>JBBGZY010000450.1:3595000-3955302 GCA_037952925.1 Lithobates clamitans
GACACCACTCAGTGCACAAAATATGCACTAGAATATGAGACAATTTCTATCACATCAGCAGATGTTTTTCTGTACTTGCAGTGTCTTTAAAGGGATAAAATATTGGGGATGTGCATGTATTGCATATTTTGCAAAGTCCATCCACTTCAACCTGTGTTGGTATGTGTTCGTGTAGATAATCATTTCCCATATCCCTGTGTATTGTGTTCACTAAGATGCATATCCAAGAGTCTTTTGAAACTATAAATACTTCCTGTTGACACCACCGATTGTGGAAGAGTGTTCCACATCCTTATTGCCCTGACAGTGAGGACTCCCCTACGCAGCTTTAGGTTAAACCATTTCTCTTCCAATCTCATTGTGTGGCCCTGTGTCCTCTTACACTCCCTGAGACTGAATAGTTTCCTACCTACACTGGGATTACCATTGAGATATTTTTATGTCGTTATCATATCCCCTCTCAAGCGTCTCTTCTCCAGGGAGAATACATTTTGCGCTTGCAGCGGTTACTCGTATTTAAGGTCCTCCAGCCCCCCTTATTAAAGCGGAGTTCCACACAGAAATGGAACTTCCGCATTTCGGAACCCTCCCCCCCTCCGGTGTCACATTTGGCACCTTTCAGGGGGGAGGGGGGTGCAGATACCTGTCTAAGACAGGTATTTGCACCCACTTCCAGCATAGACTCCCATGGGAGTCTATGCCTCTTCCTGTCCCGACCGCGCTGTCTGCTGGGAACACAAAGCTCCCAGGAGAGAGCGGGGACCACTAGGGACGCGCAGCGCGACTTGCGCATGCGCAGTAGGGAACGGGGAAGTGAAGCCGCAACGCTTCACTTCCTGATTCCCTCACCTAGGATGGCGGCGGCAGCTGCCGAGAACCGAGCGGGTTCTCGGCATCGCCTGCCGACATCGCTGGACCCTGGGACAGGTAAGTGGCCATGTATTAAAAGTCAGCAGCTGCAGTATTTATAGCTGCTGGCTTTTAATATTTTTTTTTTTAGCGGTGTGGGTGAACCCCCGCTTTAATTTTGTTGCCCTTCTCTGGACTCTCTCCGGTTCCAGCACATCCTTTCTGAAGACTGGTGACCATAACTGGACGGAATATTCCAGATGTGGCCGAACCAGAGTTTTGTAAAGTGGTAGAATTATTGTTTTATCTCTGGAGTAAATCCCTTTTTTTAACGAGTAAACTTCTCCTCCCAAACAATATAGAAGACCTATAGAAATAATGGTATTGCTGTTTTTGCTTGTCCCACAATCCTTGCTCAAATGTTGGTCAAAATTTCAAAAATAAACACACTATTTTATTTTTATGTGCACAAATACAATAAAAGACTTTAATAAATAATATTTCTAGGCTCAAAATTGTGTATGCTGATAAAATAGTGATAAACAAAAATACCTCAATTTGTAAATAGAAGACACATTTAAATCCATAAGGGCCATTGACACATTGAAGTGCCATTGTTTGTGAAAAGCATCCCAACTCACAAAGGCAACGCACATGCGCTACAACTCATAGCAATGCACCATAGCGCATGGTGGTGCTTTGCGGCAAACATTTTGTAACATGTCCAATAATTGGGATGTTTATGTGCGTCAAAGGCCCTTTGATTTCAGTGGGTCACCTCAATGAAGTACAAGCTAATACGTGACGTAATCTTATTGTACTTAATTACTGTCATAAGGAAGGGAAGTGACATTCCCCCAGAAGCTTCGGCATCCAACAAAAATGTCCTACTGGGCTGACTTCCCGAAAATAGTGTTACATGGCATGTTTAATAGACAATCATCTCTAAAGTATTTGTGTTATTTTGTCTTTCAAGTAATTATAGAAGTCCTTTGTCATGACTGTAGCGTTCTTCTAATTACGTAGTGAAGGTCACGTTTTGCCCTCAGTGTTTGTGAGGGAGTGACTGCTTCATACAAACCTGAAAATGTGCATAGCTAAATAGTTTCATCTTTACATGCTGTGTTGCAATGTCATTGTTCCAATAAAGTGATTCATTTTCATGTATTTATTGACTCCTATTATTTCTTTCTTCTAGACAAATTCATGGATTTTGACCTGAATGATCAAGGAGAGATTGGTAAGTGATTTTAACAGAATGAATACCCAAAATACTTCAGTATTTAGAAAATATTTTACAAATGGTATCAATTCAGAAGCTTGTGGCAATGGGGTCTCTGAACTGTGTGGGAACAGGATAGCTCCCTGCGCAGGATGAGTATGATGCAGAAGAGGAGACTTAGAGGTCTATTTACAATGGAGAGCAGACACCACTTTCTGCTACACCCTGCAGTATTACTCCATACTACGTCTGCATGCCATCATTCTGCAGCCCATTCATAAAATGCAAGTCATGCTGTAGAGCCAGTGTATAGTGCATCCGGAAAGTATTCATGCTTCACTTTTTCCTCATTTTGTTATGTTACAGCCTTATTCCAAAACAAATTAAATTCATTATTTTCCTCAAAATTCTACAAACAATACCCCATAATGACAACATGAAAGAAGTTTGTTTGAAATCTTTGCAAATTTATTAAAAATAAAAATGGAAAAAAAATCCCATGTACATAAGTATTCGCAGCCTTTGCTCAATACTTTGTTGAAGCACCTTTGGCACCAATTACAGCCTCAAATCTTTTTGAGTATGATGCTACAAGCTTGGCACACCTATTTTTGGGCAATTTCTCCCATTCTTCTTTGCAAGACCTCTTAAGCTCCATCAGGTTGGATGAGGAGCGTCGTCGCAGAGCCATTTTCAGATCTCTCCAGAGATATTCAATCGGGTTCAAGTCTGGACTCTGGCTGGGCCACTCAAGGACATTCATAGAGTTGTCCCTTAGGCACTCCTTTGTTATCTTGGCTGTGTGCTTAGGGTCGTTGTCCTGTTGGAAGATGAACCTTCGCACCAGACTGCGGTCCAGAGCGCTTTGGAGCAGGTTTTCATCAAGGATGTCTCTGTACCTTGCTGCATTCATCTTTCCCTCAATCCTGACTAGTCTCCCAGTTCCTGACGCTGAAAAACATCCCCACAGCATGATGTTGCCACCACCATGCATCGCTGTAGGGATGGTATTGGCCAGGCGATGAGCGGTGCCTGGTTTCCTCCAGACATGACTCTTACCATTCCGGACAAAGAATTAAATCTTTGTTTCATCAGACCAGAGAAATGTGTTTCTCATGGTCTGAGAGTCCTTCAGGTACCTTTTGGCAAAATCTAGGCAGCTGTCCTGCTTCTACTGAGGAGTGGCTTCTGTCTGGCCACACAGACCTGATTGGTGGAGTGCTACAGAGATGGTTGTTCTGGAAGGTTCTCCTCTCTCCACAGAGAAATGCTGGAGCTCTGTCAGAGTGACCATCGGGTTCTTGGTCACCTCCCTGACTAAGGCCCTCCTCTCCCAATCGCTCAGTTTGGCCCGGGCAGCCCACTCTAGTTAGAGTCATTTTGGTTCCAAACATCCTCCATTTACGGGTGATGGAGGCCACTGTGCTCATTGGGACCTTCAATGCTGAAAAAATTTTTCTGTGCCTGGATACAATCCTGTCTCGGAGGTCTACAGACAATTCCTTGGACTATATGGCTTGGTTTGTGTTCTGACATGCACTGTTAACTGTGGGACCGTCTATAGACAGGTATGTGCCTTTCCAAATCGTGTCCAATTAACTGAATTTACTACAGGTGGACTCCAATCAAGTTGTAGAAACATCTCAAGGATGATCAGTGGAAAAAGGATGCACCTGAGATCAATTTTGAGTGTCATGGCAAAGCCTGTGAATAGTTATGTACATGGGATTTTTTCATTTTTTATTTTTAATACATTTGCAAAGATTTCAAACAAACTTCTTTCACGTTGTCATTATGGGGTATTTTTCGTAGAATTTTGAGGAAAATAATTAATTTTATCCATTTTGGAATAAGGCTGTAATATAACATAAAATGTGGAAACAGTGAAGCGCTGTGAATACTTTCCGCATGCACTGTATCTCATAGGAGAGAGAATGCCATGATTGGAGGGGAGGACAGTCACATGACTAAGAAAGCACAGGAAACATGCATGTATTGCAGAGATGTACTGCATTTTTTTTCCTTTGACAAATGCTTTGAAAATAAAAAGTTTTGTGTGGCTAATAACTTATGTCAACAGTTGTGGAAGGTGAACACTGGTCAACCCACTGTCTCCTTCCATGCAGGGTGGGTACTGTTGGAGTCCGCCTGCTCAGCGGGTGATCTGTCCGGCTGATCTCCACTGAGCAGGCGGATGGCTGGTCTGTGTCCACTCTGCGTATGTAGAGCAGACTCAGCCTGCTCTCTTCTATGGGCAGTCGGATGTAAATGGACTGCCTGTCTGTTTACACCCAACTGCCATCTGATGCGCTAAACGGATAGGGAATAGATCTGTTTTTAGCGGACAGGATTGGATCGGATGTCGGCGGATGTCAACTAACACGTCTGTTGACACACGCCACTCCATAGAGGAGACTGGAGGGTCCGATCAGGTCCAACAGGCAGACCTGATCGTTCGACTAGTGTGAAAAGGGCCTAAAAGACAAAGCCGGGCATACTTGGTTTGCAATTTGGGTGGTTAAGAAGGGACCAGACATATTTGGATCCATGTATGGGCAGGCTGGTTGTACAGAAGTCAATCTACCCCCCTGCTGGAAAATTTCAAGTTATAGAAGAAGTGAAACATACACTATAGTGTCAAAAGTACTTGTTTGTGCACTGGTGTGCAGTCATGTTGGAACAGGAAGGGGCCATCCCCAAACTGTTCCCACAAAACTGGGATTATGAAATTGTCCAAAATGTCTTGGTATGCTGACGTCTTAGGAGTTCCCTTCACTGGAACTAAGGGGCCAAGCCCAACCCCTGAAAAACAACCCCACACCATAACCCCCCACCAAATGATTTGGACCAGTGCACAAAGCAAGGTCCATAAAGACATGGATGAGCGAGATTGGGGTGGAGGAACCTGACTGGCTTGTACAGAGTCCTGACCTCAACCCTATACTTTTGGTAATATAGTTTGTATGTATACAGTGTGTGTGTGTGTATATAAAGTTCCAAAGGGTATGAATATTTTTAAGGCACTATGTGTATATGTATATATATATATATATATATATATATATATATATATATATATATATATATATATATATACACATACATAATGCCTTAAAAATATTCATACCCTTTGGAACTTTCCACAATTAGTCATGTTACAATCAAAAACGTAAATGTATTTTATTGGGATTTTATGTGATAGACCAACACAAAGTGGCACATAATTGTGAAGTGGATGATAAATGGTTTTCAAAATGTTTTACAAATATGTGAAAAGTGCGCTGTGCATTTTTATTCTGCCCCCCCCCCCCGAGTCAATACTTTGTAGAACCACCTTTCGCTGCAAGTATTTTTGGGGATGTCTCTACCAGCTTTGCACATCTAGAGAGTGACATTTTTGCCCATTCTGCTTTGCAAAATAGCTCAAGCTCCGTCATATTAGATGGAGAGCGCCTGGGAACAGCAATTTTCAAGTCTTTCCACAGATTCTCAATTGGATTTACTGTAGGTCTGGACTTTCACTGGGCCATTCTAACACATAAATATGCTTTGATCTAAACCATTCCATTGTAGCTCTGGATGTATGTTCCACTCTTCCATAAAGGGCAGATTTGTGGAGAGCACAACTAATCGTTGTATTGTGGACAGATTCTCCCACCTGAGCTGTTGATCTCTGAAGCTCCTCCAGAGTTACCATGGGCCTCTTGGGTGCTTCTCTGATTAATGCTCTCCTTGCCCGGCCTGTCAGTTTAGGTGGACGGCCATGTTTTGGTAGGTTTGTAGTCGTGCCATATTCTTTCATTTTCGGATGATGGATTGAACAGTGCTCTGTGAGGTGTTCAAAGCTTGGGATATTTTTTGTATAACCTAACCCTGCTTTAAACTTCTCCACAAATTTACCCCTGACCTTTCAGGTGTGTTCCTGGGCCATCATGATGCTGTTTGTTCACTAAGGTTCTCTACCAAACCCCTGGGGGCTTCACGGAACAGCTGTATTTATACTGAGATTAAATTATACACAGGTGGACTCTATTTACTAATTAGGTGACTTCTGAAGGCAATTGGTTCCACTAGATTTTAGTTAGGGGTATCAGAGTAAAGGGGGGCTGAATACAAATGCACGCCACACTTTTCACATATTTATTTGTAAAAAGTTTTGAAAACCATTTAACATTTCCCTTCCACTTCACAATTATGTGCCACTTTGTGTTGGTCTATTACATAAAACCCAATAAAATACATTTATGTTTTTGGTTGTAACATGACAAAATGTGGAAAATTTTAAGGGGTATGAATACTTTGTCAAGGCACTGTGTATATGTGTGTGTGTGATTGTGTATATATATATATATATATATATATATATATATATATATATATATATATATATATATATATATATATATATATATATATACACATACAGTTTCATAAACCGATAATGATCTGAGATGATCTCAGTTTCATAAAGGCACCAGGGAGAGGCTGATACCGGGTCAAATTCGGGTATTTCCACAGTTTGCAGTTCAAAAATACATTTATTGATATATCAATGATTGCAGAGCTGCATAAATGATGATCTCCTATATCTGCCTAGGGTTCAGATTTAAACCAAGGCAACTATAGTTCTACCAACACCATAATCAAATGTATCTTTAAAAAAATATTGCATATGCCTTTTTTATGTCCTGGTAGTTGCCCTTTAGTTTCTCAAGTGAAGGGATTTCTCACCTTGTGAACATGTCAGTAAAACAGCCTTCTAGAAGAGGATTGTTTCATTTTCTTTTTGAACTTTTTATCATTTTCTAACCATAATGAGAACAGGCAAATTCACATCTTTTCAAAGAAACATTTCCTATGTATTGTCACACTAGAGTAATAAATGTTAATCGTGCAAAAGAATTGATATTTCAACACCGATTGTATGTCGGTTAGTTCCGTACAGCATCTCTGTGGGATACTGGTTGCTCACTTACTGTATAATTCCAGTATTTTTATACTTGTCTTTTTCTTTCAGACATGATGGGCCTAAAAATGATGATGGAGAAGTTGGGGGTCCCGAAAACTCACCTAGAAGTGAAAAAGATGATCGCAGAAGTGACGGGTGGAAACAGTGAATCCATTTGCTACCGGGACTTCATTAAAATGCTGCTTGGGAAACGATCATCTATTCTAAAAATGTGAGTAACTATAAACATTAATGACAAAATCAAGAAGGTACATGGACCTCCAAGTGCCCACTGGTGGCAGGGATGCCCCTCGTTTTTTATTCAAGCTGAACTTTAGAAAGATTTTTGAACAAAAAACACAAATATATTGCATTGTGTAATCCTTTAATGCTTAACTCTGGGCAAAATATTTTTTTTTTATGTAGTGGAACTGTGCCCTCAACTGTGGGTCAACTGCTCCTTTTTGTCTAGGGGATTAGAGAACCAAGATATACTGACCTAATCCTCTGTTCTCCCCCCGCACAAGACCGGTCTGTGTGGCTCCTGTCCCCCTAGCAGTCTTGTGTGGTGGGCTGTTCCTGACGTCCTCATGCCCTAAGACCTGCTTTGGTTCGTAGGGGAGCGCTGTTATCAGGTGGAGCAGAGGATCGTGTGAGTATTTCTCCAATCCCCTGGACAAAAACTGAGCAGTTGACCCGTGTAGTGCTGGCACAGCCCGGAGTTGGACTTTCAAAATAATTGAATTCATGTTTACATACAACTAACATAAGTATCTGAATCTGTCTTGATATTAACCAACCTACATCACAGCTGTAGGCATTGCCAGGGGGTGTGTTGGATGTGCCTGGGCACACCCTAATCACCCAGTGCGCCAGGGCCCCTGATAAGGCAATAAAGCTGGCCCTCCTGTATCGGTCCTGGGCCCTATCAGTTCAAAAGGGGGGGCCCGGGCACCTGCCAAGCAGGAAGACCGTCTGTACTGCCCTATTGCAGACACCAATCCTCTTGTTTCTTCCACTGCAAAACTGCTGGCTTCTCCTCCTCTCCCCCCTTCGGCTGCACTGCAGGGGGATCGGTTCTAGTATCTGCACCCCCTTCCCCATGCTGTTCGGCCCCATCCCCCATAGGCCTCCCTTTGCTGCAGTGCTGCTGGCTTCCCTCCTCTCCTTTCTCGACGGAAGATGCTTTGGACACACAGGGGGATGTTTCAGTTTGGAGAGTAGGGGAAGGGGTCAGTAAATATGTCCTTTTCTGAATGAACACAGTGAACGATCGGTACCGATTGCAGGGAAAGAGACTGATGAATTTATGTCCTCCATCCATTTCTCCATCTTAAAGGTGAAACATCAGGGTCTGTTTAGACCCCTGATATTTCACCAAAGCCCCCCAACAGGGCAACTAAAAATGTAAATAAAAAAAAATCTAAAAAACAATAAAATTCCAAAAAAATAAAAATATTAAGGACTCATTTACAGTGCTTCTATCATTTCTGCCTGCCATGGCTGCAAAGCATAGAATCCCAGCCATGGCATGTGTACACTCCTAGCCACTGCCTCTGTTTTGCTTTTAAGCTTTGGATTGCACACCCTAATGCAATGGGCTCCGCACACCTATGATCACAGCAGAACTCAGACTGGGTAAGGGAAGGACAAGTAAATAAAAAGAGGAATGGCGCAAGGACGGGTACAAGCACTGCGTTATGGGATTAATAACATTACATAAAGGAACACATGTTAAACAGAGGGCTATATGCAAGATATAATGTAATCTGTAATAGAATAGATCAGCCTAAGGACAACAAAGTCCCTGTATAAAACAAAACAAGAAGTCCATGAAACGATAAAACAGTAGCACAGATGGCAGCTCCCTTGTGAGTGAAGCAGACTCTGAAAGGCAAGATAAAAGAACAAAAAGGGGCGCCTCTAAGTGCAATATGTTTTAAGATGAAGGTTTAATAATAGTATAATCAGCCAAGTGGCTACTCACATGACAGTAGTGAGAAACAAGCATGGGTGTATCTCAATATGGGGTGTGCAGTCACTCTGTTGTCCGGGGATGCATCCTGAGTGTGGTCCCAGTGCAGTGAGATGGTCCTGGATGTGATGGGGGAATCCGGAGAATGTATCCAGCCGAAACGGGTTATGCTGGGCAGGGGCGAGCGCGTCAGCCTGCCTGCGATGGACCCTGCCGGTCTGTGTATAGCTCAGTGGCGGCGTGAGTGTCAGCCTGGAACGCACTTGGTGCAGTCTGGAACCCGAAGTGACGTTGGGGGCGTGTCAGATGACGCGTTTCAAAGCTTCCGGAGACCGGAAGCAGAAGCTTTGAAACGCGTCATCTGACATGCCCCAATTCGATATTCCAATCGCACACGTTCACCTTTGGACAAATGGCAAAAAACAGTGATGGGTGCTGTAACGATTACCGGTTGGGTTCTGGAAGCATCAGACAAAAGTACATCTTCGCCAGCACACCATGGATCAGCAAGCAGAATTGTCCAAAAAAGGTTCCTTTAATAGAAAAAGGTCACATCACAAGAGAGGTGCAACGTTTTGGGGTCACGCAGGACCCCTTCGTCAGGCAAGTGATGAGGAAGGGGTCCTGCCCGGCCCCAAAACGTTGCACCCCCCTTGTGATGTGACCTTTTTCTATTAAAGAAACCTTTTTTGGACAATTCTGCTTGCTGATCCATGGTGTGCTGGTGAAGATGTACTTTTGTCTGATGCTTCCAGAACCCAACCGGTAATCGTTACAGCACCCATCACTGTTTTTTGCCATTTGTCCGGGAACGTGTGCGATTGGAATATCGAATTGGGGCGTGTCAGATGACGCGTTTCAAAGCTTCCGCTTCCGGTCTCCGGAAGCATTGAAGCGCGTCATCTGACACGCCCCAACGTCACTTCCGGTTCCAGACTGCACCGAGTGCGTTCCAGGCTGACACGCACACCGCCGCTGAGCTATACACAGACCGGCAGGGTCCATCGCAGGCCGGCTGACACGCTCGCCCCTGCCCAGCATAACTCAGTTCGGCTGGATACATTTTCCGGATCTCCCCATCACATCCAGGATCATCTCAGTGCACTGGGACCACACTCAGGATGCATCCCCGGACAACAGAGTGACTGCACACCCCATATTGAGATACACCCATGCTTGTTTCTCACTACTGTTATGTGAGTAGTCACTTGGCTGATTATACTATCATTAAACCTTCATTTTAAAACATATTGCACTTAGAGGCGCCCTTTTTTGTACTTTTAAGGGAAGAACAACACTGGGAACAAGTGTTGACAAGTGATGACTATTTGCTGACAAGGAACATGGAGACAAGAGAAGAAAGCAGAGTTGATGACTTCTAAGAATATTGCTTTTCCTTCATGGCCCCATCAGTAGACGAGGAAGTTCATTTTTACTTGGTAGTTATATTTTCCAGACACCATGACATGTCACTTTAGATTCACTCTCTCTGAACATGTGCTACAAACTGATTGCACTTTTCTTTTTAGGGTCATGATTGGGTCTATAAGAACAATCCTTTCCATAATGAGCCTTCAGCCTTACAGACAACTGCAAACACCTGTTCTGTACATTAGGGCATCCTAATCCGGTTCCTGTTTCTATGTTGATAGCCATTAGGGCAGATTTGCTGGAAAATATCAAGTCGTGATCCCTTGAGAGCAGCAGAGTAGAGCAGCACCTGTCTGTGATATGTCAGATCGACATGTTTTGCAGTCATTTTCCTTTGTTCGAGGTAAAGCACAATGTCCATCTGTTGGGGACAGTAGCACACTAATGCGATACATGTTTATAAAGGATATATTCTGCTTGGGATCTATCCAAACTTGTTAAAGAGAACTGCTCATGACTGGGCTCATGCAGGAATCTGAATATTCAGTTTTTAGTTATGATACAGGCAGCACTGCAGCTAAGTGGTTAGCACTTCTGCCTAGCATCACTAGAGTCATTGGTTCGAATCCCAACCTTGGTGCTACCTGCCTGGTGTTGGCATGTTCTTCCTGTGCCTGCATTGGTTTCCTGTTACATGCCAAACATATGCTGGTAGGTTAATTGGCTCCTGTCTAAATTGGAATTGTATGTATGTGAATCGGGGACCTTCGATTGGAAGCTCCTTGAGGGCAGGGACTGATGCGAATTTACAATATTTTACTATATATGTAGAGCGCTGAGTAAATTGACGGCGCTACATAAAGACCTATAAAAAATACAAATAAAAGTATAACTGTGTATGCTTACTATGAAAGATTTATGTTTAGTATTACTTATTATTTATGACACTTCAGCTTGAATGTCTGGGGCCAGAGATTACCTGACGCCTGATAGCTGCCCTGCCAGCTGAGCTCACACACTGCCCCCCAGCTCCTGAGTGCACATAACAGTATAAAATAACCAGGATTGCACCGATGGCAATACTGGTAACCAGGGGCGTTGCTAGGTGGCAAAAAGACCAGGCGTGGCTGAAGTCAGAGCCCAACAATGGGGGGGGGGGCTGTATGGAGGGGGGTGGGGGGGTGTTACCTACCTGACATACACTGACCTACTTGACACACACTGACCTACCTGACATACACCGACCTATCTGACAAACACTGACCTATCTGACATACACTGACCTACCTGGCTGACATACACTGACCTACCTTTCTGACATACACTGACCTACCTGACCCACATTGACCTACCTGACCCACATTGACCTACCTGACCCACATTGACCTACCTGGCTGACGCACACACTGACCTACCTGGCTGATGCACACACTGACCTACCTGACAGGCGCTGACCTACCTGACATACACTGACACACACTGACCTACCTGGCACGCACTAACCTACCTGACACACACTGACCTACCTATCTGACATACACTGACCCACACTGACCGACCTGTCTTAAAGCCTAAGTTTATTTATTTAAAATTAGTCACGGGGCAGTCAAATTAAGCCACTGTGCCATCAATTGCAGCCACTGTGCCCCGTCAAATGCAGCCACTGTGCCATCAATTGCAGCCACTTTGCCCCGTCAAATGAAGCCACTGTGCCCCGTCAAATGAAGCCACTGTGCCCCATCAATTGCAGCCACTGTGCCCCATCAATTGCAGCCACTGTGCCTGTCAATTGCAGCCACTGTGCCTGTCAATTGCAGCCACTGTGCCCGTCAATTGCAGCCACTGTGCCCGTCAATTGCAGCCACTGTGCCCGTCAAATGCAGCCACTGTGCCCTTCAAATTCAACCACTGTGCCCGTCAAATGCACTGTGCTTGTCAAATGCAGCCACTGTGCTTGTCAAATGCAGCCACTGTGCCCATCAAAAGAGAGAGAACGAATAGAGAGAGAGAGAAGAGAGAGAGATAACAGAGAGTGACACCTTTTTTTATTTTAATCGTCATTCTGTCCCACTCCCAGTCACAGCCACCATGGCTTTTATTCAGTGTGACTCTGGAGGTTGAGCGAGAAGGGGCGTCGCTGCGCCGGCGTTTTCCTGCTGCTTCCCTCAGGCTTTGCCTATTGATACTAATTCCACCCCCAGCAATGCCCATCATTGAAATATCTGCCCCCTTCATGTAAATATCCGTCCCTCACCTACATGAACATGCCTCGGCAACGCGAGACAACAGCTGATCGTAAACTCAGCTGTTCTGAGGCTCCATGCACAGTTACATTCGATAGCCGGGCACTTACCAACAAAACACCGGCACTTAGACACTCGGGGCTATTGGCCCCACATTCGGGGCTCCAGCCTCAATAGCCCTACCTTAACGATGCCTATGCCAGTAACGTTATCGGTGCCGATACTAAATATTTGCACGAGTATCGGTATTCATGCAAATGCTCTGATACTAGAAACCGATACCTTCAGGCTTGGTTCTTTCAGCTGTCAGTGGGATTTCCTGCTGACAGCTGAAATGTACACAAAAAAATGCCGGAAATTATCGGTTGTTAAGGAGCAGGGCCGCCCGCGTTCTTAACAGCTAATAACGTTTCAGCTGTCAGTGGGATTCCCCTTCCCCGCCCTGTCTCCTTTACCTCCCGCCAGCTATCACCTCTGCCAGGTGCCTTCCAAACCTCCTCCTCTCCTTCAGCCAGATTTTGCTGGGTGCCCACCCTGCCTCCTCCTCTCCTACAGCTGGCTGTCACTCCTCCTCCCCTCCAGCCGGCTGTCACTTTTGCCATGTGCCTTCCCCGCCTTCTCCTCTCCTACAGCCAGCTGTCACTTTTGCCATGTGCCATCCCCTTCTTCCAGACATACACTTCCAAAGTAGAGGAAATTTTCTGGATCACCCGTCAGGTGCACTATGTTCAGATCCATCTGCCCTGCATGAACCTGTATTACCTGCTCATGTTCAACTATAGCCAGCTGATTTGTCCTGTGTTTGTTGTGTGTTCAGGAACACCCAGAGTAACGTGGTCAGAGAACTGTATTGTATTTCTTCGAGAACACCTATTGTGATAGGCTCAGGAATGCCTGGATTGACTTGTTCCGGTACCTATGGTATACCTGTTTAGGAACCCCAGACTGATTTAATCAAGTGTCAGTATTAGATGCCTGTTGAGGAACCCTTGGAATGTCATCTTCAAAAAGTTGTACTTTACGTTTTCAAGACCTCCTGCACTGACTTAGTCAGGTAGCTAGTTCAGGGGTGTCACTTTTGCTGGTTGCCTTCCCCGCCTCCTCCTCCTCCCCCCTCCCGCCAACTGACACTTCTGCCTGTTGCCTCCTTTCCTCCACCAGCTGTAACCTCTACCCCCATGTCTTTCCAGCTTCCTCCTCCACCCCACTGCTCCTAACCCACACCAGCCTCCATCCCTCCCAAGTTTGTCCGCAACTCCTAAAGCCTCCTACTGTTATCCACTGCTACAAATGAATAACTGGCCGATCTTACATTCTTTTAATATGTCCACAGCCACCAATACATAGCCCAGCCACTATGCTCTATCCTCTACCACCCCAATTTAACATTCCAGAGGTCCCTTCTGGCCATCCAGCAATCACCCAATGACCCTCCCTTCCCCCTCCTCTTCCCCTCAGCGATCATAGCTTTTTCCATCCCAACCACCCCAGCCCTCCCACCCCACAACCCTTATCCCACCCCACTCTAAACTACCTTGCCCTCACTTACCCCCCTACTCCCACCCTGTCATCACTACAACTCCCTAACTAACCCCCCCCCCAACCTCTCAAATCATCCCTTTACCAACTCTTCCTAGGAAATAGGTATTGGTAATTGGCATCGGCAAGTACGTTAAAAAAAGTATCGGTACTCGTACGCGGTGTTACAAAAATGGTATCGGTGCATCCCTACAAATAACAGAACTCTAACTTTTTAAATAACTTTTGACAATGGGGCTCTGAAATTTACACTTGGGGACAGGAGGTTAACCACGCAATTTTATAGGGTAGCCGCTGTCAGGTGACCTCTGACCCTGAACTTATGGCAACGTGACAGCGTCTTTGTAAAGGTTCCCCCCAAAACCCTTATACTCACCTTGCCAACAATATAACGTATGGGGAACCATGTGACATTTTCATTTTTAATATAACGCTGTTGATTTATGCAGCGCCTTACATACTATACATTCATATTAGCCCCTGCCCTCAAGAAGCTTACCATCTAAGGTCCCTCAATCTCAATTTAGACAGGAGCGGATTAAACTAGCAGTATGTCCATGGAATGTAGGAAGAAACCAGAGTAACCAGGGGGAACTCAAGCAGGCACAAGGTGTAAACTCTCTGCAGATAGTGTCCTGGTCGGTATTCATACCAAGGACTCCAATGCTGTAATACAGAAGTGCTAACCACGAAGCCACTCCACTGTGCTGCCTTATGTACAGTACTATGTGACAGTGCTTGGGTCTAGCACTGTCTCACCACAACCCTTAGTGCCCGAAATCAGCCAGCAATAGGGAGCAATGGAGGAAAAAGTGGTGAGGGAACACTGTCATGGCGAGTATAAGGAGTTTGGGGGGTATCTCCACACGGACCCCGTCACTTGTTCCTGAGAGGGTAAGGTGACAGTGTTTCTTCAACAGTTAGATTTAAAATAAGTGAAGTTAAAGAGGAGTTCCACCCGAGGTCCAGTAAAAAAAATAAATAAATAATTAAAAGTCAGCAGCTACAAATACTGCAGGTGCTGACTTTTAATTGGACACTTACCTGTCCCAGGGTCCAGCGATGCGGGGGGATCGAAGCCCGGCTCATCTCCCCCTCCGTTCAGCGGCGCCGGCATTGCAACTGTGGGCGTCGGGCTGTGGCTTCACAGCCTGGCACCCACTGCGCATGCGCGAGCGGCGCCGCGCGCCGTGATTGGCCGCTCAGTCACCTGGGACCTGTAATGGGTCCCAGATGATTGACAGGAGGGAGGGAGAAGAGTGGAGCCCTTCCTGTGCCGAGGGGGAAGTGATGTCACCAGCCCAGGCAGTGGAAGGGGCAGACTACGAGGGACCACCTAGCAAAAGGCATTTAGAGGTGAGTAAAAAAAAAAAATATCCAAATGTTTTTTTGTATTTTCTTTTTAGGATTTTTCATGTAGTTTTGTTTTTTTGGGTGGAACCCCACTTTAAATATGAGGAGAATTGTATAGCTTTCACATGTAAGCCTACATGGCTTTATTGTTTTAAAATTGAATAAACGTTTCCTGCACAAAATATAACCATACACTTGTATTAAACGTTAAAGTTAAATGCTGTTTAATCGAATGTCTTCAATACCAAGAGCCATATTATCTTCATTTTTATACAGCGCTTCCCTTCAATCCAGGTTTAGAAACCATGTGCAAATACATTGTTGTTAAACCAGCCGATATTTGGCCCGTGTGTATGAGGCATTAGGCTGCCATTAGATTAGGATGATTAAATAGAACCTGTTCCCTCATATATCAGATGTTCCTATCAGAGATCCCCCTACATTCATCAGAATCTCACCTTGCATTAGGTGTCCCTGACAAAATCTCCCCTACATCAGGGTCTCACCTTACATTAGGGTCTCCACCATACAACAGGTGTTCCTATCAGAGTCCCTTCCTCCATCACATGTCCCCATCAGAGTGCCCCCCTACATCAATTGTCCCCATCAGAGTCCCTCCCTCCATCACATGTCCCCATCAGAGTCCCTCCCTCCATCACATGTCCCCATCAGAGTGCCCCCCTACATCAATTGTCCCCATCAGAGTGCCCCCCTACATCAATTGTCCCCATCAGAGTCCCTCCCTCCATCACATGTCCCCATCAGAGTGCCCCCCTACATCAATTGTCCCCATCAGAGTGCCCCCCTACATCACATGTCCCCATCAGAGTGCCCCCCTACATCAATTGTCCCCATCAGATTGGCTCATGCACTCCCAGAGACCTAGGGGTGTATAGTTGAAATCTGGGGGGGGGGGGGGGTCATGGGCCACCCCAGCACCCCCTAGATCTGGGTCTGGCATCCTCACTGGTCTTTTACAGCCACTCCTGAGCTAGACTAAAGCTGACCATACATGGATGGAAATTTGGGCCGGTTCACCAAGGGATCGGCAGGGCAGGGAATTTCGATCTAGGTATGGGCAGGGTGGTTGTACAAAAGTCAATCTACCGATCGATTCCTGTACAACTTCCCTGTTGGATCTTTAATGCTCAATCGTCTATAGCCTCTTGTACTCCCTTTTAGAGTAGAATTCAGACTGGAAAAGTGAGGGTCAGCATAAGAGGCCAATAAGGTGTGTGATTTAACAAACTATCATTTTTGTTCATTTTTTTAGGTATAAAATTGAAAGTGATGACTAATGTAAATAAATGTATCATTGTGTATGTAATGTTTTAAAAATCTTTATGATTTATATTTACAGTTTATAGCTGTCTGTGAATACGGGGCCATCATATATACTTATTACAGTCATTAGCATTAATGGTCCTTAACAGCAATATGTGTAGATAGTAGGAAGTCTATCTAACAAAGGGGTATTGATGGCTGGCACGTGCCTGTTAGTGGTTTTTATGGCCTGCAGGCATCTCACTAGCCTCCAATGTGTAGGATGGTCCTTTGGAATGCTGTGGGTCATTTGACTCACATTGCTGAGCAGCTGTATGCAGCTGGTCTCCTTGCTGCCTACACGATGCCCCATTGGACTGCTGAGCTAAATGCATAGGAAGACGGTGCCAGGCGGGTCACTTGACTTGAACTGTGACACCCAGCTGCATTCAGCCTTCAGCTGGAAGCAGGCACAGCAAATTCATTAAAGAAGATCTGTCAAATGTGGAATGAAACAAGACAGAAATGCACAGGCAGTCAGGAGAAAAGCAGTTATTTGGTACTTTTTATTTAAATTTATGACACCAAATCAGAAAGCATCTGGCCTCTATATGGTACACATAATTATTCAGCATGGTCAGGCCCCCACCCAGAATTACTATTGACAGACTTGGAAGAAAATAACTTGCCTTTAAAGCATTGATCTCCAAACTGCGGCCCGGGGGCTGGATGCAGCCCTTTACCTGTCGCTGACACCAATGATGGGACACTATTCCTCCTACTGACACCAATGATGGGACACTATTCCTCCTACTGACACCAATGATGGGACACTATTCCTCCTACTGACACCAATGATGGGACACTATTCCTCCTACTGATACCAATGATGGGACACTTCCTCCTACTGACACCAATGATGGGACACTATTCCTCCTACTGACACCAATGATGGGACACTATTCCTCCTACTGATACCAATGATGGGACACTATTCCTCCCACTGATACCAATGATGGGACACTATTCCTCCTACTGATACCAATGATGGGACACTATTCCTCCTACTGATACCAATGATGGGACACTATTCCTCCCACTGATACCAATGATGGGACACTATTCCTCCTACTGATACCAATGATGGGACACTATTCCTCCTACTGATACCAATGATGGGACACTATTCCTCCTACTGATACCAATGATGGGACACTATTCCTCCTACTGATACCAATGATGGGACACTATTCCTCCTACTGATACCAATGATGGGGCACTATTCCTCCTACTGATACCAATGATGGGGCACTATTCTTCCTACTGATACCAATGATGGGACACTATTCCTCCTACTGATACCAACGATGGGACACTATTCCTCCTACTGATACCAATGATGGGGCACTATTCTTCCTACTGATACCAATGATGGGGCACTATTCCTCCCACTGATACCAATGATGGGGCACTATTCCTCCCACTGATACCAATGATGGGGCACTATTCCTCCCACTGATACCAATGATGGGGCACTATTCCTCCCACTGACACCAATGATGGGGCACTATTCCTCCCACTGACACCAATGATGGGGCACTATTCCTCCCACTGAAACCAATGATGGAACACTATTCCTCCTACTGATACCATTGACGGGGCACTATTCCTCCCACTGATACCAATGATGGGGCACTATTCCTCCCACTGACACCAATGATGGGGCACTATTTTTTCCACTGACACCAATGATGGAGCACTATTCCTCCCATTGACACCAACAATGGGGCACTATTCCTCCCACTGACACCAATGATGGGGCACTATTCCTCCCACTGACACCAATGATGGGGCACTATTCCTCCCACTGACACCAATGATGGGGCACTATTCCTCCCACTGACACCAATGATGGAGCACTATTCCTCCCACTGACACCAATGATGGAGCACTATTCCTCCCACTGACACCAATGATGGGGCACTATTCCTCCCACCGACACCAGTGGGAGCTGTGAAAATGTGGAATAGACTCCCTAAAGAGCTGATTTTGGCCGGCTCAGTAGATTGCTTTAAGAAAAGCCTGGATTATTTTCTAAATGTATATAACATAACTGGATACTAACATTTATAGGTAAAGTTGATCCAGGGAATATCCGATTGCCTCTCAGGGGATTTTTTCTCCTGCTGGAACAAATTGGTTCATTCTTTGCTGGGGTTTTTTTCATTCCTCTGTGGGTATAGGATTGTATATATAGGACCTAGATGGACTTGTGCTTTTTTTCAACCAGACTAACTATGTAACCAATGATGGGCCACTATTCCTCCCACTGACACCAACCATAGGGCACTATTTCTCTCACTGACACCAATGATGGGGTACTATTCCTCTTCCTGACACCATGGATGTGGCATTTTTTTTTCTATTGACACCATGGATGGGACACTATTCCTTCCACTGATAGTAACAATGGGGCACTATTCTGTCCACTGATAGCAACGATGAGGCACTATTCCTCCTACTGACACCATATATGGGACACTAATGCTTCTGCTGACATCAATGATGGGGCCCTATTATTCCATCTGACACCAACAATGGGGCACTATTCCTCCCACTGACACCAACGAAGGGGCACTATTTCTTCCACTGACACCAATGATGGGGTACTATTACTCCCACTGACACCAACCATAGGGCAATATTCCTTTCCCTGATACCAGTCATTGGGCTCTATTCCTATACATAATGTTTAATTATATATACCACCATATGTGTTCATTCCACACACACAGCTCTACTTCATGGTTTGCCATACTACATACTGGTTGTGTTTACTGGCCAATCTGACCAAGTCTTTGAATTAGCCAGACCAATAAAAACAATGCACTTCCCGTGCAGCTGATATTTTGTCATGCGAGTGGCAGGGTTAAGCCTCGTACACACGATCGGATTTTCGGCAGGAGATTGTGTGATGACAAACTGTTTGCCTAAAATCCAACCGTTAGTACGCTCCCTCAGACAATTATTGTCCAACTTTCCGCCAACAAATGTTGGATGGCAGGCTAGTAAATTTTCGGCGGACAACGGTCTGTTGTCAGATTTTCGTATCATCTGTACACAAGTCCTTCACACAGAAGTCCAAAGTACAAACACGCATGCTCAGAATCAATGCTCACCAAACATGTCATTAGCAGAAGGTACCACATTCAAGAGCTGAGATTCCATGTAGTACGTCACTACGTTCGTGTTTGTTGGCCGACAATTGTGTGCCGTTTTTTATGCAAGACAAGTTCCTGGCACACACCCTTCGGACAAAAGTCTGACGCTCTGTTGGCCAACAATCCGATCGTGTGTACAAAGCTTTATTGTACTAAGCGCTCCCTGTAGTGGCTAATCTACAAATCTCTATATTTATTACAATAGGAAGCGAGACTCGGGAGATATTTGTTTGCGGTGGTGACCATTGCTGCCAGTGAAGCCTCTGCTGACAGCTGGAGCCATTTGCGGCATTCCTTGTTGCAATATCTTATGTTTAGTGAGAGAGAAAATTATCCCAAATCCTAAATTGGTTGCCCTTTCCTAATGAGACCTACAGTATATTATGGGGACAATGGACCACCCAGTTGCTAATCATTTTGGCAGGAGAATAATCAACTGTGTCTCCAAATTAGGGATGACATCTGAGACACATCCTGACAGTTTTGCTGGGAGCGTACAGTGCCTTGAAATGTTCCATATTTTGTCATGTTACAACCAAAAACGTAAATGTATTTTATTTGGATTTTATGTGATAGACCGACACAAAGTGAAACATAATTGTGAAGTGGAAGGAAAATGATAAATGGTTTTCAAAATTTTCTACAAATAAATATGTGAAAAGTGTGGCATGTATTTGTATAGCGCCCCCCTGAGTCAATACTTTGTAGAACCGCCTTTCTTTGCAATTACAGCTGCAAGTCTTTTTGGGGATGTCTCTACCAGCTTTACACATCTATAGGACATAATGGACATTTTTGTCCATTCTTCTTTGCAAAATAGCTCATGTTATCTCAGATTGGAGAGCAGCTGTGAACAGCAATTTTCAAGTTGTGCCACAGATTCTCTTTCGGATTTGACTGGGCCATTCTAACACATAAATATGCTTTGATCTAAAACCATTCCATTGTAACTCTGGCTGTATGTTTAGGGTCGTTGTCCTGCTAGAAGGTGAACCTCCACCCCAGTCTCAAGTCTTTTGCAGACTCTAAGGCTACTTTCACACTAGGGCGTTGGGGGTGTCGATGGTAAAGTGCCGCTATTTTTAGCGGTGCTTTACCGTCGTTTTTGCGGCCCCTTTTGGCCTCTAGCGGGTTGCTTTTAACCCCCGCTAATTACCGAAAAAGGGTTAAAAGCACCCGCAGTGCTGCCCATTGATTTCAATGGGCAGGGTAGCTGTAGGGGCGGTGTGTACCCCGCTCCTACAGCGCCTCAAAGATGAGGCTTGCAGGACTTTTTTGGCGTTCTGCCAGCGCACCGCTCCAGTGTAAAAGCACTCAGGCTTTCACACTGGAGTGAGAGGAGAGGCTCTTTACAGGTGCTATGCAGGTGCTTTTTTTAGCGCTATAGCGCCTGTAAAGCTCCTCAGTGTGAAAGCAGCCGAACAGGTTTTCTTCTAAGATTGCCCTGTATTTGGCTCCATCCATATTCCCCTCAACTCTGACCAGCTTCCCTGTCCCTACTGAAGAAAAGCATCCCCTTAACATGATACTGCCACCACCATGTTTCACGGTGGGGATGGTGTGTTCAGGGTGATGTGCAGTGTTAGTTTTCCGCCACACATAGCTTTTTACTTTTAGGCCAAAAAGTTTAATTTTGGTCTCATCTGACCAGAGCACCTTCTTCCATGTGTTTTCGGTGTCCCCCACATGGCTTCTCACAAACTGCAAACGGGACTTCTTATGGCTTTCTTTCAATAATGGCTTTCTTCTTGCCACTCCCCCATAAAGGTCAGATTTGTGGAGTACATGACTAATAGTTGTCCTGTGGACAGATTCTCCCACCTGAGCTGTGGATCTCTACAACTCCTCCAGAGTTACCATGGGCCTCTTGGCTTCTTCTCTGATTAATGCTCTCATTGCCCAGCCTGTCAGTTTAGGTGGACGGCCATGTCTTGGTAGGTTTGCAGTTGTGCCATACTCTTTCCATTTTCCGATGATGTATTGAACAGTGCTCCGTGAGATGTTCAAAGTTTGGGATTAAAAAAAAAAAAAATTCATAGCCTAACCCAGCTTTAAACTTCTCCACAACTTTATCCATGACCTGTCTAGTGTGGCCTTCAGGATGTTTGTTCACGAAGGTTCTCTAACCAACCTCTGAGGAGGTTGGTACAGCTGTATTTATACTGAGATTAAGTTACACACAGGTGACTCTATTTACTAATTAGGTGACATCTGAAGGCAATAGGTTCCACTAGATTTTAGTTAGAGGTATAAGAGTAAAGGGGGCTGAATACAAATGCACGCCAGACTTTCCAGATATTTATTTGTAAAATATTTTGAAAACCATTTATCATTTTCCTTCCACTTCACAATTATGTGCCACTTTGTGTCGGTCTATCACATCAAATCCAAATAAATTACTTTAACGTTTTTGGTTGTAACATGAGAAAATGTTGAAAAGTCAAGGGGTGTGAATACTTTTTCAAGGCACTCTACAACCCCTGGCAAAAATTATGGAATCACCAGTCCCTGAAGATGTTCCTTCGGTTGTTTATTGTTGTAGAAAAAAAGCAGATCAAAGCATGGCCAAAGACTAAAGGCATTTCAAATGGCAACTTTCTGGCTTTAAGAAACACTAAAAGAAATCAAGAAAAATAATTGTGGTGGCCAGTAACAGTTAGATTTATAGAACAAGCACAGGGAATAAATTATGGAATCATGAAAAAACAAACAAAATAACACCCCAACACATCACTAGTACTTTGTTGCACCACCTCTGGCTTTTATAACTGCTTGCCATCTCTGAGGCATTGACTTATTGAGTGATAAACAGTACTCTTCATCAATCTGGCTCCAGCCTTCTCTGATTGCTGTTGCCAAATCATCTTTGCAGGTTGGTGCCTCGTCATGGACCATTTTCTTTAACTTCCACCACAGATTTTCAATTGGATTGAGATCGGGACTGTTTGCAGGCCATGACATTGACCTTATGTGTCCTTCTTCAAGGAATTTTTTCACAGTTTTTGCTCTATGGCAAGATGCATTATCATCTTGATAAATGATTTCATCATCCCCAAACATCCTTCCAATAGATGGGATAAGAAAAGTGTCCAAAATTTCTATGTAAACCTGTGCATTTATTGAAGATTTAATGACAGCCATCTCCCCAGTGCCTTTACCTGACATGCAGCCCCATATCATAATTGACTGTGGAAATTCGCATGTTTTCTTCAGACAGTCGTCTGCATAAATCTGATTGGAATGGCACCAAACAAAAGTTCCAGCATCATCACCTTGCCCAATGCAGATTCGAGATTCATCACTGAATATGACTTTCATCCAATCATCCACAGTCCACGATTGCCTTTCCTTAGCCCATTGTAACCTTGTTTTTTTGTGTTTAGGTGTTAGAGATGGCGTTCTTTTAGCTTTTCTGTATGTAAATCCCATTTCCTTTAGGTGGTTTCTTACAGTTCGGTCACAGATGTTGACTCCAGTTTCCTCCTATTTGTTCCTCATTTGTTTTGTTGTACATTTTCTGTTTTCAAGGCATATTGCTTTAAGTTTTCTGTCTTGACGCTTTGATGTCTTCCTTGGTCTCTCAGTATGCTTGCCTTTAACCACCTTCCCATGTTGTTTGTATTTGGTCCATGTTTTAGACACAGCCGACTGAACAACCAACATCTTGTGCAACACTGCCTGATGATTTACCCTTTTTACCTACATACTAACAAGCAGATTTAATCTGATGCAGGTGTTAGTGTTTGTAATGAAAAAATACAAGGTGATTCCATAATTTTTTCCTCAGAATTGAGTGATTCCATAATTTATTCCCTGTGCTTGTTCTATAAATCTAACTGTTACTGGCCACCACAATTATTTTTCTTGATGTCTTTTAGTGTTTCTTAAAGCCAGAAAGTTGCCATTTGAAATGCCTTTAGTTTTTGGCCATGCTTTGATCTGCTTTTTTTCTACAACAATAAACAACTGAAGGAACATCCTCAGGGACTGGTGATTCCATAATTTTTGCCAGGGGTTGTAGTAGCTTTTAGTAGCGGCAGCTTGTAAGATCCAACACTCCAAGAAGGGTTGACCACTATTAACTTTATAGCCCTTGTAACTAAATATAAAAACAACATTTAAATAAATATGGACACAAGAATCTAGTAATTGTCTGTATTACAATGCATTTTAATGAAAACTTTTGAAGTGGTCATTGGGTCTCTTTACGGATCGAAAAGCTTATATCCTATTTCTTCTGTTGTGAGCTTTGAAGATGAATTTCGCCACAATGTTCATAGCTTCAGTGCTGAATGAGAGCTTGTGTGTTTACTGCTTGTTCAGAATATGTACATTCCTAGAGTGCATACTCTGGGAACAGGTTAATTTTAAGTACGGAATATTTGGCATTCTACTCTAACAGTATACAAGTGTGGGAAGTTACCCTCATTTAGTCAATGGGAGGCAGATACATGCTAGACATATGCAATTTGTTTCATTCCGAATTTGTTTTTTGACGAAATATGACAAATTTGTTAATTCGGAAATATTTGAATTAACGAAAACACATTTTTCCAAAATTCAAAATTTCGAAAATTCAAAATTTCAAAGATTTGGAAGTTCGAAAATTCGAAAATCTGAAAAGAACGAAAATCCGAAAATTCAAAAGAACGAAAATAAGAACAAAAATCCGAAAAGTCTGAAAAACCGAAAATCCGAAAATCTGAAATATTAACTAACTAATAACTATTAGTAACTATTCAATTATAGGTATTGGAATTTCCTTTCAAATTTGGCTAGTGAACGTAATGAATACAAATTTATGTGAAGTTACGAATTATCCGAAATAACGAATGCTACATCTAAGCGAATGGAACGTAACAAATTATTGGTAATAAATAATAATAAAAACTTTTTATTATTATTAATTCATTACGTTCCATTTGTTTAGATGCGGCATTCGTTATTTTGGGTAATAAGTAACTTCTGATAAATTCGTATTCATTACGTTCACTAACAGCCAAATTTGAAAGGAAATTCCAATACCTATAATTTAAAGTGGTTGTAAAACCCGATTGTCACTTTTACATATAGGTAAGCCTAAAATAAGGCTTACCTATAGGTTGTGGAAACATCTTCTAAACGTGCGCCGTTTAGAAGATATGTACATTGTAGTGTGCCGATGATGTAATCGGTGCATGCGCTGTGAAGAAACGGACCTCCGTGCCGTGTCTTCACTCGTAAGTGGCGTGACTGACGGCTCCTGCATGCATGCGCAGGAGTGACGTCACCCGGCTCCGATCAGTCACAGAGCCGGAGTTCGCGGCACCAGAAGGGGGCGAAGATGGATGCGCCACCAGCGGGGACATCGCGGGCTTCGTTTGCAGGTAAGTGCTACATAATGGGTTAATATGCAATGCATACTAGCCCATTTTGCTTTTACTTTGCAGGGGAAAAAAGAGGAAGTAAAACCCATCAGGGTTTACTTCCTCTTGAATAGTTCGTTATTGTTAGTTATTATTTCAAACTTTTGGATTTTCTTTCTTATTTTTGAGTTTTCAAATATTTCGGATTTCCGAATTTTCAAATGTTCACATTTTCGGACTTTCGAATTTTTTCGAATCTCTGAATTTCCGATTTTTTGAATTTTTGGATTTCAAATTTCCAAATTTCCCAATTTTTGAATTTTTTTAATTTTCAGATTTCTGAATTTCCGATTTTTTTCAAATTTTCAAATTTTTGACTGTTCGGATTTCAAATTTCTGGATTTACGAATTTATTCAAAATAACAAATTGCGATCATAACGAATGACCCGAAAAACGAAAAAAAAAAGAAAAAACAAACGAAACGAAAACAAACATTTTTTGGCAGTGCCACATGTCTAATACACACCTGTCTCTGAATACACCCATCTTCTGTTTCAGAACACTAACAATAGGAAAAGGAATTTCATAAATCTAAATCCTGCAGATTATCGAGTGTGCTTTTGTCTTCCGCCAAAATGATGGCAGCAGGAATGTGTTAAATTGAAATCCCCTGTAATCATTTTCAGCGGCTGATTGTAGCCAGGTTAATCCGCTGCATTTATTACATCACTGACAGTCCTCACAGCCCTCTAAGAATGGGATTATAGCTCTATCAGATTGGATTCCTTCCCTGTCCAGCATATGAGGAAGCGAAAGCCCTTGTCAGCATCACAACTCCTAATGAAGCCTTCCATTCCAGCATGTAGTTTTAGTCTGAGTTGTAAAAGAGTACCTGTTATGTATCATAAGGCAGCTCTTGGGCTTGAGCTTAAGGCTGACTTTACATCTCTGCATCTCTCTCTTTTTTGTTGCTTGTGGCAGGTGCATTGACATGTGTTGACATGGGTCGCTGTTTCCATCAATCAGCCCTTTAACCACTTCAGTCCCGGAAGGATTTACCCCCTTCCTGACCAGAGCACTTTTTGCGATTCGGCACTGCGTCGTTTTAACTGACAATTGCGCGGTCATGCGACGTTACACCCAAACAAAATTGGTGTCCTTTTTCCCCACAAATAGAGTTTTCTTTTGGTGGTATTTGATCACCTCTGCGGTTTTTATTTTGTGCGTTATAAACAAAAAAATTAGCAACAATTTTGAAAAAAACGCAATATATTTTACTTTTTGCTATAATAAATATCCCCCAAAAATATATAAGAATTTTTTTTTTTCCTCAGTTTAGCCCGATATGTATTCTTCTACATATTTTTGGTAAAAACTCGCAATAAGCGTATATTGATTGGATTGCGCAAAAGTTATTAGTGATGGCAGCGATCTGCGATTTTTTTTATCGTGACTGCAACATTATGGCGGACACTTTTGACACTATTTTGGGACCATTGTCATTTATACAGCGATCAGTGCTTTAAAAATGCACTGACTACTGTGTAGATGACACTGGCAGGGAAGGGGTTAAACACTAGGGGGCGATCAAGGGGTTAAGTGTGTCCTAGGGAGGTGTTCTAACTGTGAGGGGGAGGGCCCTGATCGTGGAGCTTACAGTCAAAAGAATAGTTATAGTTAGGCTTTTCTTGCACGTTAAAGTGGATGTAAACCCTCACGTATACTCAGTGAGGTGAACAGCCTCAAATGATACACAGAGATGAAACAAATCATCCTACATATGTTTTACATCTATATCTGCTGTCTTCAACTTTCTACATTCTTTAGAAAGTGCACATCCTGTTAGATATTTTTTCTTTCTGTACAGCACTGGGTGTGGATTCTTGGCATACACTGTATGACAGCTGATTGGGTGAAAGTCACACCCCCCCACTCCATATAAGCAGAGGAAGGAAGGAAGGTATGTGCAGAGCTCTGCTGTGAATAGACAAGCTCTCTGCTAATCTATTTATAGCCCCCACCCCAACACAAATTTCAGGCTGGTTTTATCTCAGTCTGAGAACTCAGTGGTGTCATTCCAGGTCAGACTTGCCGGCATCGAACTTACAAAGTACAATACACATTATTACAAGTATAAACACATCCCCATAGTAGTTTGCTAGCAGACAATAGGTGTGTTAATTAGCACAATTAACAATGGGTGTGTTGGAAGGCAACATGGTCTAATGTCTGATTTCTGGAGTTTCTACATATCGGTTTCCTATTCACAAAGATCAGTCATGCTGATACTTGCAGTTCCATGGCTTTAAAGGGTAAAGGTCTGAGTTTCTTTCTGGTTAATACAACCAAGCATTTGCTTTCCTGGGGGCGGTCTGGAATGTCTTTGAACAGCTCTTGGCTCCGGACCGTCTGTTGCACCATAGTTGACAAGATGATTGATGAATGTCCTGCTATAGAAGATCACAGGGCCAGCTAAGATTGAAGATTGATCTAGGATACAGAGACATGATACATGGACAATGCTGCCCCTAGAGGCCAATACAGCAGGACAGACAGTAATATAAGATATTAAAAGGACTACCTCTTGGCAAGAGCTCATTGGACAGAAGGCTAGTGGGGGTGGTTACGAATGGGTCTGGATGAATGTGTAAAAAGGGCACACAGGAGGGATTTTGTCCGTTTTTGCAGGTGGCCCTGCATACTAGCACCTTATCCAATTGCCTTGCAGGGGATTTATTTTATTTTTTTGTCATGGCCGTGGTTTACTGCCGCTTTAAACCTAACTATAAAGCCAGCCATACATGGATCCCTGGCCAAATTTTGATCAATCCATGTATGAGTAGAGTGATTATACAGAAGCTGATCTACCAATCGACTTCTGTAGAACTACCCTGTGGGATTTTTGCTGCTTGACCGGCTATAGTCTGGAGCGCTGATCAGTGTATTCTGTACAGGGCCCAGGCCCCATAAGTTCAACAGGGGGGCTCAGAGCAGGAGTGGGTGCAATTACTGGAACCAATCCCCCTGTGGCCTTCTCTGTGTTTACTATGCTTTAGTTTGTGAATAAAAAAGGAGCCTCTGTAAAAACCTCTTCCTGTTCATTCACTCTGCAGCTCATGCTGCAAAAAAAGGATTGAGGGATCTGTGTCCTCAATCTCTTTCTGTGTCTCAAAAGTGAGATGTTGGGTGTCTATTTAGACCACTAATATTTTACCAACCTCCTGTTTAAAATTGTAAAAAAATGGAAAAAATAGAATTGTAAAAAATTATTATTGAAGAAAAAGATAATTAAGGTCTCATTCTCACAGGTATTCTGGTTGCATGAATGAGTGGTTTGTTCATGCGGCTGGAGCCGCCTATTAGGCTTGGTTCACTTTTCCTGTCAGCTAGGCTGCACGGGGCCCCTTGATTTCTAACAGCAGCCCTGCATGCACACTACCCATTTTCTGACAATTTCAGCCACTTATAGTGGCTTTCAACCAGCTTTAGATCATGGAAACAGTTGAACTGATTGAGACAGCGAACAACAATTTACTTGTCCAATCACAGGTTGCGGCAGGTCTTAGACCAGGTTATATTGCTCAGTTGCTGGGAGGTCACAGTGATGTCAAGGACCTGGTCCTGGTGCCTAGATCACAAGACTGTCCTAACAAATTTTTTTAATGCTTGGATTACATCTATACCAGGATTCCCTAAATGGCGGACCGTGGTCCGAGCCCGAAACGAGTGACAGTCCCGCCCAGACCAAGGCCGCCACTTATCAGCTGTGTGAGCTCTCCCGAGTTTCCCACCTGGCTGCTGCTGTCATCCTCACAGCAGGTGGTGGGCGGTAGTAGGGTTGCCACCTTTTCATCAAGTAAAACCCAAACACTTTAACCACTTCAGCCCCAGAAGAATTTACCCCCTTCCTGACTAGGCCCTTTTTTGCGATACGCCACTGCGTTGCTTTAACTGACAGTTGCACGGTCGTGCGGCGTTGTACCCAAACAAAATTGCCATCCTTTTTTCTCACAAATAGAGCTTTCTTTTGGGGGTATATAATCACCTCTGCATTTTTTATTTTTTGCGCTATAAACAAAAGCACCACAGCCCCCTTACATCAGATATGACACCAGCGCCCCCCTTACATCAGATATGACACCAGAGCCCCCCCTTACATCAGATATGACACCAGCGCCCCCCTTACATCAGATATGACACCAGCGCCCCCCTTACATCAGATATGACATCAGCGCCCCCCTTACATCAGATATGACACCAGCGCCCCCCTTACATCAGATATGACACCAGCGTCCCCCTTACATCAGATATGACACCAGCGCCCCCCTTACATCAGATATGACACCAGCGCCCCCCTTACATCAGATATGACACCAGCGCCCCCCTTACATCAGATATGACACCAGCGCCCCCCTTACATCAGATATGACACCAGCGCCCCCCTTACATCAGATATGACACCAGCGCCCCCCTTACATCAGATATGACACCAGCGCCCCCCTTACATCAGATATGACACCAGCACCCCCCTTACATCAGATATGACACCAGAGCCCCCCTTACATCAGGTATGACACCAGAGCCCCCCTTACATCAGGTATGACACCAGAGCCCCCCTTACATCAGGTATGACACCAGCGCCCCCTTACATCAGGTATGACACCAGCGCCCCCCTTACATCAGATATGACACCAGAGCCCCCCCCCTTACATCAGATATGACACCAGCGCCCCCTTACATCAGATATGACACCAGAGCCCCCCTTACATAAGATATGACACCAGAGCCCCCCCCTTACATCAGATATGACACCAGCGCCCCCTTACATCAGGTATGACACCAGCGCCCCCCTTACATCAGATATGACACCAGAGCCACCCTTACATTAGATATGACACCAGAGCCCCCCTTACATCAGATATGACACCAGAGCCCCCCCTTACATCAGATATGACACCAGAGCCCCCCTTACATCAGATATGACACCAGAGCCCCCCTTACATCAGGTATGACACCAGCGCCCCCCTTACATCAGGTATGACACCAGCGCCCCCTTACATCAGATATGACACCAGAGGCCCCCCCCTTACATCAGATATGACACCAGCGCCCCCTTACATCAGATATGACACCAGAGCCCCCCCTTATATCAGATATGACACCAGCGCCCCCCTTACATTAGATATGACACCAGAGCCCCCCTTACACCAGATATGACACCATAGCCCCGTCTTACATCAGATATGACACCAGAGCCCCCTCTTTCCCCCTCTACTCACTAATCACAAACTGCAAAGAAGTTCCTCATTTCTCTTTCCAGGCTCCACACACTCCGTGTTCGTTCCTTGGCAGTGCTGCTGAGACTTTTCAGTCAGTGCTGCTCTCTATTGCCACCTACAGGCTGGAGAGAGGAGAACACCTAATCCTCTCTCCAGCTATGAGCAATGATCCTATCTGAATAATGTGTCCGGTTTTCAGGGGGGCTCAAAACAGGGCACATGATTCAATTCCCGGACTGTACGGGTGAATCCCGTACAGGTGGCACCCCTAGGCGGGAGTTGCTGCAGATCGGAATAAAGAGGGGGAGTCAATTTAACAAGAAGTTAATCGCCTGCTTGTTAACATAGTAAGTTGGGCAGCTCCCACCCTCCATCCAGATCTGCAACTCCTCCAACCCCCTGTCCTGCTGGGAGGATGACAGCGGCAGCCAGGCAGGAGACCTGGGAGAGCTAACAAAACGGTAAGTGCCCCTACCCTGCCAAAGGTAGGACAGTGCGCGGGGGGGGGCTTATATTGAAAGGGGCACTCTGATGTGGAGGGGCAGTAGGATGCAAGGGGCACTGTGACATAAAGGAGCACTGTGTTATAAAGGGGCACTCCAATGTGAAGGGGGTTGTGATGTGAAGGGTAACTGAGGACACTGTGGGATTGCATTAAAGGGGGGGTCTGTGATGTAAAGGGGGACTATGGACACTGATGTAAAGGAGGAAACTGTGATCTTAAGGGTATGCTAAAGACACTAATGTAAAGGGGGGGGGGGTGATGTATTATAGTGCAAACAGGGGCAGACTGATAACTCATGGGGCCCCCGGGCAATAGGAGATTATGGGGCCCCCAGGCAATCAGAGATTATGGGGCCACACAGTATACACACACATATTATACACATACATGTACACACAGTATACACAGACAGATGTAAAAAAAACACAGATTTATACATACTGTCCCTGGTTTTACTGAGGCTGGCAACCCTGATGGGGCCCCCTAGTGGCCCAGGGCCCTCGGGCAGTGCCCGAGTGGCTCAATGGTCAGTCCGCCCCTGAGTGCAAACATGAGATTCAACCTCTGCCAAAAAAATATTTTACTGACCGGACCTCCGTCATTTTAATCTAAGACCCCTGATTTATACTTTTTGCCTGGAGTTCAACTTTTAATGTGCACATTAATGCGCGACATATCGTGTGAATGACTAATAATCCATTGTCTACGAGGCCGCAAATTGCCAATGATCGTGTTTTGCAGGAAGCTATAATGAAAAAAGATGACTAGGTAGCTGGCAGCACTGGGATAAGAGAGAGAGCTGGAGGGTGGCAGAAGGAAAAGTGATCTGAGTTCACTTATAAATATGAAAGTTTCTGTGATAGTCTCTCCTCCAGTGAGGGGGCCGCTGACAGTTCGGTCTGTGGATAAAAAAGGAGCAGAGCAGACGAAGCATTAATCATGGAAATGCCTCATGTAACAATTCACAACCTCCTACACTGAATACAGACACAGAAGCTAACAGCACTGAACACCGAGGCTAATAGGAAAATGCAGGGAGGAAAGATAAAATATGTGCACATTGTTTCATCTTCTACTGTGTGTTCTGTGACAGCTCTGGCCTGATTTCCAATGTCACAGTATACACAGTAATTCATAGCCATGCTCTATACTAGGTAAAAAGAATGATGCTTGTCCTTTTCATCAACTAGGTAACCCCAGCAGAATTGTAAGTATATAATGGGGCCCTGCCGTAGATCGTCGCTGTTTATGGAGCAAAGCACTAAGTGCCAAGTCCAATGCCTACAGCACCCCCTCAGAATCCATCTTGTACCACTGGGACTTCAGCAATTGGAATGGTGATTGTTTGCATTGGGTTATTGCACTTAGCATTGGTTCTGTCTTTTCATTTCAATATGCAGTCACCAGCCACTTTATTAGGTACACCTTGCTAGTACCAGGTTGGACCCCCTTTTGCCTTAGAACTGCCTTAATTCTTTATGGCATGGATTCAACAAGGTGTTGGAAACATTCCTCAGAGATTTTGGTCCATAGTGACATGAAGGCATCACTCAGTTGCTGCAGATTTGTCGGCCGCTCATCCATGATGCTGGTGATCCATTGAGATCTGGTGATTGTGAAGACCATTGGAGTACACAGAGGCGGCTCTCTAATTAGGCAAATTAGGCGGTCGCCTAAGGCCTCGCACTCACAGGGGCCTCGCGGCCGCCTAATTTGCCTGTTCTCAATCACTGAAGTTGACGCCGGCGGCTCCGCCTACCCCCCCACTGGGACTCTGTGGCTTAGGAGCTGACGGACAAATCAGATACTGTCCGCAGCCTGAGGAATAGCGGCCTCATCACGGAGCGTCCCAGTCCGTGGGGCCTCATGTGTAAGTTTTGCCTAAGGCCTCACAAAGCCTAGAGTCGCCTCTGGGAGTACATCTGCCTTTTTGGAGTTACTGGTGCCTTTTCTATCATCTCGAACCAGTCTGCCCATTCTCCTCTGACATCCACAAGGCATTTTCATCCACACACAACTACCGCTCACTGGATATTTTTTTATCTATACAGTATATTGTGATATTTTGCAGATTCTGCTTAAGTTGTAGTGCTTGTCAGTGAGTTTAGACCAGCCAGGAAATACAGTTTTAGGGCTTGGGAGCCCACTTTTATTTAAAAAAAGGAAAAAAAATGACCGCATTACCCTCGCAGGGGTTTCGAACACCACAAAAAAAAACAAAAAGCAGAACGATATCAAGCCACCTAGATCCTTTTTGCAGTATCACTGCTCTGACCTCAAGCTTAGGCCTTGTGTGTGTTCCTCCACCACTGTGCTCATGTACAAACTCTGTACCTCTCTCTCGCAGCTCCATGCTGTACTAACCCACACCTCTGGGCAGGAGATCTTCTGTCTCCCAGGTGGAGCCATTAACTACCGACAGCTCCTTGGTTTTTAAAGGCTGTGCACACCTGCATACACAGTCCCCCAATCCCCGCTTAAATCTGAAGCCAGGGTTAATGGCATCTTCCCTCCCAATACTCTTTGATGCCTCTGGCCTTCAGAACCCAATCTGGGAGTTACCAATCCAGAGAAAACGGAAAAACCAATTTTCTTCATTCAGCATGGTCATTCTGGAACCTTTAAATCTGCATGCTTAATCCTAACAATACAGCACTGTCACAATAAATATATAAATATATATATATATATATATATATATATATATATATATATATATATATATATATATATATATATATATATATATAGATGTATATCATTTTTCTGTTTTCTCCATATGCTGGTACTTGTGTTTATGATAGCATTGTCATATACATGAGTACAACAACACACAGCCATTCGCCATTCATGTCAATAGAATTTTGTACACTGCACCTGGACCGCCTGGGTAGAGAAAATGGTAGTTAAAGCTGTTGTATACCCATTCTTATCACTTTTCTCTAAATTAATAATAGCAGGCTATGCTATTCATTGCGATTTGTTATTCTGCTTTTACCGGCTTCCTTTCCGAGTAATCTTTGCTTTTCTTTTAAATGACATCACCCCTGCATGCGCCATTAGCCCTAATTTTCCAGCAAGCTTATACTCTATGCAGGGGCTCTGTCATTTCCCACTGTTGTCACCCCCCGAGATCCTGCAAGACTTCTTTTTACTCCTTCCTCATTGAGGCTTGAATAAGGCGAATAGTGCGCATGCGTGGGATTATGGCCAGGGAAACATACTGAGCACGGAAATAAGGTACTGCACAAATGCGGAAGACCTCAGTTGTAATGGCAGTGGCTAGGGACAAGCAGGAGCGTTTTGTAATCTCTTTAGTTGGAAAAGTAAGAATGATTTTGAAGCATACTATTAGCGGGTTTTTAATCAAAAACAAGTAGTTTGTTTGATATAATGCTTAAATGTAGTAGCAATAACAGAGTTTACTACCGCTTTGTATTGAACCGGCACAGCTGGCCTGTGTGCAACAGCTCAAAAGATCGTACCTACTTCAAAATAATAAATCAAAAAAATAATCAAATTTTTCTTTTTCTCCTGTTGCCCCCAGAGACTTGTTTAGGGCCTGGGCTGCCAGGGGTAGCACATGGCCACCTTCATATCATGATGTTGACTGTCAGTAACCCATTACAGTGTATAACTAAGGTATCCAGACTGCTGCCGTGCCTGCCAGACCAGTCCGGTTTGGGCCTTCATTGTTAAACTTGCACAGTTTGACCATGTCTGTTGGTGGATTAGCGTACTCTGTAGATACATTTATTCAACTATGGGTAGGTACACCTAGAACCAAATTGCCAGTCTCTCCACCCACATCCTTATTGTGGCAATGATGTCCGGTCTTATTAGAGGCATACCAAAGTTGGCCAGTTGACTGGGTAGAAGATGGGGTGGAACAAGACAAGTGACCAGGGGGCAGTATGTTATGAATCCAGTTATGGGAATACAGATATTGGAAATTAATGATTATCCTTGGTCAAATCTCCTTCTATTCCCTAATAATTCATCTGCAGACACAAAGCTCCCTATATAAAGAGTTATACTGAAGAAGGCATGTCATGACCTTGCAGTAATACATTCATGACCTGTCTGTCTCTTACCTGGTCTGTGTATCAGCCTTGAGGCTTGTACTCTCACACCTGCATGCTTAAGTAATCTTCCCTCTGTGTGGCTCCACCCTAGCCTCAACAGGAACCACTATTTAACACCGTATTCTCCAAGCCTGCCTTGCCGTAAAATATTGTGTGTTTGGCTTCCTGTTTGTCGTGTGCTCTAAGTTTGTCTCTGTTACCAATCTTGGCGTGTTCCCGACTATTCCTGTCTGCTTGTGACCCTGACCTTTGGCGCGTTCTCGACTATCCCTGTTTTCCTGTGACCCTGACTTTTGCCGTGTTCTCTGTTATCCTTGTCTGCTAGTCCCCCCGACATTTGGCTACCTCCTTACTATTCCTTGCTGTCCTGGGCTGCTGTTTCCTCTCCATCCTCCTGTAGCCTACCTTGAGCGTGAGCTGGGAAACCCTGGGGGCCGCGACCTGGAGCCAGTTGCAGCCCAGTCCATCCTCACCACTAGAGGCTCTGGTGTACACCAACTGGCTCTTAGACTTCGCGCCCTGGGGAATCTATGCTCTAACCCACTGTGGGATCCGTGTTGGTGCTCCAGGGGACCTGCCTTCCTGAACCACCCCGAGTTCCATCTGCAGCAGTCAGCCTTAGGGACCACTATCATAGCGGTGCACTCCTGACCCCAACGGGGTGCATCTGTCACCTGGATACAGGTGACCTGACAAGGCATATTTGCCATCCATCTACATGTACATTCTTCCTGTAATAAAGAGTCAACCCCTGATCACCTCAATTGGGCAGCCCTACATCTATTTTTCTACTGTCTTTTTCTTATATCTGATTGTGATCTGCTTTCCTGGTAAAGACTTGGGTTGTCCCTGGTTCCATATTAATTCCTTCCTTCCTCTTGCCTTGATGTTCTGTCTGTATAATTGGTTATGCCTGTCTGTTGTTAACTGTTACTGCTACCAGTATACTGATTTTGGCATTATGGTATTTTGGTATTGTACATGGTATACTGTCATCTTTTGCCAGTGGGGCAAACCCAAAGACAGGGAAATGGATGCGTTGCACAGAAACTTCTCTTTCAAGTTGCAATGGTGAACCTGGATCACTACCTAGATATTCCTCCTCAATCTGATACCCATCTTTCACTAAGTACATGGAAGATGTATACCTTTCCAAGATTCTCCCTAGACAAGCTTATGATCATCTGGGAAGGATGAGCAGAAAGCAGAGCCACCTAAGGGCTTGTTCACAAATGCTGCCGGCTATTATTGCTGCCCCCTGATCTGAAGTGGATGGCGTGGAAGGCGTTTACAGGTCAGTTTCGGCGTGATCTGATTCAATCGAATGAGTTGTGTTCGGGGGTCATTGCTGCCTGCCAAATACGACATGCCATTTAATTTTTGCCGCAGCATGTGTACAACTGTGAGAGGCTGCATTTGTGTGTTTAGGTGGGGGCAGTAAAGCCTCGGCTTCATTGCCCACTGGCCGTCCACATGAGCATGCCCTTATAGGAATGCATCTTTTCATATATCGCCCCCAAAAAATGTTCCGGGTTGTCCTTCCACTTTTCTTTTTATATATGCCTTAAAACACGATATTGAATGCATGAAAAGCTTTATTTAATTTGTTCAGAAGGGGCAGGACCTAAAACTGCCTTTCCAAAATACTTTACAACCTTTACATAGTTAGTCTGGTTGAAAAAAAAAAGTCCATCTAGTTCAACAAATAAAAGGGAAAAAAAATAATAATAAATTTACAATTTACAACAATTTTATATACACAATCCCATACCCACAGTTGATCCAGAGGAAGGCCAAAAACAGCAAAGCATGTTCCAAATTGCTCCAGCAGGGGAACATTTTCCTTCCTGATCCCCCCAAGAGGCACCTTAAAAGAAATAAAGGTGGTGTCTACCTTGCCTACCCCCCCCCCCCCAATCTTTATCATATAATCACACTTTTTTTTAAGCAGTACCAGGCCCATGGCTGAGTGACATCCTCATTGTGTTATAATTTGAAGTGCTCATTATTCCCGTAACTGAACAGGGCAAGTCAGAGAAGACCACCTAATTCCTAGGAATCTCGAGCCGTCTTATTTCAATTCTATGGTTTAAGATAATATTTATATCATGCCCCTTTCTCGGCCTTGCAAAAGCTTTTCATTTAAAAGAGATCAGAGAATCCCATTACCTGGATCAGAGACTGCTTTGCATGCTGTACATTAAATGAATGGCAAATATATAAAGTTAAAGTGGTTGTAAACCCTCCCTACTGACATTTTAACTATAGGTAAGCCTAGAAATAGGCTTACCTATAGGTAGTGGAAATATCTCCTAAACGTGCGCCGTTTAGGAGATATTTCACTTGTAGTGCGCCGATGATGTAATTGGCGCATACACTGTGAAGAAATGGACCTCCGTGCCGTTTCTTCCCCCAGCGTGTGCCGTTACTGATGGCTCCAGCGTACATTCGCGGGAGTGACGTAGTCTGCAAAGGGGACAGTGATGGATTTGTTTGCAGGTAAGTGGCACATAATGGGCTAGTATGCGATGCATACTAGCCCATTATGCTTTTAATTTGTAGGCTTTGCAGGGAGCAAAAGAGTCCATCTTGTCCATTCACAAAACAAAGGCATTATGTGATTAAACAAGGCAAGATCTGACATTTATATGCTCTTCCCTTTTCTCCAATCATAAAAAAAAAATACAAAGTTGTTTTGTGAATGGATGTGGCAGAGTACGGGTGAACCACTGTCCTTTACTGTACGCCTTGTACAGTGGGGGAAAAAATGATTTGATTCCCTGCAGATTTTGTAAATTTGCCCACTTACAAAGAAATTAAGGGTCCATAATTTTTTATCATAGGTGTATTTTAAATGATCGAGACAGAATATCAACCAAACATCCTGAAAAAACACATGATACAAATGTTATAAATTGAGTTGCAGTTCAGTGAGTAAAATAAGTAGTTGATCCCCAAGCAAAATATGACTTAGTACTTGGTGGAGAAACCCTTGTTGGCAGGCACGGAGGTAAGGTGTATCTTGTAGGTGAATTCCAGGTTTGCACACCTCTCAGGAGGGATTTTGGTCCACTCTTTTTTACAGATGTTCTCTAAATCCTCAAGGTTTCTTGGCTATTGCTTGGCAACACAAAGTTTCAGCTCCCTCCATAAATGTTCTATAGGATTAAGGTCTAGAGACTGGTTAGGCCTCTCCATGATCTTATTGTGCTTCTTCTTGAGCCACTCTTTTGTTGCCTTGGCGGTATGTTTTGGGTCATTGTCATGCTGGAATTGTCAGTGTTCTGGCTGAGGAAAGAAGGTTCTCATCCAAAATGTATACATGGCCCTGTCCATTGGCTCCTCAATGTGGCAAAGTCCGCCCCAAAGCATAATGTTTCAACCTCCATTCTTGACTGTAGGAATGCTGTTCTTAGGGTCATAATCAGCATTTTTCTTCCTCTAAATACGGCGAGTCGAGTTATTGCTAAAGAGCTTTATTTTGGTCTCATCTGACCACAGCATTTTCTCCCAATCCTTCTCTGAATCATTTGGATGTTCACTGGCAAACTTTAGACACACCTGTACAAATGCCTTCTTGAGGAGGGGGACCTTGCAGGCACTGCAGGATTTTAAATTGATGGCGGCGTATTTCATTACCAATGGCTTGTTTAGTGACTGTGGTCCCAGCTGCCTTGAGATCATTCACAATCTCCTCCAGTGTAGTTCTGGGCTGATCCCTTACTTTTCTCATGATCATCCTTACCCCATGAGGCGAAGTCTTGCATGGAGCTCCAGACTGAGGGCGATTGATGCTTATTTTGTATTTCTTCCATTTGAGAATAATCGCTCCAACAGTTGTCTCCTTCTCACCAAGCTTCTTGCTGATGGTCTTGTGGCAAAATCCAGCCTTGTGCAGGTCTATAATCTTGTCCTTCATTTGACAGCTCTTTGGTCTTGCCCATGATCTTGAGGTTTGAATGGAAAAAAGAGATTCTGTGGACAGGTTTCTTTTATACAAAAGATGTTAGGAGCACCTTCTTACATTGACAGGACTAATCTGTGTACCACATGAGCACATACTGTAGCCAGTCTGTGGGAGCCAGAATTATTGTTGGTTGGTATATACACTAAATGGGGAGTTTGGGACTTTAAATGAGACATATGGGTCACGTGTCTCCATCCCTAAATCTGGGAAAAGATTGGGGGGGAGGGGGATTGGGGACTTTAAATGAGGTGAGTACAAATGGCTAGAAGATGAGTAGATATCAAAAACATGTTTTTATTGGTGAAACAAGGAACATGGCAAAATGACTTGATACATGCAGCAATGTTCGTTTTCTTGGGGATCATGTTTTATGCACACGGTCCCTCTTCTGTGGGTCCCTTCCACAGCTCCCGGGACAGACAATTTGGACAGCCTCTGACTCCTCGTCCCCCATTTTCCAGACTTATTATGATGTAAGTACTCATAGGAATGAGTAACTCTCTCCCTTTCTTCTTTTTGTACATATCCTCCCCGTTGAGGGGTACAACATCGGATCATACTGGTCTACTCATGTTTTGTTTTTTATAGATTTGCATGCACCTACCCCTAAAGAGTGGTATTATCCACGAAACGCATTGGGATAATTTGGATGCACTTATGCCCCGTACACACGGTCGGACTTTGTTCGGACATTCCGACAACAAAATCCTAGGATTTTTTCCAACGGATGTTGGCTCAAACTTGTCTTGCATACACACGGTCACACAAAGTTGTCGGAAAATCCAATCGTTCTAAACGCGGTGACGTAAAACACGTACGTCGGGACTATAAACGGGGCAGTGGCCAATAGCTTTCATCTCTTTATTTATTCAGAGCATGCGTGGCACTTTGTCCGTCGGATTTGTGTACACACGATTGGAATTTCCGACAACTGATTTTGTTGTTGGAAAATTTTATATCCTGCTCTCAAACTTTGTGTGTCGGAAAATCCGATGGAAAATGTGTGATGGAGCCTACACACGGTCGGAATTTCCGACAACAAGGTCCTATCACACATTTTCTGTCGGAAAATCCGACCATGTGTACGGGGCATTATTCTCATGCAGACGCCCCTACTCAATACATTATTTTGAGTTCTCCATCTACCATGTAATTTTAAGTGTTTTTACTACATCCAGGATTTGTTCCATACCACACAGTGGTTGGCTGGTTGCTATTAATGTTTGTTTCTATATTTTCTATATATGGTCTGTAATATGTAATTGACAATTGTATTCATTGCTGCATGTATCATGTAATTTTGCCATATTCCTTGTTTCACCAATAAAAACATGTTTTTGATATCTACTCATCTTCTAGCCATGTGTACTCACCTCAATTAAAGTACCCCCCCCCCCCTCTTTTCATTGTTGGTTGGTAGGGGATCAAATAATTTTTTTACTCACTAAACTGCAACTCCATTTATCATGTGTTTTTTTTTCTGGATTTTTGGTTGCTATTCTGTCTCTATCATTTAAAATACACCTATGAGAAATCAAATAATAATTTTCCCCACTGTATGAGTGCCAGAACTATAGATTTCAGTGCCGGAAGTTGAGAACTAGTGGTAGCCATTATACTAGTGACAGGGTGAATTAAACCAAGAGTTTTACAAGCTGCAGCAGCTTACCCAGACATGGGGTATCCATTATTAGAGGTGATTTATGTTTTTCTAGCCCATTAGGGTCTCAGCAGCCCAATTAGAGGTTGAGCCAGCCAGGGCCACTGATAAGACAGTACAACTGGTCCTGTTGTACTGGGCCCAGGACTCATCAATTAAACAGGGAGCCCGGGCAGCTTTATTGGTCATTTCTGGCTACATGAATAAATAGATTTTTTTACTAGACTGCACCCCCACTCCTACTTGCTTACCAGGGCTTAAATTCAATAATTCCCCTGGGACCCATCATGTCAGCAGAGGGGCTCAGGAAGTGTGAGCAGAGGAAGAACTTTTTTTCATTTTTGGGACGTAGGCGGAAAAGTCAGTGCCGCTGTTCCACTGCACCTCGGGGGGGTGGATTCGAGGTTGGGGGGCCCCTGTCAGGAAGGCTGTATGGAGCCCCATGACTTCTAACAGCAACCCTGGAGCAAGTTTCTGGTCAGGTATCTGGGGGGATCCTGACATTATTGTTGGGATCCCTGCAGAGCCTGGACCAGCTCTATGATGTCAGCCAACAGCAGACTTTAGCTGTCCCAGCTAAATCTGGATGTGATCACTGTGACCAATCACAGCAGGTCACATGACAATTGCACACAATAAATGGCTTTGATTCATGTCATTCATTGTGTACTATTGTGCTGATTTCTTTGATTGGTCACAGTGATCACATGGTACAGACAGGGCCAATCACAGCCCATCTGCACCATGTGATTAGCTGTGGTCAATCACAGCTAGTCACAATAGTAAACACTGAATGAATTCATTCATTCACTGGTATAAACAATCATAATGTGTAAAAAATCCTGATCACTTCCCCAGAGTAGTACAATGTTATACTATGGTAACACTGTACTGCTCTGGTAACAGTGTGTTAAAAAAAATCATAAAAAAAGAAAACGTACTAAAAAATAAAAAATAAATGGAAAAGATTATTAAATTGTCTTTTTTTTCATTGTTAGATATTGTCACCAGTCAGAGTCCCTGATCATCACACCAGTTACGGTATATAATGACGCTGTACTGCACTGGTGACAGTATGTAAAAAAAAAAAATGTGAAAAACGAATTTTCTTTAATTTCTTCATTTTCCAAAAAATTACAAATTCAAAAAACTTGCCATGCCTCTTACTAAATACCTCTGATGCCGTGTACACACGGTCGGAATTTCGTCCCGCAAAAGACCGATGAGATTTTTTCATCGGAAAATGCGACCGTGTGTATGCTCCATCGGTCTTTTGCTGGCGGAATTCCAGCCAGCAAAAGATTGAGAGCGTACGCTCAATTTTTTCGGTCGGGAAAAGTTCCTATCCGAAAATGTGATCGTCTGTGGCAATTCCGACGCGCAAAATCCAGACGCATGCTCGGAAACAATTCGACGCATGCTCGGAAGCATTGAATTTCATTTTCTCGGCTCGCCGTAGTGTTGTACGTCACCGCGTTCTTGACGGTCGGAATTTCAGTGAACTTTTGCGTGACCGTGTGTATGCAAGGCAAACTTGAGCGGAATCCCGTCGGAAAAGCCGTCATATCTTTTTCCGACTAGAAAACTGGTCGTGTGTATGCAGCATTACTGTTTACCCCAAAAAGGGGTCATTTAGGAGATATTTGTACTGTCCTGGCATTTTGGGGCTCAAGAAATTAGCTAGGTTGTCAGTACATCCGGATTTATAAATTTTTAGATATGTATACCATAGTTTGTAGACTCTATAACTTTCCTACAGACTAAATAATATACACTGACTTGGGTTATTTTCGCCAAAGAAATGGAGCAGAATACATTTTGGCCTAAATTTATGAAGAAAGATTCTTTATTTGCAAAATCTTATAAAAGAAACAAATCATTTTTTCATAATTTTTGGTCATTTTTTGATTGTTTAGCAAAAAATAAAACAGTGGTGATTAACCGCTTCAGCCCCGGAAGAATTTATCCCCTTCCTGACCAGAGCGTTTTTTGCGATAGGCACTGCGTCGCTTTAACTGACAATTGCGCGGTCATGCGACATTGTACCCAAACAAAATTGACGTTCTTTTTTTCCCACAAATGGAGCTTTCTTTTGGTGGTATTTAATCACCTCTGCGATTTTTATTTTTTGCGCTATAAACAAAATAAGAGCGACAATTTTGAAAAAAACGCAGCATTTTTTTACATTTTGCTATAATAAATATCCCCCAAAAATATATTAAAATTTTTTTTTTTCCTCAGTTTAGGCCGATACATATTCTTCTTCATATTTTTGGTTAAAAAAAATCGCAATAAGCGTTTATTGATTGGTTTGCGCAAAAGTTATAGCGTTTACTAAATAGGGGATCGTTTTATGGCATTTTTATTAATAATTTTTTTTTTTACTAGTAATGGCGGCGATCAGTGATTTTTATTGTGACTGCGACGTTATGGCGGACATGTCGGACATTTCTGACACATTTTTGGGACCATTGTCATTTATACAGCGATCAGTGCGATTAAAAATGCACCGATTCCTGTGTAAATGACACTGGCAGTGAAGGGGTTAACCACTAGGGGCAGGGAGGGGTTAAACAGTACTAGGGAAGCGTTTTCTAACTGTAGGGGGGAGGGGCTGTATGTGTCACTAGACTGATCACTGCTCCCGATGACAGGGAGCAGTGATCGGTAACACTTGTCACTAGGCAGAACAGGGAGATGCTGTTTACATCAGCATCTCCCCGTTCGTCCTCTCCGTGAGGCGATCGCGGGTATCCCCGCGGCGATCGAGTCCGCGGGACCCGCGACCTGACTCAAGGAGCTCCCGGCCGGCGCGCGCACGCAATGGCACGGTGGGGAATTCAAATGGACGTACCTGTACGCTCATTTGCCCAGCCGTGCCATTCTGCCGACGTACATCGTCGTGCGCCGGTCGGGAACCAGATTAAATACCACCAAAAGGAGGCTCTAAATTCAATCTGGGTGTAAATTTGTTTTTGGGTACAGTGTTGCATGCCTGCGCTATTGTCATTGAAAGTGCGACAGCGCTGAAAGCTGAAAATTGGTCTGGGCAGGAAGGGGTTGACAGTACCCAGTAGGCAAGTGGTTAACCTAACCCCCAAAGTAAACAGGAAATGCGTATTATCCCCATAAACACCAAACTGTCAAAACCTCAAATTAGCCCTAAACCTCTAATGACAAGCGTTCATTTAGTTGCCACATTCAGGGCGAGGACCTGTCACCCGAGCAGCACTGGCAGTATCGGTTCAGCAGGAACCGGTGTCACTACTAATACCTAAGACAACCGTCATATACTTATTAGAAGGAAGAATTGTCATTCTAGCCAATGCAGATCATGTGACTCCGCCCTCCCGTTCACATCGTCTGAGCTGCAGGCGCACAGCCAGGGTGGAGCGCACTGATTGCCAGCAGACCTTGCAGTCGCTGAACAATTAGCTCCGTCTCGGAGGAATAGCTGGGTGCAGACACAACACACCTAACCATCCAGATATTTTATAGCATTGACTCCGTCTGCTATATACCTCCCCTCCCCATAGAGCAGATGTGTTATATGTGGATGTACAGGTGTGCGAATAGGGCACGGGGACTGGGAGGGGGGGACAGGTGTGGAGCCATTGTGGCTGGGTGGTCCCTGCGGTATACACGCTGATTATATGCTCATTAACCCATTCATGGCTCTTATTATCTTGTTAGTATTTTGTTATACATTTTACATTCTGAATGTTTGGTTGCACCTTGGCGCACATTTATTCCCCTTAGGCAACAAAAACCAAAATCAATCCCTAAGCCGCTCTGAGAGCTTGTTTACACTTCAGGCGCCCTCCGAAGAGCGATCTGCGGTTACACTGTGGCCCTATTCAGTTGAACGAATCATTAAATGGAGGTGATAAATGCATGCGTTCACCCCCCCTCCACTGCCTTTGCAGCTTAACCCTTTCATGACTAAGCCTATTTTTGAAATTTGGTGTTTACAAGTTAAAATCCGTATTTTTTGCTAGAAAATTACTTAGAACCCCCAAACATTATATATATATATATTTTTTAGCAGAGAATCTAGAGAATAAAATGGAGATTGTTGCAATATTTTATATTACACGGTATTTGTGCAGCGGTGTTTTAAACGCAATTTTTTTGGAAAAGGGACACTTTCATGAGTTTTAAAAAATCCAAACCGTAAAGTTACCCCAATTTTTTTGTATAATGTGAAAGATGATGTTACGCCGAGTAAATAGATACCAAACATGTCATGCTTTATAATTGCACGCACTCGTGGAATGGCGACAAACTACGGTACCTAAGAATTTCCATAGGCGACTCTTTAAATTTTTTTTTACGGTTACCAGGTTTGAGTTACAGAGGAGGTCTAGTGCTAGAATTATTGCTCTCGCTTTGACGATCGCGGCGATACCTCACATGTGTGATTTGAACGCCATTTACATATGCGAGCGCGACTTCCGTTTGCGTTTTCTTTGCTGCACGAGCTCGCGGGGACGGGGGCGCTTTTAAAAAGTTTTTTTTTTCTTATTTATTTTATTTAATTATATATTTATAAATTGTGTTTAAAAAAAAAAAAAAAAAATTTGATGACTTTTATTGCTGTCACAAGGAATGTAAACATCCCTTGTGACAGTAATATGTGGTGACAGGTACTCTTTATGGAGGGATCGGGGGTCTAAAAGACCCCCGATCCCTCCTTTGCACTTCAAAGTATTCAGATCGCTGAAAACGGCGATTCTGAATACTGTATATTTTTTTAGAATCGGCGCCATTGGCAGCCGAGTAAACGGGAAGTGACGTCATGACATCACTTCCGCGTTTACAATGAGAAGGCTGGAACGAAGCCGCCCACAGCTTCATTCCAGGCCACCCACAGCTGCCGAAGGCAGACGATTGGCCAGAGAGTGGCGGGAGGGGGGGGTGTCCCTTCCCGCTCCTCCGATATAACAGCCGAGCGGCTTTTAACCGCATTGGTTGTTATATTCGGATAGCCGATCGCCAGCTCTAAACAAAGGTACCGGGATGATGCCTGCAGCTGCGGGCATCATCCCGGTATAACCCCCGAAAGCCGAGTACGCACATCTGCGTACGCTCAGCGGGAAGTGGTTAAAGTGCAATTTTACCCATAACAACCTGATAGAAAAGAATGTTCTTTAGCATGGAACATACATTCTACATTAATAATTATGCTACCAAAACTAGTGTGTGCTGTAAATTGTCTTCAGCATTGCTACTGTTACTCCTTGCTGGAGGCTGCCATTTTGCTGAAGCCCAGAGCCCCTTAACCACTTGCTTACTGGACACTTAAACCCCCTCCTGCGCAGACCAATTTTCAGCTTTCAGCTCTGATGCACTTTGAATGACAATTGCGCGGACATACAATACTGGGGTGTTTATCTTTTTGCTAAACAAACAAAAAAAGATGGAAAATTTTGAAAAAAAAAAATCATGTTTCATAGTTTGTTATAAAATTTTTCAAACAGGTAATTTTCCTCCTTCATTGATAAGCGCTGATGAGGCGGCACTGGTGGACACAGGCTGCACTGATGGGCACTGATAGACACAGATAAGGCGGCAGTGATGGGGACAGATAAGGCGGTACTGATGGGCACAGATAAGGCGGCACTGATGGCCGCTGATAAGATGGCACTGATGGGCCCTGATGGGTGGCACTGCTGGGTGGCACTGATAGGCCAGGTAGGTGACACTGATAGGCACTGGTAGGTGACACTGATGGGCAGCACTGTTGATGAGGCACTGATTGGTGACACTGATAGGTGGCACTGATGGGTGGCACTGTGGGCACTGGTAGGTTGCGCTGGTGGGCACTGGTAGGCAGCACTGGCAGGTGGCACAGGTGGGCACAAATAGCTGATTACTGGCTCTGTTTACATCACATGATCAGCTGATCATGTGGTAAGGGGTCAGGATCGACCCCTTACTCCGATCTGTGATCAGCCGAGTCTCACAGAGTGTGCCGCACGCACCCTACAGGGGGCAAGCAGGCCGCTCGAGCACGGGAGAACGTCTATTGACGCCCTCCCGGCAAAGTAGGTCCGCACTGTAGCCGTCATTTGGATATAGAGCAGATCTGAAGAAGTTAAAGCATAACTTTACCCATAACAACTTGCTAAAAAATAATGTTCTTTAGCATGGAACATACATTCTACATTAATAATTATGCTACCAAAATAAGTGTGTGCTGTAAATTGCCTTCAGCATTGCTCCAGTTACTCCTTGCTGGAGGCTGCCATTTTGCTGAAGCCCAGAGCCCCTTAAAGCTGAACTTTACCCATAACAACTTGATAAAAAATAACGTTCTTTAGTCACATTAATAATTATGCTACCAAAATTGGTGTGTGCTGTAAATTGCCTCCAGAATTGCTCCTGTTTCTTTATGCTGGAGGCTGCCATGTTGCTGAAGCCCAGAGCCCCTGAGCAGAAGTAAATCATAAAGTAAAACTAAACCCATCGATTTACTGGTTTAAAAAAGTTACATTCCTGGAATGCTGGAAATGCAAACTGTCAGATTTGCTTGTGTCAGTTGCAGATCAAACAGAAGCAGCATCCCTGGCTATAAAGGATAGGTGGGTTGAATGCAGCTTTAAGGCTGTCAGCAGATCCCCTCTAGAAACTCAGCTGTGCCTAAAAATGTATAAAATGGACAGCATGTGCAAAGCAGGGGGAGACAGTGTATTACTGGATTTTAAACAGTATAGACACTTGAAGTGATCTATCAGCACCTAATTTTCTGACTAAAGTTTCACTTTAAGGGGGAACAGTGGGGGGAGGTTTGTAAAATCGCATAGAAAGTATGAAGGTAAAAAAAAAAAACTTCAGCCTTTACAACCACTTTAACCACTTGCTGAGCAGCCGGTGCCATTATACTGCGGCAGGTTGGCACGATCCCACAAATCGCCGTAGGTGTATGTGGACACCTTTAAGGGTGACAGCAGGCATGTACCCACCCGCTGCATGGCAGGGGACCCAATGCACGGCCCTGCTGATCGTGGGCACGAGAGCCAGAACGGGGATGTGTGTATGTAAACACACAGATCCCTGTTCTGATAGGGGAGGAGAGACAGATCTGCTGTTCCTAGTGATTAGAAACAGCGACATGTCTCCTCCTCTAGTCATTCCCAACCCCCCCCCCCCCACGGTTTTAAACACACATGAGGGAACACATTTAATCCCTTGATCGCCCCCTAGTGTTAACCCCTTCCCTGCCAGTGACATTTACACAGTAATCAATGTATTTTTATAGCACTGATCACTGTATAACTGTCAATGGTCCCAAAAAAGTGTCAAAAGTGTCCCATCTGTCCACCGCAATGTCACAGTCCCACTAAAATTCACAGATCGCCGCCATAACTAGTAAAAAAAAAACAACAATAAAAATGCCAAAATTCTATCCCCTATTTTGTAGACGCTATAACTTATGCGCAAACCAATCAATATACGCTTATTGCGATTTTTTTTTTTACCAAAAATATGTAGAATACATATTGACCTAAACTGATGAAGAAATCTCTTTTTGTAATTTTTTTTTTTCGATATTCATTATAGCAAAAAGTTAAAAATATTGTTTTTTTTTTCCAAAATTGATGCTATTTTTTTGTTTATAGCGCAAAAAACTGCAAAGGTGATCAAATACCAACAAAAGAAAGCTCTATTTGTGGGGAAAAAAAGGACATTAGTTTTGTTTGGGTACAACGTCGCACAACCGTGCAATTGTCAGTTAAAGCGACGCAGTGCCGTATCGCAAAAAAAATGGCCTTGTCATTAGGGGGCAAATCCTTTCGGTCTGTAAGTGATTGATTAAAAGTTTTTGTGCAGTTCAGCTTTAAAAACCGTTATTGACTTTTCCAACTATTTTCTGTGAACTACGAAGCATAGAAGATATTTGTAGTCCAAATCAGGAGAGCAGCCTAGGGTGACAACACTGCTCCTTCATACAGTACAGCGAGTTGGTGTTGTCATTCTGGGGCAGGAAGTGTGCTAGTGGCAGAATCATCAGATGGGAATAAAGGAAAAAACAAAGCGCTTTAGATGTGTATTACAAGCGTTTTACAGCTTCAGGTATCTTTGTTTAGCCAATAGAAAGCACTAGGGGGAGGAGAGTGAGAGGATATTAGGGGTGGAGAGGTGCTATTTGAGTATAAAAATGTTAAGAAAACACCCGTAAAACGATCAAGTCAGGTGTTTTTATTGAAGTCTATGGGGCCAAAAACGCTTATAGTTACATAGTAGGCGAGGTCGAAAAAAGACACAAGTCCATCAAGTCCAACCTGTCACACAAGTCCATCAAGTCCAACCTGTCACACAAGTCCATCAAGTCCAACCTGTCACACAAGTCCATCAAGTCCAACCTATGACACAAGTCCATCAAGTCCAACCTATGACACAAGTCCATCAAGTCCAACCTATGACACAAGTCCATCAAGTCCAACCTATGGACTTAGTAGTCTGCTTCTTAGCCCGTGTACTTTTTTGAGCTTCATGCAGTGACAGAACACTCAGATGTGAACAGGGGCCATTGAAATGAATGGAATTTGGCTTGTTGAGCGTTTTAGAATTACAAGCTTCAAGCAGAAAATCACTCGGGTGTGAATGGGGCCTTACATTTTTGTTTGAACCTGCAGGGTTATGAAAACTAATCATGGACTATTGTGATTCTTGCATAAGCACAGCAGTGACTGGTTCTCTTGAAGCTCATTTCTAACTCTTGTATTTATTGCATGCCTTGCTGTTGGAGATCTTTGGAAGAGCATTTGAATGGAGGGCCAACAAAATGACAATTTCACAGCCTGTCAGTCATTGGTTAGAATAAATCTATAGAAGGTTCAGTAGTGTGGAATGTGGTCTCAGGACTCTAAATACTTCCTATCAAAGTGAGTAAATTGGGGTCTTTGTGATCAGGTAACAGGTCACCTTGCTGAGAATAAAGGTGCATTAATCTAGCAGGACACAGCAGGTTCTGTATCCTTACAGTCTCCTCTGTGCCTCCAGTTACATGAGTCCAGGCCGGGGAACACTGGAGGTCTTTGTGCGGGGAGCCTCCCCTCCCTGTCCTCCTCGTCTCCCCCCCTTCACCCCTCTCTTATCGGCTATTATTTATCACAGCATTAGCCTTGCCATGGAGGGAAGGGCTGAGTGTCTTTGGTGTGTTTGGGACCGACTCCTATGTGGCAGAGTGCCTCTCCCTCTAACAATCCGTTTTCTGTGCGTTCTTGTCATTGGCCTCCTCCTGTTTGAAGGCTCTTTCAATGCATTCCCCTGGGGTGCCAGAATGGGGCTGTGTGTGTATATTCTTCCCTGAAAAGGGGATTGGGAGAGAAGAGGGAGGAGGCTCGCTGGGTTTCCTTTCCTCGTACTACGGCTCCCAGGACTATCAAAGGCTCTCTTTCTCCATGTCTTGTTTGTCACCAATATAGAGATTTAGTTACGTTGCAGGTCACTGTGCAGACCCTGTTCAAAGTTACATAGTTAGGTTGAAAAGAAGTCCATCTAGATCAACTAATAGAAGAAATAAATAGAAGAAAACATCCATCCATATACATAACTCTATACCCACAGTTCCAGAGGAAGGCAAAAAAAAAACCTTTAAAGCATGGTCCAATTTACTCCAGTGGGTAAAAACTCCATCTGTTGGTAAAAATTAATCTCACAGGGCAAAGCAGCAGGTGACTTTAAAGTGCAACTCCAGTAAAAGTAAAAATTCTCCCCTGAAGTGGGGCTGCCCCTGTACTGCAAGGGTTACATGAATGTTTAGGTCTAGGGGACTGGAAAAGAAGGACCCTCCACTCCTGCAGCTCCCCTACACTCTAGGGGTGAACTGTTCCTCTGCATCCTCACACTTCTGTGCAGGGCTATGGGCTCTGCATTGTACTTGATGATGCCAGAGGCTGAGGGCACTGGTCTTGCAACTTTGAGGGAGCCTACTGGGAGAGGAGGGTTGGGTAAGTAAAATTGCTTTTCTTGTTCCATTAGACCAACCTTCACTAAATGGCGGATCACATTCCTCCATTCAATGAATGACTGACAGCCCTGTCCGGACCATCAGCCTGCCATTTTGCTGTGCCGGATCCTAACTAAGCTTCAGTGATTTGTCGCTAGACCCCCGTCAGCGTCATAGCAACCAATGATGTCACGTGTGTGCCCCGCCCCCTGCAGCGTGCTTCTCCTCCCAGCTTTCACCCCCTGCCTGCCCAGCTCTAATGGACTTTACTAATCTATAGCGAGTCTCTGATGGTGGAATCAGATGTATGGGGCTTTCTGATGGGGACACATTATGTAAGGGGGCACCCTGATGGGGACACTTGATGTATGAGGGCATCTGATTTATGGGGGCACTCTGATGGGGAAACTGATGTATAGGAAACTCTGATAGGGACACATTATGTAGGAGGGCACCCTGATGGGGCAGCTGATATATAGGGGCACCTGATGGGGAAACTGATGTATGGGGGAACAATGATGGCAAAATGGAATGCTCTGACGTACATTTTTTCAGAATTTCCATACAAACGTTCAAACAAAACTGATGTACGGCCAGGGCCAGCTTTAGCACTCTGTCAGTCCATGTTGAAACTTGGAGGTTACACAGAGCTGAGGACACTTAGCCCACCCCCATGTGACAGCGCCAGGTGCTTGAGTAGGCAATCACTAATGCCGCGTACACAAGAGCAGACTTTGCCTGGCGGACGGGATTTCGTCGGACAATTCGATCGTGTGTGGGCTCCAGCTGACTTTGTTTTCTCAAAAGTTGGACGGACTTAGATTTGAAACATGTTTTAAATCTATCCAACGAACTCGAGTCCGGTCGAAAAGTCTGCTCGTCTGTATGCTAGTTCGACGGACAAAAAGCCACGCTAGGGTTGCTATTGGCTCCTGACTATGAACTTCCTTGTTTTAGTCCGGTCGTACGTCATCACGTACAAATTCGACGGACTTTGGTTGATCGTGTGTAGGCAAGTCCGTTCATTCAGAAAGTCCGTCGAAAAGTCCGCCGGGCAAAGTCTGCCGTAAAGTCCGCTTGTGTGTACGCGGCATTAGTAGCAGTATTGTCACAAGGGACAAAGGGGGACAAAACATACGCTCCACTATACCTAAAAGTACCGAAAAATGTTTTCCTATTGGCCAGACAGGGGGCTAAATTTAGGAATTTATTTTCTGCTAGTGCACCACAACTAAATTACACTTGTTTTTTTTGCCTGCTCAGGCAAAGGACAGGTTCATGTAAAGGAAACCTGTACCATCAAATTGCCCATTTACCCTTTGTGTGAACCTTCTCTCACCATCCCTGCCCAGACAACCATGAGGTTCCTATGCAATTTGGCATAGACCTTGGTACTCCCCCCTCTGTTCTCAACTAGAAATAAGTTGCTCAGGCACTGAACACTGCATTGTAAGGTGGGATAATGGATGGGCCTTATTCCTCTAAAACCAGAAGTTTGAATTGTCCACTGAGGACACGAGCATACATGGACTGGTGCCTGTGGAAGAGGCTATTCCAGAACATCGAAGTAGCCAGAGCGAGTTTTCCAATTTAGGTCCAAGTGGACTTTGCATTCTACTATTAAACACTATCTTCAAGTTGTATTTCTCATGGAAGTTTTAATGCCCACACTAAATACAGTATGTAACCTGTCTCTTAAATCTAGAGGAGTGGCTCACAACCACAGGGCTGCAGCCTCCCTCTTCCTGGGCCTCAAGCCAGCTGCAGATCCCATAATCTTTCACAGTGCCTCCCAACTCCTATAGTGCCCACCAACCTCCGACAGTGCCCCCACCCCAGCTAACTGCAGAGCCTTCAGCCTCCCCCCCCCCCATAGTGTCCTCAACAGTGTCTTACAGTGCCCCCCAATCTCCTACATTGCCCCATGCATGACCTTATCTCCCTCCAGAAAATCCATCCCCTACAGGGCTATCATGCCTTCTGTAGGCCCCTAACCCCCCTCCAGAACCTTCACCCCCCCCCCACCCCCCCCCACACACACACTGGGATTTTTTTTACTGTTGGTTCCGGAAGAATTTACCAGGCCCTGGTCTCAATAAGACTGAGAATCATTGATCAAGACTACGCTTCATTTAGCCATACTGTCAGTTTGCTCCTCCACCAGTGAAAGTTGTCATTTGTTGCCTAGTCTGAATTGCTCACTGGAGTGTTGATCTCAAGCTTATTCCCATACGTAGGACTTTTAAAGTATAACCCCACCTTCTGTTATCTTCCTGGGAAATTTTGATGTTTAATTGTTCCAAAAAAACATGGCTAACTGCCAAGCTAACCAAGAGCTGCTGCCCCAAAACTTGTATGGACAGTCTCGTGTTGCAACCAAGGCCGGATCTAGCCTCATTTAGGGATGCAGTTAAAAAATATTGTCAGGGGAGGCATAATGTCATCACTGTATGTAAGTCACGGGCAGTTTGTCACACTGTATGACCGAGATGCGGGGAACCAGTATTTCCTGTTCACTCGGCACGTTTCTGTATCATGAATCACGACCTGGGAAACACAAGCATGTATCAGGCTGTTATTAGGATGATTAAACAAAACCTGTGGCCCCTTATCCCAAGTGTCCCTGTCGGAACCCACTTTACATCAGGGTCCCCCTTACATTAGGGTCTCTATCAGAGTGCCCCCTTACATCAGGGTCCCCATCAGAGTGCTCCCTTACATTAAGGTCCCAAAAAGAGTACCTCCTTACATTAGGGTCCCCATCAGGGTCCCCCTTACATTATGGTCTCCATCAGAGTGCCCCCTTACAGCAGGGTCCCCATCAGAGTGCCCCCTTACATTAAGGTTCCAACCAGAGTGCCTCCTTACATTAGGGTTCCCATCAGGGTCCCCCTTACATTATGGTCTCCATCAGAGTGCCCCCTTACAGCAGAGACCCATCAGAGTGGCCCCTTACATTAAGGTTCCAACCAGAGTGCCTCCTTACATTAGTGTCCCCATCGGGGTCCCCCTTACATTAGGGTCTCCATCAGAGTGCCCCCTTACATCAGGGTCCCTATCACAGTGCCCCCTTACAGGGATTGTCCTCATCAGATGCCCCCTTACAAAAACTGTCTACACCAGAGTGCTCCTTTACATCAATTGTCCCCATCAGAGTGCTCCCTTTACATAAAATGTACACATTAGATTGCCTCCTTACATCAATGCCCCCATTAGAGTTTCCCTTTACACCAGATGTCCCCATCAAAGTGCCTCCTTACATCTATTGTCCTCATCAGAGTGCCCCCTTACACCACATGTACCCATCACAATGCCCCCTTACATCATTGTCCCCATCAGACTGGCTTATGGATCAGTATATACCTTCTCAGAGACCGGGGGGGTCTAGGGAAGATTTATTGTTCTTTACTAAAAATTAGTTGTCGTGGCTGTCATTCTGTAGTTTGTTCAAATCAACAGTTGTCCTAGGAGTTTTTGTTGCTGCATGTACAATGGCATAATAACACGCTCTCCAACATTTCAAAGAGAACAAAGAAAGACTGCCCCATTCAGCTCAAGCCCACCCTCCATTATCGAACTGCGGAGACGGCCACAGGTCCCTTTTAGAAAAGCGCTAAAATAATTTTTCCAGTACAAAGCATGCTGACGTTACTAATAGTTGTTTTTTATTACATTTAGTGAATTATTTTTGAATGCAGCTCTACACAAACAAACAAGGTGGATAAAAACAAGTTTAATTACAAGTGTTATTGCAGCCACCCTCTAACTGGAAGTCGGATCACAGCAGAAAAAAGGAAAGTAATTTGGAGGAGACTTAAGCCCCATTCACACTTATGCAACTTGTCATGCGACTTTGGGGTCCACCCCATGTTTCCCAGTGAGTACCGTTCATATCTGTGCAACATAGGGACAGCAACTTTAAAGTAGTTCCTGCCCTACTTTGGTCCGACTTTGATGCGACTTGAGGGCCATAGACTAAAATGCAAACCCTCAAAAGTCGCATGAAAGTCACACCTGCATGATATATTCCGGGAATGAAAAAATAATGAAAGAAAGAGCGCCAAAATGTTAAAAAAAAACAGCGTGCCCAGACCCTTATCTGAGCATGCAGCCTGGCAGGTCAGGAAGGGGGGGGGGCAGGCGAGAGTCCCACCCTCTGGACCATACCAGGCCACATGCCCTCAACAAGGGGGAGGGGGTGCTTCGGGGCAGGGGGGCTCTTGTCCCCATGTTGATGGCCGGTGATTGTCAGGGTCTGCAGGCGGGGGACTTATCGGAATCTGGAAGCCCCCTTTAGCAAGGGAGCCCCCCAGATCCTGGCCTCTCTCCTATGTGAATGATACATAGTTCCCCTCCCCATTCACCAAAAAAAAAGTGTAGTGTAAAAAATGAGAGTAGGCAGTTTTTAACAATTCCTTTTTTTTTAATTAAAAAAAAGTCCTTCCGTGTAGATTCGTCATCAATCACGATTCCCACCCCCACCGACCCCAAAAAAAAGAAATAAAAATCTCTGGTCCCGACGAAGGCGCCCACCGCCTGCCAGCTCTTAAAAAACGAAGGGTCGGGGCCACACAGTGACATCACCGGGTGGTGCCGCCCTATTGTGACATTACTGACACAGCATTCCCTTGGTCGTTGGCGTCACAAGGGGGCGGTGCTACCCAGTGCTGTCAACAAAGGGCCTGGTATGGATGAGGGGGAACTCATGCTGTTTTTTTTTCATTTATTTTTCATTGCCAGCATTTTTTTGTTTACATTCAGCTGTCAGTGGAGAAACCCGCTGACAGCTGATGAGTCATCGATTGTTAAGGACATGGAGGCTGGCTTTCCGGCCCGCTCCTTAACAACCAGCTATTCTTCACACAGAATTTGAATCGGTCGATCTATTTTTGACTGATTTGAATTCAAATCGTTCTGAAAACTTGGAATTTGTTAAAAAATAAAGAAACCAAACGAAACTAAACAAATGTTTCTGTTCTGCACGTCTATTTAATTTGTAGAGCACAAACAAAACAATCACATTGGTCAAAGTCGTAACAAACTCACATGGTAAAGTCGCAATGGAAATTGCACCATTTTTAAGATGCACAAGTGTGAATGGACACTAAGCACAATGAAAGGGACTCTTCTGAGCTAAGAATACATAATTAAAGAGGAGATCCAGTCTCCCTCAAAAAATGAAAACAAATACTGTAGCTGCTGACTTTATATAAAAGGACACTTACCTGCCCCTGGATCCAGCGATGTCCTCACCAGAGCCAATTCTTCAGTTGGCTTCAGGTGCAGACTCCGGCATCTTCACTAAGGGAAACCGGCAGTGAAGCCTTGCAGCTTCACAGCCGGCTTCCAACTGAACACGCGTGAGCCGCACTGCGGTTTCTTAAGGGTCCCGTAGTCTTCTGGGACCTATGATGTGTCCCAGAAGTCTGTCGGGGAAGGCGGGGGGCCAAACTTCCACTCAGATTGCTGCGATGGTCTAACCAGAAGTGGGGGAGCGAGTATCTGTCAAAATCAGGTACCCACTTCCCCCCAAAGAAAAATAATGTGCTAAATGTAAAAAGGGGGGTGAAGTAAGAAAAGGGGGGTGAAGTGGAACTTTGGGTGACGTTCCGCTTCAAGTGTAATTTTTTTTTTTATATGTAATCCTAAGTTTAATGTAATTTTTTTTTTTTTTTTTTAATCGAAAAAACTTTTTTTGAAAGATAAGACATGTACAGAGGTAAGAAAAACAATTCAATTGTCTCTAAAATGTAATATTACAGTCATCACTTTTTAATATATTATATATACTGTATATTATTATTGGTCATTATAAGTGTTTTTGTGTTGCCCTGGCATGTTTGATAACATTAGGTAATGAAAACATTTTTTTGGAAAATACTTTTGGCCTTTTTTTTATATAGTAAAAAAATAAAAATTCCAGTGGTTGTTAAATACTGCCAAAAGAAATGCCTATCTGTTTAAAAAAACAAATAAATACATTTTGGTATATTGCATGACCAATTCCATAGGCATGCGCAGGGGGTGTGCCTGGGCACACCCTAATCACTACCCTCATGGTGTGAATGAGTCCTCACATTGCGCACGCATACACATTTGCACAGGTGATTTGATCAGTTTCACTGCCTTAGTAATTACCACAGTCATTTCATCTGAGGAAAATCCTGAAAACATGACCTGTTGGGGGTGCTTGAGGACTGGAGTTGAGAAACACTGATCTACACTGTAGTTGGTGAAAGCTTTACAAATTGTTGTCTTCTGTTTTCGAAAGCTAAAGATATTGCACAATGGAACTTCCTCATAAAATGCTATATATCTGCAGTCTAGATCGGACCTCTTGTTCAGGACTTCTTCTTCTCCTTTTTTTGCACATGTGCTTCCTATTTTTACTTCAGCTGTCTCACAGCTTACTCAACAATGTGGTTAGATATGACCATAAAAACCTATATGACCTCTTAGATAAATTGGAACTATCATTAAATATCATGCTTCACATGACTCAATAGGACATTCGCCAGCATTGCCAAATAACATAGTTAAATAGTAGGTGAGGTTGAAAAAAGACACAAGTCCATCAAGTCCAACCTATGTGTGTTATTATATGTCAGTATTACATTGTATATCCCTGTATGTTGCGTTTGTTCAGGTGCTTATCTAATAGTTTTTCGAAACTATCAATGCTCCCCGCTGAGACCATCTCCTGTGGAAGGGAATTCCACATCCTTGCCGCTCTTACAGTAAAGAACCCTCTACGTAGTTTAAGGTTAAACCTCATTTCTTCTAATTTTAATGAGTGGCCCCGAGTCTTGTTAAACTCCCTTCCACGAAAAAGTTTTATCCTTATTGTGGTGTCACCAGTTTGGTATTTTTAAATTGAAATCATATGCCCTCTCAAGCGTCTCTTCTCCAGAGAGAATAAGTTCAGTGCTCGCAACCTTTCCTCATAACTAATGTCCTCCAGACCCTTTATTAGCTTAATTGCCCTTCTTTGTACTCGCTCCATTTCCAGTACATCCTTCCTGAGGACTGGTGCCCAGAACTGGACCGCATACTCCAGGTGCGGCTGGACCAGAGCCTTGTAGAGTGGGAGAATTATCGTTTTATCTCTGGAGTTGATCCCCTTTTTAATGCATGCCAATATTCTGTTTGCTTTGTTAGCAGCAACTTGGCATTGCATGCCATTGCTGAGCCTATCGTCTACTAGGACCCCCAGGTCCTTTTCCATCCTAGATTCCCCCAGAGGTTCTCCCCCCAGTGTATAGATTGCATTCATATTTTTGCCACCCAAATGCATTATTTTACATTTTTCTACATTAAACCTCATTTGCCATGTAGTTGCCCACCCCATTAATTTGTTCAGATCTTTTTGCAAGGTTTCCACATCCTACGGAGAAGTTACTGCCCTGCTTAGCTTAGTATCATCCGCAAATACAGAGATTGAACTGTTTACCCCATCCTGCAGGTCGTTTATGAACAAAATAAATAGGATTGGTCCCAGCACAGAACCCTGGGGGACCCCGCTACCCACCTCTGACCAATCCAAGTACTCCCAATTTATCACCGCCCTCTGAATTCTCCCTTGTAGCCAGTTCTCAATCCATGTACTCACCCTATGGTCCATGCCAACGGACCTTATTTTGTACAGTAAATGTTTATGGGGAACTATGTCAAATGCTTTTTCTGCAGCACGTTTGTTGCAGGCCGGTTTCGAGGAGGGTTATGTGATCCCTTGTGCCCTTAATCGGATCCCTCCAGTGGCCGACAATTTGCGTGAAACTGAGAAACTCGCAAAAGAGGTGTCGTTGGCCCTTTTGTCCACCCCCCCCACCTCCTTGGCCAAGTTAGTGGTCTCTCTTTTGGGGGTCGTTCCAAAGAAGGAGCTCCATAAGTTCCGCCTGATTTACCACCTGTTATGCCCAAAAGGTGGGTCGGTCAATGATGCTATTGACCCTGAGGCGTGTGCGGTGTCGTATACCTCCTTTGATGCTACGGCGTTACGGTCAGGGTGCCCTCATGGCCAAGACAGACATAGTCTGCCTTTCGGTTGTTGCCGGTCCACCTGAGCAGTTTTTACCTTTTAGGATGTAGGTGGTTAGGTGCTTTTTATGTTGATCGTTGCCTTCCTATGGGCTGTTCCATTTCCTGCGCCCTTTTTGAGACTTTTAGTTTTTTCCTTGAGTGGGTGGTTTGAGACATGGCAGGGGTCAATTCAGTTATTCACTACTTGGACAACTTTCTTTGCGTTGGCCCTCCTTCTTTGAATTTATGTGGCATTCTTCTGGCTACGGTTAAGCATGTTGCGGAGCGTTTTGGTATTCCTCTCGTGGCGGACAAAACGGAGGGCCCCACGTCATTAATCAAGTTCTTAGGGATAGTTATTGATACTGAGGCGATGGAATGTCGTCTGCCTGAAGATAAGTTGCTTGCTCTCAAGGAGGAAGTTAGCTTAGCGTTTGGCAAGATACAGCTACGGGAGCTACAGTTGCTCCTAGGTAAGCTGAATTTTGCTTGCCGCATCATGGCGATGGGCAGGGTTTTTTGTCGGCGGCTATCGCCCGCCACGGCTGGGGTGCGTTCACCTCACCTAGATACTTTGTTCATCTGAACAGGGAACATAGGGACGATTTACGCTGTGATGCATTTTTTTGGAAACTTTCAATGGTCGGTCCCTCTGGATGGAGGGCCGGTCAGTAACTTCAATCTGGATCTTTTTACAGATGCTGCCGGCTCTACTGGTTATGAAGCATTTTTGGGGGGGCGGTGGAGCACAGAGCACTGGCCCTCCGAATGACAGGAGGCGGATTTCTTAAAAAATGTGGTACTTTTGGAACTTTTTCCATTCGTGGTCACCATAGTGATATGGGGGGAGTCTTTTCGTAACAAAAAGGTTCGTCACCACTGTGATAACTTAGGGGTGGTTCAAGTCATTAATTCCCTGTCAGGGTCCTCTCCTCCCGTAATTTGGCTTTTGCAACATCTTGTTTTGTGTTGTCTTCAGCTGAATAAGTTTTTGTATGCGGTGCATCTTCCGGGGGCGCAGAATACTTTGGCTGAAGCTCTTTCTCGCTTTCAGTTGGACTGGTTTCGGGAGTTGGCACGGTTAGAATTGAGGCCAAAATGTTCTATCTTGGTCTCATCAGACCAAAGAATTTTATTTCTCACCATCTTGGATTCCTTCAGGTGTTTTTTAGCAAACTCCATGTGGGCTTTCATGTATCTTGCACTGAGGAGAGGCTTCCGTCGGGCCACTCTGCCATAAAGCCCTGACTGGTGGAGGGCTGCAGTGATGGTTGACTTTCTACAACTTTCTCCCATCTCCCGACTGCATCTCTGGAGCTCAGCCACAGTGATCTTTGGGTTCTTCTTTACCTCTCTCACCAAGGCTCTTCTCCGATAGCTCAGTTTGGCCTGACGGCCAGCTCTAGGAAGGGTTCTGGTCGTCCCAAACATCTTCCATTTAAGGATTATGGAGGCCACTTAGGAACCCTGAGTGCAGCAGAATTTTTTTTGTAACCTTGGCCAGATCTGTGCCTTGCCACAGTTTTGTCTCTGAGCTCTTCAGGCAGTTCCTTTGACCTCATGATTCTCATTTGCTCTGACATGCACTGTGAGCTGTAAGGTCTTATATAGACAGGTGTGTGGCTTTCCTAATCAAGTCCAATCAGTATAATCAAACACAGCTGGACTCAAATGAAGGTGTAGAACAGGGATATGCAATTAGCGGACCTCCAGCTGTTGCAGAACTACAAGTCCCATGAGGCATAGCAAGATTCTGATAACCACAAGCATGACACCCAGAAGCAGAGGCATGATGGGACTTGTAGTTTTGCAACAGCTGGAGGTCCGCTAATTGCATATCCCTGGTGTAGAACCAACTCAAGGATGATCAGAAGAAATGGACAGCACCTGAGTTAAATATATGAGTGTCACAGCAAAGGGTCTGAATACTTAGGACCATGTGATATTTCAGTTTTTCTGTTTTAATAAGTCTGCAAAAATGTCAACAATTCTGTGTTTTTCTGTCAATATGGGGTGCTGTGTGTACATTAATGAGGAAAAAAATGAACTTAAATGATTTTAGCAAATGGCTGCACTATAACAAAGAGTGAAAAATTTTAAGGGGGTCTGAATACTTTGCGTCCCCACTGTAGGTCCAACTTGGGAAAATGCAAATATTCTCTGAATGATGCCTGTGCGGACCAGGCAGCCTCCTGTGTGCAGCATGGCAGCCGCTGGGCAATCACTGTATTATTGGAGCCTACCATAGATACTTCCAGCATCCAAGCTGTACCAATGTACCTATGCATAAATCACCATATATAATGTTAAGCTGTAAATTTCACAGTAGTAAAAGCATCTCTCAGCATCTCAATTCACCCGGCTCTGCCCTCCCAGCAGTAACTAAACAGCTCAGCTGCCCCTGCCCCCCAGTATTGACCTAGAAGTTAAACTCCCATTCCAAGCAGTGAATTAGCAGCTCCCCCTCCTAGCAGTACCTCAGGAGTGTAGCTCACATTCTAGGTAGCTCAGTTCCCCCTGTTCCCCCCCCTTCCCAGCAGTTAGTCAGGAGTTAAGCTGGCCATTAATGGATTATTTGCTTTGATCAGCCAGCAGGCTGAGCAAAAAACACTGATCAGATTCCCCCATCCACACAAGCAAGGTGGATGGAGAAATACTCCCCGCTGTGTTATATCCTGACAGCAGGGACTCCTCTGCTGTGAGAATATACTGATCAGGGCTGCAGCAATTGACTACATGTGCTGATCGAATGAAAATTTGCCATCAAGAGAAGCCGATTATTAGGAGTGGTCAGTACTTGGTCAGCAAGAAGCTTTAGGTAGGTGTTACATGTCAAAGTTTCATCCACGTGAATGGCAGGATCCAAGGTTTCCCAGCAGAACATTGCCCAAAGCATCACACTGCCTCCACCAGCTTGCCTTCTTCCCATACCGCATCCTGGTGCCATCTCTTCCCCGGGTAAGCGAAGTACACGCACCCAGTCATCCACAAGATGTAAAAGAAAATGTGATTGATTAGACCAGGTCTCCTTCTTACATTGCTCTGTGGTCCAGTTCTGATGACCATGTGTCCATTGTAGGTGCTTTTGGCCATGGACACGGGTCAGCATGGGCACCCTTTCAGATGCCATTGTAACAAAATATTCAATGTTATTCACTTGAGAGGGGATATGATTCCAATTTACAAATACTATACTGGTAACCCCACAATAGGGATAAAACTTTTTCGTGGAAGGGAGACACGTGGCCACTCATTAAAATTAGAAGAAAAGAGGTTTAACCTTAAAGCGGAGTTCCACACACTTTTGAGAGGTGGCCTTAAATGAAAGACCACCTCTCCACCCCTCATTTTTGGCTAATTAAAAAAAAAAATTCTTCTAACTTACCTTTTTATGAAGTACAGCCTGTACTTCCGATCCATCTGATCCGCGGTGCAGGACGTCATATCCTCTTCTTCGGCGAGCCTCCCCCCTGATGTCTTCTGGGACATGTGCGTGTCCCAGAAGACAGCTGGCCATTCACAAAGTGCTGCACGACTCGGGCATGCGCAGTAGGAAACGGGCAGTGGCGCCGCAAGGCTCCACTGCCGGCTTTCCTTAATTAGAATGGCAGCGCCTGCACCAGATCCGATGGACGGATCGGCCTCGGAGGGCCGACATCGCGGGCTCCCTGGACAGGTAAGTGTCCTTATTAAAAGTCAGCAGCTACAGTGTTTGTAGCTGCTGACTTTAAAAAAAAATAAAAAATTGCGGGTGGAACACCGCTTTAAACTACGTAGAGGGTTCTTTACTGTAAGAGTGACAAGGATGTGGAATCTCCTTCCACAGGCGGTGGTCTCAACGAGGAGCATCGATAGTTTCGAAAGACTAATTAGATAAGCACCTGAAAGACCGCAACATACAGAGATATACAATGTAATACTGACATATAATCACACACATAGGTTGGACTTGATGGACTTGTGTCTTTTTTCAACCTCACCTACTATGTAACTATGTAATGTTATTCACTTAACCTGTCAGTGGTCATAAAGATATGGCTGATCGGTGCAAGGCAGGGAATGCCTTGGCCATTCATGATTGGACAGTACAGTGATGGCTTTGTATCAGGATCACTCAGGTGGGTGCAGACTTGGATCTGAACCCTTTTGAGCTCACCCCTAGTTCATATGATCATCTAGACTGCAACCTAATTAACCCTTTGCTTTCTGTTTGCAGCATCATGATGTTTGAAGGAAAGGCCAATGAAACGCCTCTAAAGCCTGCAGGCCCCCCACCGAGGAGAGACATCAGCAGCCTTCCATGAAGTGACAAGATGGCGGCCTGCACCATCTTCCTGCGTACAAAGCCAAGCGTTGTTCCAAGCACTGCTACAAAGGACATTCCCCAGCAGACAAAGTGCCTTGAGAGGACGGATTTCACTCTCACACCTCCTCCTTCTCCTCATTTCTCTATTTTATTGACCAACCCTTTTCTTGCCTGGACTGTCCTATAGAGCTTCTACTATTTATTACAGGGAAGACGATTCAGTGACACATTGTGAGCCTTTATGTAGAAAAAGTGTCTGAAATCAAAGAGTCTGAATAGGTTTGCCGAAAATGAAAGGCAAGATCTGATTGGTTGTTGGGCACAGCGAAGCTGCTCTTTTATACACATGCCCGGTGAGACGGTGGCCATTGCTGTGATGTAGAACGGTCAAGCATTAAGGATACGGACATCTTACCAGCTCATTTAATACAGCCAAGCTAATGATATGCAAAATACAATAACCCTTACCTAACTAATACAATTTATAGTGGTCATCACAAATGAGTACTGGTTCACACTGGTGAAAGCTATTGTTAGAGTCCTTGCCACCCCTCTGAAAAGTGATCCATAGTGGAACACTTTTTTCAGAGGGTGTATGGCAGGCAGTGAGGATGTGATATGCCCCCTTATCATCGCCTGTTGCATTGCAGCGGTTACATCGCGTCCCTATATACTTAAATGGGTCATGTTCGGCAGCGGCACCACATGCCGTTTAATTTATGTCACAGCCTCGAAGCATAGCGGTTGTGGCAGGTGTACAGCTCTGAGTGGCTACATGGCTTTCTATAGTTGGACCGCAAAACCGTGGCTCAAGCAATTTTACAACCCCTTGGTTGTCAATGTGAACAAGCCCCGAGGGCACATTTGCACTTGCTGCTGGGGGAAGGTAAAAATAGATGGTTGAGCCATGGTCTTAATGCCTCCCCCCTCCCACACCAAATCCAACACATCGGCCGGCGGGGGTTGTGGGTAAAAATGTCACCCCCTCAACGTCGCATTCGGCGGCCAGTACTGCTTGCTGAACATGACCTATTCAAGTGAATGGGTCCGCACTGTAATGGCCCTGCAACCACGTGCAATATACATGGTTGTGGTGTGCCGTCTGTCAGCTACCCTATGAAAAGCAGTCCATCGCGGATTGCTTTTTAGAGGGGTGACAAGGGCTGTTGCAGTTGCTTTCTATGTGCCCTTGCAGTTGATCATGTGCAGAAAATGACCAGTCATCGCACAAAGTGTGAACAAGTTCTTAAAGCCCAGCTCCAGGAATAGTGAAAATCCTCCATTGCAGTGGTGTATCTCCCGTACTGCGAGGGTAAAAATGCTTGTTTAGGTCTAGAGCAGTGGTGGCCGCTCATACAGGGCGCAGGGGCCCTGCCCCCCCTAATCCATGCGCCCGACCTTAATCTACATGCAGGGTGCCGGACGCATGAATTTCAATGTTTTTTGTTTTATTTTTGAAGCACATGATTAGAGCCTGGGGCTATAATTGGCTTCAAAAAGGGTGGGCTCGGGGCGCAGAGCACTGTGCCCTGAGCCCAACCAGCTGTGTGACATTAGCGAATTAATATTTGCTAATGTCTTCCTGTTTCTCCTCCCGGCCAATCAGGAAGCAGAACCTGAGACCAGATTGGCTGAGAGTCCTAAGACCCGATTGGGCGCGAGTCCTAAGTCCTGATTGGCCGGGAGGAGAAGCGCCCGCCGGGACTCGGGAGGAGACGCAGGGGGGAAAGCTGCCAAAACCACGACCTGGATAGGGTAAGTACGTACCTGTAAGACCTGGGTATGCCATTAGTAACAAAAAATGTCTAGGTGTTGCGCAAACATTATTCCTCAATTAAAGTAGTATTAAACCCTCAGCATTTTTTAGTTTAACACATTGAGCACAATAATATAAACATTTCCCAGTAAACTAATTGTTAAAAGGCTTCTCTGAAAGGGCAGAAGAGGCGAGGGGTGGGCATAGCTGCTCTGCGTGTCTTTTTCCTCTCTCGCAGCCCCGCTGTAGTTCCCGGCAGAACAATAAAACTGTCAGATTTACACAATAGAGATAAGCCCAGGAGATGTCATGCACCTCCTTGGACCTAACTCATAGGGTGCCTTCACTTTTTACAAATTGGCTAAATTCCTGGAATTCATCTTCAAATAACTGAGGGTTTAATATTACTTTAAGTGCCAGTGCATGTGTCAAATGTCTAATATAAAAGCAGTAACCCTCTAGGTCAGTGGTTCTCAACCTGGGGGTCGGGACCCCCTCGGGGGTCAAATGATGATTTGCCAGGGGTCACCAAATCCTGGGCTGTTCCTGAAGCCCACACCGCTCTCCCAGCCTTTTTGCGGCCGCCCATCAGGGCACAGTGAAGCCGGAGAAGCAGTGAGTAACACTACCTGTTATTGTAGTTGCCATTAAAAGTCCCGACTACAGTTCTAAGATCAGCAGATGACCTTGATCAAGAGCACCCAAGTTGGCTGATCAGAACTCCCCCAGCATTGCCACTCATCCCATTCTCCCCCCACCCCCCACCAAGGAGTAAGAGAAGGAATGAAAATAGAGAATACATGGAAGGGAGAGGAAAAGAGGGGGGAGAACAAATAAAAAGGGAGAGAAAGAATAAGAGCAAGAACAAGAAAGACAGATAGAGAGAGGGATGGGGAAAAAACCCAAGAAATTAAGATAGAGAGAGATAAAAGGAAATGAAAGGAGACCAAAGAGAAAGAGTGGTACATCCACAATGTACCATAAGGGGTTTAATACAGTACGAGTGGAAGGGAGTCAGGGAGCACTAAATATCCGTGGGTTAGGGGGCGCAAATTACTTGTCATGCCTTGGGTGCTGACAACCCATGCCACGAAAATAATTTTACTGTTAGGGGTCCTCACAACCTGTGTAATTTTATCAAGGGGTCACGACACTAGAAAGGTTGAGAACCACTGCTCTAGGTAAATGGTAAAGTTATTATTTTCTGCTTTATAAATATGCCTCCGGTGTTATTGTAGAAGCCCCGCAACAGCCAGATTGGTTGACTGTAGGGCACCACAGACAGCTCTTATATACCTTCAGAAATTAGTCCCATAGTCCTTCTATTCACTTACAGGCCTCAATGTGAACCGCTGATATCGAGAAGAGTTACAGGCCTATTCAGTAAAACAGTGCAAAGAACGATGGTGGCATACAGTGACCAATCACAATTTAGCAAACCAAAATATCACTAAAAATGAATTCCGACGGACCAATTTGGTTCACGCTTCAAGTCATTCTTTGCCTTACTGAATGAGCCCATTAGTGTTACCTCTCAGTGCCTTCACTTACTTCACATGTTTTGTATGTTGTCATTTTATCTTGAAATCTGATTAGAGTGTAAGCTCTTTGGAGCACTGATTTTCCTAGTATGTACCTAGCCATTGTGTGAGCCAATGTGTGTTGTACTGTAATGGCACACAGGCTTGAGTAGAAAGCAAGAATGTTTCTTTTTATTGTTCCCTGTCTAATGTTCTTATCCAATATCTTGATAATGTATATTTTGTAAAGAGTTGTGAATACTATCCAAAGTCTGTGTTTTTTTTTTTTATTGTATCCTACTCTCTTATTAGGCTTTGTTTAGATTTGTGGTTGCGGGGGGGTAAAAATGCATGGTTGAGCTGTGATTTTGCTACCCTCCATAGCCCCCCCATTAAGCTGCAATAGGTAGCGGACGGGGATGTTTTTCACCCGCAGTAAAGTTCACCTGACAGAACGCTACACATTCAAGTGAATGGGAAAGTGCCACAACCGCATGCAATGCACACAGTCGCGCCACTTTTTGGCAAAAATGGGGTTAAAACAGGAGGCATTGCATCGCTTCACTTTCTCACCGACTGTCAGTATCCTGTGGAGTTGCGATCCCAACGCGGATCAGGCTTTAGAGTCGAGGGAGATGTCTACATCTACCCTTACTAAAAAGTCTTGTTTAAGTGGAAAAAAAGCCTAATCTCCCGTACACACGGTCGGATTTTCCGACGGAAAATGTTTAATGGGAGCTTGTTGTCGGAAATTCCGACCGTGTGTAGGCTCCATCGGACATTTTCCATCGGAATTTCCGTCACACAAAATTTGAGACCTGGATCTCAAATTTTCCGACAACGAAATCCGTTGTCGTAAATTCCGATTGTTTGTACACAATTCCGACGCACAAAGTTCCACGCATGCTCGGAATCAAGCAGAAGAGCTGCACTGGCTATTGAATTTTATTTTTCTCGGCTCGTCGTACGTGTTGTACGTCACCGCGTTCTTGACGTTCGGAATTTCCGACAAGATTTGTGTGACCGTGTGTGTGCAAGACAAGTTTGAGCCAACATCCGTCGGAAAAAATCCATGGATTTTTTTGTCGGAATGTCCGATCGTGTGTACGGGGCATAAGTCTTGCTCTTCCTAAAGAAGAAATTCCCTCCCCCTACTCCTTCCTATCCTGCCTACCCTGTATAAAAAATAATGTGTGTACTTACCTATTTTTAATCTGGTCATGTTGAACCTGCAGCTCCAGTTTAGGAAACACGCAACAATGCCTGGGAATTCTGGGAGCCCATAGGCTCCTCTGGCTCAACTGTTGTTGATGCTCGATCCTCTCCCCTGCAGCAGCCACTCACTGATATAGTGAAGCCAGAGCTGTGGGATCATGTAACCAGACCAGATTGGGAAAAAAAAATAGGAAAGTACACAGATTGTTTTTTTATGCAAGTTAGGCAGAATAGGTAGGAGGAGAGGGAGGGAACATTTTTAAGAATAGATAGTGTTACGCTTTTCTTCCACTTTAAGGAATCTTATAGGAGTCTTTAAAACCGAACTCCAGTTTCATCTATTGAAAATACATACAATGGCAGGTTCAGTCTAAAATCTGGGCAATTTAAACTGAGGATATGATGAAGGCATGCATAAACCAGTGTCTCTCAACCTTTTTCCAGTTAAGGCACCCTTTAAAATTCTGCACAATCTCCAGAAACCCCATTCTAAAATAAAACTAAATAATACTACTAATACTAATAAAACTAAACAAATAGTTTTACATAATGCAGCAACATAAACACACGTAGGACATCCAACGTTGGTGTCCATTTATTCTTTCAAAGCAAAATACACCTTTGCACGCTGGCGATGACTAGTATTCCAATGTTTCTCTTCTCCCTCAGTTTATCTCACTCAGCTGATATAACCTCAATGCTGACAAAGAGGGACAAACAAGGATGCTATGCAGGTGCCAATGTCCTACTTATCAACCGATGATGTCATTGGTTGTTAGGATGCCAGCGGCTAGAAGATTGTAATGGTGCACACCTACTGGCTTGTATACAATTTTTGGCCAATTTTTAGGCATTTCGCCAAGGCACCCCTGAGGAACCATGGAGGCACCTTGGTTGAAAAAGGCTGGCATAATCAAAGGTTACCGTCATTAAAAACTGCATGTTCATATGATCCATAAATCAAGACTTTGACAGGTGAAGTTAAAGTGGAACTGTGGCCTCCCATTAACAAATGTGCGGCAGCGCTTAATTACAATTGCATCTATATTTACAGATTTAGACACAGCAGGAGCCAATCAGTGGGTCAGGCGGACCCAATGCCCGCCGGGACCCGACGATCATTCCCAATAGAGGCAGAGCGGCAGTCTGCCTATGTAAACAAGGCAGATCGCCAGTCTGTTAGGGAAGAGAGAAATCCTGTGTTTCTGCTAAGCAGGAATACAGATCTCTGTCTTCCCACAGTTAAAGCACCCCTCACAGTTAGGAAGCCCTCTTTAGTAGCACATTTAACTCTTTGTTCGCCACTGATGTTAATCCCTTCCCTGCCAGTGTCATTAGTACAGTGACAGTGTTGCTATAAGTATGTCACTGCTGATTCACAGACTTGTCAGTAGAGATGAGCCGAACACCCCCCGGTTCTTTTCGCATAAAGAACATGCAAACAGACAAAAAATTTGTGAAAACATGAGAACGTCATTAAAGTCTATGGGGCACGAACGTGAAGAATCAAAAGTGCTAATATTAAAGGCTTATATGCAAGTTATTGCCATAAAAAAAGTGTTTGGGGACCCGGGTCCTACCCCAGGGGACATGTATCAACGCAAAAAAAAGTTTTTAAAACGTCCGTTTGTTCAGAAGCAGTGATTTTAAGAATGCTTAAAGTGAAACAATAAAGGTAAAACATTCCTTTAAATATCGTGCCTGGGGGATCCCCTTAGTCTACCTGTAAAGTAGCGCATTTTTCCCATGTTTACAACAGTACCACAGCAAAATTACATTTCTAAAGGAAAAAATGTCATTTAAAATTGCTCGCGACTGTACTGTATTCCAGGATCCCAGGAATATACATAAAAATCATTGAAAAAAGTGGCATGGGTTCCCCCCAGTCCATTAACAGGCCTTTTGGGTCTGGTATGAATATTAAGGGGAACTCCATGCCAAAAAAAAAAAGGCATGGGGGTCCCCCCCAAAATCCATACAAGGCTCTTCAGGTCTGGTATGGATATTAAGTGGAACTCCACGCCCAAATCTTTTTAAAAAATGGCGTTGGGCCCCCACCCAAAATCCATACCAGACCCTTATCCGAGCATGCAACCTGGCAGGCCGCAGGAAAAGGGGGGGTGAGAGAGCGCCCCCCCTCCTGAACTGTACCAGGCCACATGCCCTCAACATGGGTAGGGTCCTTTGGGGTCCCCCCCAAAGCACCTTGTCCCCATGTTTATGGGGACAAGGGCCTCATCCTCACAACCCTTGCCCGGTGGTTGTGGAGGTCTGCGTACGGAAGCACCCAGATCCCACCCCCCCCATGTGAATAAGTATGGGGTAAAACTACAGCAGACAGTTATAGACATTATCTTTATTTTTTTTTTAAAGTGTCCCGCGATGTGAAGCCATCATCAATCACGGCGCAGATGGTCTCGAAAAAAGAAAAACGGAAAAACTCCGCCTCCATGGGAGGAGTCTCGCCGACTGTCGTTTTTTCGATTTGACAGCTGTTATATAGGCAAGGGCGGGGCCACCTGGTGACATAAATGGTGACCTCGCCACCTCTGACACTTTCACATGGAGGCGGAGTTTTTCCCTTTCTTTTTTTTGGCCCGAGGGCGTCGTGATTGAAGATGGATTTACACCGCAGGACACTTTTTTTTTTTTAATAAAGGAATTGTCAAAAACGGTCTGCTGTTGTTTTTATTTTTTTGACACTTTTTTTTGTGAATGGGTAGGGGTACAATTCACATGGGGGGGCGGGATCTGGGGGCCCCCTTGTTAAAGGGGGCATCCAGATTCCAAAAAGCCCCCCCACCCGCAGACCCCCCACAACCACCAGGCAAGGGGTTGTGGGGATTAGGCCCTTATCCCTATCAACATGGGGACAAGGTGCTTTGGGGGGGACCCCAAAGCACCCTCCCCGTGTTGAGGGCATGTGGCCTGGTACAGTTCAGGAGGGGGGGCGCTCTCTCGTCCCATCCCTTTACCTGTGGCCTGCCAGGGTGCATGCTCGAATAAGGGTCTGAATATGGATTTTGGAGGGACCCCCACGCTATTTAAAAAAAAAATTGGGGCGCAGGGTTCCCCTTAAAATCCATACCAGACCTGAAGGGCCTGATATGGGTTTTGGGGGGACCCCCATGCCATTTTTTTTATTTTGGCGCAGGGTTCCCCTTAAAATCCATCCCAGAACTGAAGGGCCTGGGATGGATTTTGGGGGGGACCCCAATGCCACTTTTTTTTTACATTTTGGCCCAGGGTTCCCCTTAACCACTGCAATACACTGTGTTATATAAACTACACTGCCTGCATTGACTGAATATAGAGTATACGCTAAATGCAGAATATTTGTATATATATATATATATATATATATATATATATACACACACTAGACTGTATATATGTATGTATATCAATTACACTGCCACTAACTAGCCTGCCTGCCTAATCTAGCTCAATCTATCTCCGTCTACACACTATACACTGCCCCTATCTAAGCAGCCTTATATAGAGTGGGGCGTGGACTTAGTCCCCCTGGGCCATGATTGGCCAAAGGCGGGATGCCTTTGGCTCTCTCTTTGGCTCTCTCAGCAGAGCGCGCTGTGATTGGCCAAAGCATGCAGGTCAGGTGCATGCTTTGGCCAATCATCATACAGAAATGCACTTCGTTCTCACAATGCATTATGAGGCGTTCAGCACTCAAATTTCCTGCGAACGCCCCATAATATTTTCTGTTTGGTGAACACCCGATGTTCAAATCAAACTTACGTTAGATTTGAACATTGAGCTCATCCCTACTTGTCAGTCAACACCCAGATACACCCTATCCTGTCCACTGATTTCTGCACTGCCTCTGTTGCTGAAACCCCCCCACTGTGAGCTACAGTGTCTGGGAGGGGGAGTGCGTGAGATACAAATGAAGGAGGATTTGACTCAGGAAAGGTAATGGAGGTTTTTTTATTTATTTCATGAGGCTTGTGCATCACATAATAACTGCATTTAGCACTTGTTTCGAAGGTCATACGGGGCCTTTAGTTGCACTAGCAAATGCTAATGACTTCTGCTGTAAAAATCTCTTCTTGGACACAGTACCACTTGCCTCCTAAGCTTTTCTATTAACTGAAGATATTATGTAAAAAGAAATTGACCTAAAACTATAATTTTCCTTTAGAGGAGCTCAATTTTGAAGCCATTTAAATGACTGTATTTTCAGAAAGCACAAATAGTATTTGCCTGGGAGTGTTGAGCGGAATGAGATGATCTGGTGAAGGATGCAATGATCTGCTGTAATAATCTGGCTCCAGGCTTTGTATGCTCCCAGAGGACTCAGGCCAGGAGCTACACCCCATACAATAACTTACTGGAAATATTGGCAGATGCTTTTGCCGCAGCTTTAATGCTGAGGCTGTATTAATGAACCACAACCGAGTCTATACAATGAGCTGATACAATGCGGCTATTCAGAAATAAAGGGTGTGGAGGAGCACAGTATATTTAATACAATGAAAACCTCCAGCCAAAACTTGACAAAGGAAACTCTGCGACTCTCACCATTGCTCAAATTATCTTTTTATGCTGAATTCTGTTCTTTTCACTAATTGTCGATCTGCAAATTTATTCTTCCCCATAGTGATCTCCAAAACCCTCCTTATTCAAAGGAAAACAATAATGGCTATGGACAATGGTAGGCCTCATGCACATGGACACTTAGCAGCTCCTGTGTGCTGAGGCGTAAAATCTCCGGCATCTTTTGGCGCCTGGGGGGTCGCACGTGCCGTGTTCTGCCATCAGTATAAGTGAATGGCTATACGTGGCCATGCTCGGGTAAACGCTTATAGCTTCTTCATTGGTGTTTACCCAAGCACAGCCACATACGGCCATTCACTTGTATTAGCAGCTGTACACAGCATGGCCAGAAAGCCCCGGGGATTGTACACCTTAACACACAGGAGCTACTAAGTGTCTATGTGCATGAAGCCTTATTTGTAGTTTCCTTTAAAAACTGTATCAGTTTTTTAAACTGGTGTTATATATATATATATACATACACACTCACCTGCCACTTTCTTAGGTACACCTAACTGTTCAATTGCTTAGTAACACAAGCCAATCACATGACAGCAATTCAATGCATTTAGGCATGTAGGCATGGTTAAGATGACTTGCTGAAGTTAAAACAAAGCATCAGAATGGGGGTGAAAGGGGATTTAAGTGACTTTGAATGTGGCATGGTTGTTGGTGCCTGACGGGCTTGTCTGAGTATTTCAAAAACTGCTGATCTACTGGGATTTTCAGGCACAACCATCTCTAGGGTTTAAAGATAATGGCGTGCAAAAAGAGCGGCAGTTGTGTGGAGGAAAATGCCTTGTTGATGTCAGAGGTTAGAGGTGAATGGGCAGACTTGAGATGATAAAAAGGCAACAGTAACTCAAATAACCACTCGTTACAACCAAGGTATGCATAATACATATCTAAAAGCACAACACATCCAACCTTGAAGCAGATGAGCTACAGCAGCAGAAGACCACACCGGGTGCCACTCCTGTCAGCTAAAAACAGCAAACTGAGGCTACAAGTCGCACAGGCTCAACCAAAATTGGATAATAGAAGATAGGAAAAATGTTGCCTGGTCTGATGGTTCTCGATTTCAGCTGCGATATTTGGCACACTTTGGGCCCCTTAGTATCAATTGAGCATTGTTTAAATATCACGGCCTACCTGAGTATTGTTCCTGACCATGTCCATCCCTTTATGACTACAGTGTCCCCATCTTCTGATGGTTCCTTCCAGCAAGATAATGCACCATGTCACAAAGCTCAAATCATCTCACCACTGGACAATGAGGTCACTGAACTTCAATGGTCTCCAGTCACCAGATCTCAATCCTATAGAGCACCTTTGGGATGTGATGGAATGGGAGATTCGCATCAGGGATGTGCAGCTGACAAATCTGTAGCAACTGCGTGATGCTATCATGTCAATGTGGACCAAAATCTCTGAGGAATGTTTCCAACACATTGTTGAATCTATGCCACAAAGAATTTAGGCAGTTCTGATTCTGAAGGCAAAAGGGGGTCCAAGCTGGTACTAGCAAGGTGTACCTAAAAAAAAAATGGCCTGTATGAATATGTGTGTGTGTGTGTGTATATATATATATATATATCTATATATATAGATATATATAGATATATATATATATACACATACACATATATATATTTATTTACACACAGTTGTGCTCATAAGTTTACATACCCTTACAGAAATTATGATTTCTTGGCCATTTTTCAGAGAATATGAATGATAACACAAAAACTTTTCTTTCACTCATGGTTAGTGTTTGGCTGAAGCCATTTATTATCAATCAACTGTGTTTACTATTTTTAAATCATAATCACAACAGAAACTACCCAAATGACCCTGATCAAAAGTTTACATACCCTGGTGATTTCAGCCTGATAATATGCACACAAGTTGACACAAAGGGGTTTGAATGGCTATTACAGGTAACCATCCTCACCTTTGATCTGTTTACTTGTAATTAAAAGTAGTCACAAAGTATCCCGCTTAAGATACGATAAACACCACAGAGACAAGCCTCAAATCTTCTGGCACAAAGTCATTTGGAGTAATGAGACGAAAATTGAGCTTTTTGGCCACAACCATAAATGCTTCATTTGGAGAGGAGTCAACAAGGCCTAAGATGAAAGGTACACCATTCCTACTGTGAAACCTCTGTGTCAAACAGAGGTGGATCGCTGATGTTTTGGGGATGTGTGAGCTACAAAGGCCCAGGAAATTTCGTCAAAATTGATGGCAAGATGTATGCAGTATGTTATCAAAAAATACTGGAGGAGCATTTTGTATTCATCAGCCAGGAGGCTGCGCATGGGACTGTTTTGCTTGCGTCTATCTAGCAAGGTTACTCTGTGGTATAAGCAAGGAAGCTGAGATTTGTGCAGTGTGTAAATTGTGCTTTTACTGTACAAAGATGCTGTACATACAAAACTATTACAATATTAGGAATACAATACAAGACTGACAGATCTCTATAACAAGCAAAATGCCTAGCAAATGAACAGCCTATAGTCTATATCAGTACAAATACACTTAAAAGTTACTTATCTTCTGTTACTGTATGTTCGTGATCTCCATTGGCAATGATTCTGCTTAGACACCGGGCAGTGTTCTTGTATCATGAGTGGCGGCTTCTGATCTTCAAAGCATGATGGTGTGTGTGTGTATCTGTGTCCCTAGCTTATGCCTGAATCCCCCTTTTATGTGCCAGGCTGTTTACCATAGTTACCAAACAACAAAAACCATGCCTGTTTACTGTAGAAACAATGGATTGTTGAAAACTGCATCTACGTACCCATTGTCTAATCAGACCAACACCTGACAGTAATCTAACAGTCATTCTTTCAGTTTGAGAGCTGAAAAAGACCTCAAACAACTAAATCTCTTTCTTGTGTACTGTACCAATAGAGACAATAGCCTGTTGAAAACTGTAATGCCCCGTACACACGGTCGGATTTTCCGATGGAAAATGTCCGATCGGAGCGTGTTGTCGGAAATTCCGACCGTGTGTGGGCTCCATCGGACATTTTCCATCGGATTTTCCGACACACAAAGTTTGAGAGCAGGATATAAAATTTTCCGACAACAAAATCCGTTGTCGGAAATTCCGATCGTGTGTACACAAATCCGACGGACAAAGTGCCACACATGCTCAGAATAAATAAAGAGATGAAAGCTATTGGCCACTGCCCCGTTTATAGTCCCGACGTACGTGTTTTACATCACCGCGTTCAGAATGATTGGATTTTCCGACAAGATTTGTGTGACCGTGTGTATGCAAGACAAGTTTGAGCCAACATCCGTCGGAAAAAATCCATGGATTCTGTTGTCGGAATGTCCGAACAAAGTCCGACCGTGTGTACGGGGCATTACAATACAACAATACCCATTGTATCCAGCATTTGTTTGAGAAAGTCTGTCTCTGTGACATCAGAATGCTATGAGTCTTATAGAAAAATTATATTTTATATCAAACGCAACACAGGGACGTACTTGGACATTCCATCATGACAATGATGCAAAAAACACAAAGCCAAGTTGACCTGTCATTGGCTACAGCAGAATAAAGTGAAGGTTCTGGAGTGGCCATCTCAGTCTCCTGACCTCAATATCATTGAGCCACTCTGGGGAGATCTCAAACGTGCAGTTCATGCAAGACAGCCCAAGAATTTACAGGAACTGGAGGCTTTTTGCCAAGAGGAATTGGCAGCTTTACCATCTGAGAAGATAAAGAGCCTCATCCACAAATACCACAAAAGACTTCAAGCTGTCATTAATATTAAAGTAGGCAATACACGGTATTAAGAACTGGGATGTGTAAACTTTTGATCAGGGCCATTTGGGTAGTTTCTGTTTTCATTATGATTTAAAAAGAGTAAACACAGTTGATTGATAATAAATGGCTTCAGCCAAACACTAACCATGAGTGAAAAAAAAACTTTTGTGTTATTCATATTCTCTAAAAAATGGCCAAGAAATCATAAATTTTGCCAGGGTATGTAAACTTATGAGCACAACTGTATATACACTACACCCCTCACATTTTTGTAAATTTTTTAATATATCGTTTCATGAAACAACACTGAAGAAATGACACTTGTCTACAATGTAAAGTAGTGAGTGTACAGCTTGTATAACAGTGTAAATTTGCTGTCCCCTCAAAATAACTCAACACACAGCCATTAATGTCTAAACCACTAGCAACAAAAGTGAGTACACCCCTAAGTGAAAACGTCCAAATTGGGCCCAATTGACCATTTTTCCTCCCCAGTGTCATGTGACTTGTTAGTGTTACAAGGTCTCAGGTGTGAATGGGGAGCAGGTGTGTAAAATTTGGTGTTATCGCTCTCACCCTCTCATACTGGTCACTGGAAGTTCAACATGGCACCTCATGGCAAAGATCTCTCTGAGGATCTGAAAAAAAAAGATTGCTAAGACCCTGAAACTGAGCTGCAGCACAATGGCCAAGAAAATACAGCGGTATAACAGGAGAGGTCCCACTCAGAACAGGCCTCGCCATGGTCGACCAAAGTAGTCGAGTGCACATGCTCAGCGTCATATCCAGAGGTTGTCTTTGGGAAATGGACGTATGAGTGCTGCCAGCATTGCTGCAGAGGTTGAAGGGGTTGGGGGAAAGCCTGTCAGTGCTCAGACCATACGCCGCACACTGCATCAAATTGGTCTGCATGGCTGTCGTCCCAAAATGAAGCCACTTCTAAAAATGATGCATAAGAAAGCCTGGATTCCTGGAACCATGTCCTGTTGTCTGATGAGACCAAGATAAACTTATTTGGTTCATATGTTGTCAAGAGTGTGTGGCGGCAACCAGGTGAGGAGTACAAAGACAAGTGTGTCTTGCCTACAGTCAAGCATGGTGGTGGGAGTGTCATGGTCTGGGACTGCATGAGTGCTGGCGGCACTGGGGAGCTACAGTTTGTTGAGGAAACAATGAATGCCAACATGTATAATAGTTTTTGGTTTCTTTGCTTACCTGAGAGACCATACCAGGGGCGGATTTACCATTGAACCACTCGGGCACTGCCTGAGGCCCCTGGGCCACTAGGGGGCCCCATCAGAGTTGCCAGCCTCAGTAAAACCAGGGATAGTATGTATAAATCTGTGTTTTGTTTTTTTTACATCTGTCTGTGTATACTGTGTGTACATGTATGTGTATACTGTGTGTGTGTATACTGTGTGGACCCATAATCTCTGATTGCCTGGGGCCCCATAATCCTCTATTGCCCGGGGGGCCCCATGAGTTATCAGTCTGCCTCTGGACCATACTTACCAACTGTCCTGAATTTCCAGGATTTAGACTATTTCCCAAATTTATTGCTTCCTGGGAAATGTCCCGAGAAATCCGTTTTTTCCACGATTTTCCGCCACCACCGCTAGAGGTCCGCGGCCAGTGAAGACATTGTCTGCCGCACACCCTCCGCCCCTCCTACCCCCCGGCCCGCTTCGCTCCCACCACCCCCCGCCCCACTCCGCCCCCACCACCCCCCGCCCCACTCCGCCCGTTCTATTGTAACCACGCGGCCGGCGGAGACCTACCAGGGAAAAACCTATTGTAAGGGGGGGCTCCGCTGGGGAAACCTGATGTAAGGGGGGCTCAGCTGGGGAAACCTGATGTAAGGGGGGCTCCGCTGGGGACATCTGATGTAAGGGGGGCTCCGCTGGGGAAACCTGATGTAAGGGGGGTCTCTGCTGGGGAAACCTGATGTAAGGGGGGCTCTGCTGCAGAAACCTGATGTAAGGAGGGGCTCCGCTGAGGAAACCTGATGTAAGGGGAACTCCGCTGGGGAAACCTGATGTAGGGGGGGCACCGCTGGGGACACCTGATGTAAGGGGGCTCCACTGGGGAAACCTGATGTAAGGGGGGCACCGCTGGGGAAACCTGATGTAAGGGGGGGCACCGCTGGGGACACCTGATGTAAGGGGGGCTCCGCTGCGGAAACCTGATGTAAGGGGGGCTCCGCTAGGGAAACCTGATGTAAGGGGGCTCTTCTGGGGAAACCTGATGTAAGGGGGGGCACCGCTGGGGACACCTGATGTAAGGGGGGCTCTGCTGGGGACACCTGATGTAAGAGGGCTCTGCTGGGGACACCTGATGTAAGGGGGGCTCCGCAGGGGATATCTGATGTAAGGGGGGGCACCGCTGGGGACATCTGATGTAAGGGGGCTCTGCTGATGTAAGGGGGGGCTCCGCTGGGGACACCTGATGTAAGGGGGCTCCGCTGGGGACATCTGATGTAAGGGGGGCTGCGCTGGGGACATCTTATGTAAGGGGGGCCCTGCTGGGGACATCTGATGTAGGGGGGGCTCCGCTGGGGGCACCTGATGCAAGGACGGACTCTGCTGGGGGCACCTGATGCAAGGACAGACTCTTCTGGGGGCACCTGATGCAAGGACGGACTCTGCTGGGACACCTGATGCAAGGATGGACTCTGCTGGGGGCACCTGATGCAAGGACGGACTCTGCTGGGACACCTGATGTAAGGACGGACTCTGCTGGGACACCTGATGCAAGGACGGACTATGCTGGGGGCACCTGATGCAAGGACGGATGGCTGGTGGCAGGCGACGTGGCAGGTGACACGCTCAGGGATCCCACTGATTCGGCATTATGGTGAGTTGAATGATTTCATTTTATATTACAATGTAATAATAGAAATAATGCACTTCAATCATCCTGACACCATAACAACCATGGTGCCGGGATGATTGAAGTGCTAACACCAGGTGTTTGGAGTGTCTTTATCTCTGATTGTTAAACTTTCTGGAATACACATATTTCTATTGTTCTGTAGGATCTGGGGCTGCTGTCCCTCCATCCCTCCCTCTCCCTCCATCCCTCGTTCATCTCAGATGCTAACCACACCTATTTGGGCCACGCCCATTTAAGACACACCCACTATTTTGCGTAAACCACGCCCATTTTTCGCCACGTGCCACACTTTTCCCCTGTGCCACACCTACAAACGTATACCCCGCACCCTAATTATAACAAGACTCCACCTACAGCCAAAAAAGTTTCCCTAAAATGTTTTTTACAATGTTGGCAACTATGAGAGACAGCTAGGTAAATGTAATAGTCTGCTTAACAGAAAGCAGTGATCGGCTAGTGTAGTCTGTGCAGTGTGCTCTGGTACTGCTCATGCTGTCTGGAAGTTTCATTGTAGCCTAGCAACTATGGAAAGTGTTGGAAAATAGGCAGAAACATGCAGATAGGAGCACAAACATTCATACAGCCCTGACCAATTACAAGGGGAGGTGACCCTAGGCATGCTGGGTGCCTTTATTTATATTCTAAGAGTACATGGGCTCTTGATCTTTCCTAGCAGAGGGTTGCACCAGGCTAGGGGAGAGGCATTGCCTCCCCCCGGCACTTGCCATGTGGCCTCAGGTGGGCGACCTGAGGGCATGAAGCCTGTGTGGCTTACCCTGGTCCTACCATAGCTGACAGAGGGAGAGTCTACAGTGCATCGGGTCTAAGATCAGAGAGAGAAGGCTGCCAGTGGTGCTTCCTTTCCTAGTGAATCTTGGTTGAAGCCCTTGCCGAAGGCAGATGAAGACTTCGTAACAGCAGCAGCAAACTGATTGCAGAGCTGAGCAATGCCCCTTAGTAAATTAGTAGACAGTCTTGGACAAAGCTCTGAGAACACTATCCAGTGTTCTCTTTGTGTTGACGCTCAGCTTTGTGCACAGGTCCAAATCATTTGGTGGAGGGGGGATTATGCTGTGGGGTGGTTTTTCAGGGGTTGGGCTTGGCCCGTTAGTTCCAGTTAAGGGAACTGTTAAGGCATCAGCATACCAAGACATTTTGGACAGATTCATGCTCCCAACTTTGTGGGAACAGTTTGGGGGTTGCCCCTTCCTGTTCCAACATGACTGCGCACTAGTGCACAAAGCAAGGTCCATAAAGACATGGATGAGCAAGTTTGGGGTGGCAGAACTTAAATGGCCTGCACAGAGTCCTGACCTCAACGCGATAGAACACTTTTGGGATGAATTGGAGTGGAGACTGCGAGCCAGGCCTTCTCGTCCATATCAGTGCCTGACCTCACAAATGTGCTTTTGGAAGAATGGTCAAACATTCCTATAGACACACTCCAAAATCTTGTGGACAGCCTTCTCAGAAGAGTTGAAGATGTTATAGCTGCAAAGGGTGGCCCAACTCAATATTGAACCCTACAGACTAAGACTGGGATGCCGTTAAAATTTATGTGCATGTAAAGGCAGGTGTCCCAATACTTTTGGTGATATAGTGTGTGTGTGTGTGTGTATATATATAGCTATATATATATATATATATATATATATATATATATATATATATATATATATAGATAGATATATATATAGCTATATATATATACTCACACACATTTCACAGCCTTAGGCAGAACCTACCCACTTCCAAATTCCCCTCACGCAGATTGGAGGTAACCCAGTTCTCTGAAATTGATTGTTGGATTGACTATATATCTGTAGCACCTCATATATTTTATTGAAGCAGAACTTGCTTGTAATAACAATACAACATTGTAATAACAGTACACAATGTATTGTTGTTACAGGCAAGTTCTGTTTTAAAAAAATATATGAGGTGTTGCAGATTTGACAGAAACAAATATATATATATATATTATATATTACTGTGCAAAAGTTTTAGGCAGGTGTGAAGAAATGCTGTAAAGTAGGAATGCTTTCACAATTTTTTATTTTAATTGTTTATTTTTATCAAATTGCAAAGTGAGCGAATAGAAGAAAAATCTAAATCAAATCAATATTTGGCGTGACTACCCTTTGGCTTCAAACCAGCTGCAATTCCTATGCCCCGTACACACGATCAGAAATTCCGCCAGCAAAGATCGGATGAGAGCTTTTGGTCAGAAATTCCGACTGTGTGTATGCTTCATCGGTTTTTTGCTGGCAGAATTCCAGCCAGCAAAAAATTGAGAGCAGATTCTCTATTTTTCGGTCGGAAAAAGTTCTTATCCGAAAATGCGTTTGTCTGTATGCAATTCAGACACGCAAAAGATCACGCATGCTCCAAAACAATTTGATGCATGCTCGGAACCATTGAACTTAATTTTCTCGGCTCGTCATAGTGTTGTACATCACCGCGTTCTTGACAGATGAAAGTTCAGAGAACTTTTGTGTGACCGTGTGTATGCAAGGCAAGCTTGAGCGTAATTCAGTCGGAAAAACCATCCAAGTTTTTTCTGATGGAATTTCTTATCTGGTGTACGAGGCATTACACATGCACGCTGTGTACACTTTCAGAGATTTTGTAGGATTTAAGTCAGGTGTATGATTAACCAATTATACCAAGCAGTTGCTAATGATCATCAACTTCATATGTAGGTTGAAACACAGTCATTACCTGAAACAGAAATAGTTGGGTAGGAGGCTTAAAACTGGGTGAGGAACAGCCAAACTGCTACTAAGGTTTCATGCTTACTTTCCTTGGACATTGGAAGTTGTTCAGCAGTTTACTTGTTGAACTGGTGGTGTCTGAGAAGGAAGGTATATCACTGCTGGACAGGTTTTCCTGCTCTTTTTCAGAAGGTCCCCTGCAGGTCATACCATTTAAATAGGGCTCACTAAGTGCCCTGTAAGGTGGGCTGGAGATAGACTGCCAAAATGTAGCTGTCACTCTGCCGGAGTGGATCACCCCCTTCAGGGGGTGATTGGAGCCCACTTGGGGTTCCCAGGGGATCTGGAGCCTGTAGACCCTCATGGACTAGCTGCCAGTTATGGACTGTACTTACTGCCTTTATGGATTACTGCCAAATTATGGACTCTAAGGGTCACTATAACTACTATAACTACCTTATGTGGATTTACTGCCTAAATAGACTCTTGCCTTATAAGAATTGCTTTTATGGACTTTGCCATCTGCCTAAGGGGTTCATGCATTGTGTATTAAAAGAACAGGACTTACAACAAGAGGTCTAACAAGGAGAATGCTGTCCAGTGGAAACTAGATGGTCATTGCTAATGACTACAGTGTTAGTGTTACTTACTGAAGAAGCCAACCAGTCAAGAAAGGTTTACATGGCAAATTTGATAGCTACTCTGGTAGTGAAGGGGTGTTGTGCTTGACCCCTTCAATAGCAATCGGGTCCCCACATACTAAGACTGGGTACATGGCACAGAATATCTAGGGACCCAACCTAGAGTCTCAGGGGAGAGAGATGAAGTAGCGAGGCATCGGGAGGAGAAGAGGCATGGAGTTATAAAGAAGGTGCATTTGCTGTATACAGTAGAAACAGTGGGACTAGTGACTCGGAGTGAGGTGACAAGATTGCTGAGTTGATGGGCACTGGTGCATGCTCCGTGGCTCAAAAATGCTGCCCACAGGGAGAGAGAAGTGGTGTTCTCTAATAGAAGCGCGTCCAAAGTGCTTAGTGTTAACAGTGCGAGAACAACCCCCTGTTTGGTTCACGGCAGAACTTTCGAACATCACAAAAGTTTGGAGCCGAATAATGAAGACCATTGAAGTATATGGGACCCAAACTGGAAAAATCAATAGTGCCCCTTTTGAAGGCAAATTATTGGGCAAACAATGGGTATGGGGGTTTGTGTATATTCCCCCGGAGGACATGTATCAATGAAAAAAAAGTTATTAAAAAAGATAATTTTTAAATGAGAAGTGATTTAATGATGCTTAAAGTGAAACAAAAAAAAAGAAAAATTGCCTGGGGGGTCCCCTTAGTCTGCCTGTAAAGTGACGCATCTGTACCGTGTATAGAACCTACTTCAGCAAAAATGACATTTATCAAGGAAAAAAAAAGACATTTTTCCCGCAAGCTTTCTTTATTTTATAGACAATGACTTGGGGAGCCAGTCTGTATGATTAGGTCACAATTTAGTGCACTCGGAACAAGATTAGAGATTTCTTGGATAAATTTTGGTGTCTGTTTCACAGACTTTGTATAGAAGTAACAGGTGCAGAAAAATCGGGCTTTGGGTGTTGGTGGTGCCTTCACACCGTAACCCTATAGAGGTACTATTGATGAAAACAAGAATCGACCTTGCTGTCAAAAATTGAAATGATATGCCCGGTCAAACAGTGGTGGAAAAAGTGGGTGTTGTTGGTGTTTTCACACCATAACCCTATAGAGGTACTCTTGATGCAAGCAAAAATTGGTCTTTCTGTAAAATATTTAAATTATATGCACCTGTCGAACAGGTGTGGAAAAATTGGTCCTTGGGTGTTAATTTTGCCCATGAAACCTATACCAAAAAATAGCTTCCAGAAAAAATCAACACCCACAAAGCTAGGCAGACTAGACAGTTTTGCAGAGATTCCATATCCCAAAAATCCTCATCACTGGAGCCAACTTGGCAATAAGCTGCGGCTGGGGGTATTTGACTGCCAATTTGTTGTTAATCAGTGTTCTCCCCTCTCTGTAGTCTCATGTTCCTACCTTTCTCAACCTCAGAGTCAGAACCAACATCAGAATCAAGTAATGCCTGTGCAAGAAGGAAGTGGCTGACGCTGTGTTCAAATAATTCAGCTGACTCCTCCATGCATGATGCTGGGGCTATGTCAGGAGTAGGTGTGGACAAGGAGGCAGAATAAGCCACTCTGACAGCTGCAGTGGACTGCACACTGGTCTCTGCTTGGGTGATAGAGGATGAGAATCAGGGCTTTTTTTCAGGGGGAACTTGGTGGAACTCAGTTCCACCACCTCTGGCTCAGACCCTCTGCTCCCTGCCCACCACTATCACTTGTATACACAAAAGTCCGGTTTCTATGTTTACAAGTGAGAGCTCTGCACTCTGTGTGTAATGCAATCCTGGTATTTAATTACCTTTAAGACCCTCCTACTGTTCGTGAAATTTGATTGACCACACCCACTATTTGATGTGATTTGGAGGGTGTGTGTAGGGGAGCGGTTTTGGGGGGTCGTGGTTGAGTTCCAGCACCTATTGTTTGAGAAAAAAAGCCCTGATGAGGATGGTTTAGTAAGACAGTACTTCTATATACTGCAGTAAAACTGCACTGATGCACTTCAATATACTGCAGTAAAACTGCACAGACACACTACATTATACTACAATAAAACTGCACAGGCGCACTGCAATATACTGCTGTAAAAGTGCACTGATGCACTAGAATATACTGCTGTAAAAGTGCACTGACTCACTGCAATATACTGCTGCAAAAGTGCACTGACGCACTACAATATACTGCAGTAAAAGGGCACTGACGCACTACAATATATTGCAGTAAAAGTGCACTGACGTACTGCAATGCACTGTTGTAAAAGTGCACTGACGCACTGCAATATACTGCTGTAAAAGTGCACTGATGCACTACAATATACTGCAGTAAAAGGGCACTGAAGCACTACAATATACTGCAGTAAAAGGGCACTGAAGCACCACAATATACCACAGTAAAAGTGCACTGACGCACTGCAATATACTGCAGTAAAACTGCACTAATGCACTGAAATATACTGCAGTAAATGTGCACTGACGCTCTACAATATACTGCAGTAAAAGTGCACTGAAGCACTACAATATACTGCAGTAAAAGTGCACTGACGCACTACAATATAAGGCAGTAAAAGTGAACTGACGCACTGCAATATACTGCTGTAAAATTGCACTGTCACACTGCAATATACTGCAGTAAAACTGCACTGACGCACTACAATATAATGCAGTAAAAGTGCACTGCACTGATGTACTACAATATACTGCAGTAAAAGGGCACTGCCACTGACGAACTACAATATACTGCAGTAAAAGGGCACTGATGCACTACAATATACTGCAGTAAAAGTGCACTGATGCACGACTACAATATAATGCAATAAAAGGGCACTGACGTACTATAACATGCTGCTGTAAAACTGCCCTGACATACTACACTAACACACTTCAATATACTGCAGTAATACTGCTCTGACTCACTCCACTGACACTAAAGTAAAAAAGGAAGGTCGTACTACACTGACTCTGCAATATATCGCTATATTCACACTACACTAACACTCAACACTCACAATAGAATCACAATAACACACTAACTTCCTTGTAGCAATGAACAGAGCCCTGTTCTATCTATCTCCACTCCAACATCACACTGCAAATGGCTGCTCTGGGAAGGAACCTTTTATAGTGGGCGGTGGGTCTATGCCCAATGAGCCAAGATTGGGCACAGTCATCATTACTTTCTCAATTCATGGCTCTGACAGTGCTCTGTGCCCTGATTGGGCAAAGCCTTCATTGCTTCAGCCAGTCAGGGCTTAGAATGCATTGTGCAGCGTGCAGTGCATTGTGGGGCGTTCGGCAAGACGAACAAAAGGTCGAACGCCCTGACAATTCAGATGTTCACCGAATGAGCGAACAGCCAATGTTCGGGCTGAACTTGTGCTCGGCCTGAACCGTTTGTCCAACACTAGTGAGAAGTATGGCCATGGATTACAAGGAGCTGATGGTGCAAGCTGATGCTCACTCCTAAAGTTGGGAGACTTGCTTTAATGTTGATTTTCACATGAACATAGCTCCCTGCCTAGTGTAGGCATCAGCAGGTGCAGTTCTGCATTGTCCCCTCTAGGGTGCCCTAAGCCCTGTCCATAAGCAGGTGCTCTGGACTGATGAGTCAAAATGTGAAATATTTGGCTGTAGCGGGGGGCAGTTTGTTCTCTGACGGGCTGGAGAGCGGTACAATAATTATTGTCTGCAGGCAACAGTGAAGCATGGTGAAGGTTTCTTGCAAGTTTGGGGCTGCTCTTCTGCAAATGGAGTTGGAGATTTGGTGAGAATCAATGGTGTCCTCCATGCTTAGAAATACAGGCAGACACTTATCCATCATGCCATACCATCAGGACGGCCTGTGATTGGCCCCAAATGTATTGTGCAGCCGGACAACGACCCCAAACATGCAACCAATGTCATTAAGAACTATCTTCAGCATAAAGAAAAACAAGGAGCCCTCGAAGATGGTTTGGCACCCACAGAGCCCTGATGTCAACATCATCGAATCTGCCAGGGATTACATGAAGGCCCCATTCACACCTCAGCGTTTTGAAGCTTGAAGCTCCAAAACACTGGAGGAGGAAAAAAAATCAATTATTCTCTGTGCTCTATTTTTTTAAAGCTCAAATCGGGCAGATTGGTGTGTTTTTGAAGAGTTTTCTTTCCAAAGAAATGCTTGGAAACGCTTGATTTGAGCATTTTAAAGCATTTTAGTACATTTTGTTAAGCATTTTTCTGTTCAATGCAATAATTAAATTAAAATAACTAAAATGAATAGAAAAACCCTGACCTCAACCTTTAACCCTAACAGGGCCGTCTTTAGCGCAGGGCAAACGGGGCACTTGCCCCGGGCCCAATCTTTGTTGGGGGCCCGCGCTAGCCGTGAATTGGGGGCCCCGATCACAGCTTTGCAGAGCGCACAGAGGACACGGGAGGATGTATTCCTCGCTAGCAAGCTGAGAGGGGGCGGGGCCGGGAGCTCCACTGACGCTCTGACCCCGCCCACGTGCAGCCTGTGTACTCGGAAAAGAGCTTCTGTAGTGAGAGCCAGTGATCGGAGTGCGAGTGTCAGTGGAGCTTCCGGCCCCGCCCCCTCTATACTGGCTGGTGAATACAGAGGTCCGGGGGCGGGGCCGGGAGCTCCAATGACACTCCCACTCTGATCACTGGCTCTCACTACAGGCGCTCTATTCCCAGTACACAGGCTGCACGTGGGCGGGGTCAGAGCGTCAGTGGAGCTCCCGGCCCCGCCCCTCTCAGCTGGCTAGCGCGGAATACATCCTCCCATGTCCTCTGTGCACTCTGCAAAGCTGTCATTGGGGCGACAATTCACGGGTGATGTGGGCCCCCCAACAAAGCATCAGTGGAGCTCCCAGCTGCTTTAGTGAGAGCAGAGAGTGGAAGCCCCGCCCACAGTCTTGAATGTATGTAATGAGTTTGGCTGGCCAGGTATGTTCTTACAACCATAAAATGCCTGACTGTTTAAACCCTGAGCTGTGTTATTTAACTGTAAAGCTGTGCATTGCTGAAAGTCCTCTGACCATCCCCTGTATAATGTCTGCAGTCTCTGTCTCCTGCAGTATGTCCGCAGCCTCTGATTGTCTCCTGCAGTATGTCCGCAGCCTCTGATTGTCTCCTGCAGTATGTCCGCAGCCTCTGATTGTCTCCTGCAGTATGTCCGCAGTCTCTGATTGTCTCCTGCAGTATGTCCGCAGCCTCTGAGTGTCTCCTGCAGTATGTCCGCAGCCTCTGAGTGTCTCCTGCAGTATGTCCGCACTCTCTGATTGTCTCCTGCAGTATGTCCACAGTCTCTGAGTGTCTCCTGCAGTATGTCCGCAGTCTCTGAGTGTCTCCTGCAGTATGTCCGCACTCTCTGATTGTCTCCTGCAGTATGTCCGCACTCTCTGATTGTCTCCTGCAGTATGTCCACAGTCTCTGATTGTCTCCCGCAGTATGTCCACAGTCTCTGGTAATCTCCTGCAGTATGTCCGCAGTCTCTGATTGTCTCCTGCAGTATGTCCGCAGTCTCTGATTGTCTCCTGCAGTATGTCCGCAGTCTCTGATTGTCTCCTGCAGTATGTCCGCAGCCTCTGAGTGTCTCCTGCAGTATGTCCGCAGCCTCTGAGTGTCTCCTGCAGTATGTCCGCACTCTCTGATTGTCTCCTGCAGTATGTCCACAGTCTCTGAGTGTCTCCTGCAGTATGTCCGCAGTCTCTGAGTGTCTCCTGCAGTATGTCCGCACTCTCTGATTGTCTCCTGCAGTATGTCCGCACTCTCTGATTGTCTCCTGCAGTATGTCCACAGTCTCTGATTGTCTCCTGCAGTATGTCCACAGTCTCTGGTAATCTCCTGCAGTATGTCCGCAGTCTCTGATTGTCTCCTGCAGTATGTCCGCAGCCTCTGATTGTCTCCTGCAGTATGTCCGCAGCCTCTGATTGTCTCCTGCAGTATGTCCACAGTCTCTGGTAATCTCCTGCAGTATGTCCGCAGTCTCTGATTGTCTCCTGCAGTATGTCCGCAGTCTCTGATTGTCTCCTGCAGTATGTCCGCAGTCTCTGGTAATCTCCTGCAGTATGTCCGCAGTCTCTGATTGTCTCCTGCAGTATGTCCGCAGTCTCTGGTAATCTCCTGCAGTATGTCCGCAGTCTCTAATTGTCTCCTGCAGTATGTCCGCAGTCTCTGGTAATCTTCTGCAGTATGTCCGCAGTCTCTGATTGTCTCCTGCAGTATGTCCACAGTCTCTGATTGTCTCCTGCAGTATGTCCGCAGTCTCTGGTAATCTCCTGCAATATGTCCGCAGTCTCTGATTGTCTCCTGCAGTATGTCCGCAGTCTCTGGTAATCTCCTGCAGTATGTCCGCAGTCTCTGATTGTCTCCTGCAGTATGTCCGCAGTCTCTGATTGTCTCCTGCAGTATGTCCGCAGTCTCTGGTAATCTCCTGCAGTATGTCCGCAGTCTCTGATTGTCTCCTGCAGTATGTCCGCAGTCTCTGATTGTCTCCTGCAGTATGTCCGCAGTCTCTGGTAATCTCCTGCAGTATGTCCGCAGTCTCTGATTGTCTCCTGCAGTATGTCCGCAGTCTCTGGTAATCTCCTGCAGTATGTCCGCAGTCTCTGATTGTCTCCTGCAGTATGTCCGTAGTCTCTGGTAATCTCCTGCAGTATGTCCGCAGTCTCTGATTGTCTCCTGCAGTATGTCCGCAGTCTCTGATTGTCTCCTGCAGTATGTCCGCAGTCTCTGGTAATCTCCTGCAGTATGTCCGCAGTCTCTGATTGTCTCCTGCAGTATGTCCGCAGTCTCTGGTAATCTCCTGCAGTATGTCCGCAGTCTCTGATTGTCTCCTGCAGTATGTCCTCAGTCTCTGATTGTCTCCTGCAGTATGTCCGCAGTCTCTGATTGTCTCCTGCAGTATGTCCGCAGTCTCTGGTAATCTCCTGCAGTATGTCCGCAGTCTCTGATTGTCTCCTGCAGTATGTCCGCAGTCTCTGGTAATCTCCTGCAGTATGTCCGCAGTCTCTGATTGTCTCCTGCAGTATGTCCGCAGTCTCTGGTAATCTCCTGCAGTATGTCCGCAGTCTCTGATTGTCTCCTGCAGTATGTCCGCAGTCTCTGATTGTCTCCTGCAGTATGTCCGCAGTCTCTGGTAATCTCCTGCAGTATGTCCGCAGTCTCTGATTGTCTCCTGCAGTATGTCCGCAGTCTCTGGTAATCTCCTGCAGTATGTCCGCAGTCTCTGATTGTCTCCTGTAGTATGTCCGCAGTCTCTGGTAATCTCCTGCAGTATGTCCGCAGTCTCTGATTGTCTCCTGCAGTATGTCCGCAGTCTCTGATTGTCTCCTGCAGTATGTCCGCAGTCTCTGGTAATCTCCTGCAGTATGCCCGCAGTCTCTGATTGTCTCCTGCAGTATGTCCGCAGTCTCTGGTAATCTCCTGCAGTATGTCCGCAGTCTCTGATTGTCTCCTGCAGTATGTCCGCAGTCTCTGGTAATCTCCTGCAGTATGTCCGCAGTCTCTGATTGTCTCCTGCAGTATGTCCGCAGTCTCTGGTAATCTCCTGCAGTATGTCTGCAGTCTCTGATTGTCTCCTGCAGTATGTCCGCAGTCTCTGATTGTCTCCTGCAGTATGTCCGCAGTCTCTGGTAATCTCCTGCAGTATGTCCGCAGTCTCTGATTGTCTCCTGCAGTATGTCCGCAGTCTCTGGTAATCTCCTGCAGTATGTCCGCAGTCTCTGATTGTCTCCTGCAGTATGTCCGCAGTCTCTGATTGTCTTCTGCAGTATGTCTGCAGTCTCTGATTGTCTTCTGCAGTATGTCCGCAGTCTCTGAACCTCTCCTGTAGTATGTGCCCCTTTACTTGCTCAATTATTTGGGATTGCTCCACTGCTCAGTGAGAGGTAATGATGTGCATGAACCTCTAGCAACCAATCAGCAAACAGTAGTAATCTGCTTTAATCTCTAGCAACCAATCAGTAAGTGCTAATGATGTGCTGTAACCACTAGCAACCAATTAGTGAGCGCTAATAATGCACATTAACCTCTAGCAACCAATCGGCAAGCAGAAATTATGTGTTGTAACCTCTAGAAACCAGCCATTGAGCAGTAATGATAGGCTGTAACCTCTGGCAAACAATTGCAATCGCTGCGTGATCTGCTGCAGTAAACTGATTTTGAGTCTACCTGCTATTTTTTGTATGTCTCAGAATGGAGGGGGGGCCCCAAGAAAATGTTTGCCCAGGGCCCAATCAAAATTAAAGATGGCCCTGAACCCTAACATTAACTCCTAACCTTAAAGTGTTACTAAACCCAGCAATATAAAAACAATTCATCTGCCCCCCAAAGTTCACACAGCTTCTAAATCATCTTTTTATATGAAAATACTGCGGCTATATACCTTTTTTTGTTCATCTGTATTTCGCGGTCACGTGGTAAACTGCAGGGTCCCACCTATTCCCAAGTGTTTGTGTAGGAGGAGATTTCACTCTCCTCTGACGAAACTTCCTATGCGTCAGTGAACCCCTCACCCGCGATCCGGCCGGCACTGATTGACGGCTGTGCCAATGACATGCTCAGTTCACAAATAAAATAAAAAACTTACAAACTTTAAAAAAACAAAGTTCACACAACACAGCATGATATAATATTGTTTAAAAATGAGATGAATACAACACAAAATGTTTATTATTAACATGTAATAAAATTGTGTGTAAAACAGGAAATGTTCCCTCCAGCATAAAAGACACAACTGAGCATGTGCAGGTTGGCTACCCTGCCTGTGTGTTAGCTGGTCTTCCCCAGATAGACATTGCAGGAGGGAAGGATCTATGCATACAGGATAAAACAGCCTTTTTACACAATGCAGAGGATTAACCCCAAAAGTTACACAGTGGGTATAACAAGCATGCTATTCAGCATATACAAACAAATTTTATTGTTGTGGGTTTAGTAACACTTTAATCCTAAATCCTAACCCTAATAATAAACCCTAACACTAATATTAACCCCTAACCCCCAGCCTAACAAAATTGCTAAATAAGTAAATAATAAATTAACCCCTAACACAAACGCTAACCCTTAACCCCTTATGAAAAAAAATAAAAAAAAATAAAAGCAAAAAACATGATGAAACAGATAATATTTTTCAAAAAATGCACAGACAAACGCTTGAAAAAATGCTCAAAAATGTGACGCTCAGGTGTCAATGCCAACAATTGATGCTGTTTTAGAGGTAAAGGGTGATCACACCAAATACTGATTTGACTTAGATTTTTCTTTTGTTCCTTTACGATCCATTTTGTTAATTGATAACAATAAAATATTAACACTTTTATTAAAGCATTCCTTCTTTACAGCATTTCTTCACACCTGCCCTTATATATATATATATAGATACACACACATACACAGTATACACACACACACACACACACACACACAAGTATTACAACCTTAGGTTGCATGTAGAATGGAGGTAACCCATTGGAGTATATACTCAAACCAACAATCAAAATCTGCAGCACCTCATATATTTTTCTGAAGCAGAACTTGCTTGCAATAACAATACAAAATGTATTGTTATTACAAGCACGTTCTGCTTCAATAAAATATATGAGGTGCTGCAGATTTGGGTTGACTATACTATATACTGTATATCTATCTTGTATAAATATATACACACAATCTTTGTTTTACTTATAAATATTTAATGGAGTCATACACAGGGATGAGTCACTGCTCTGACCCATTTAATGTATGTGTAAATCTGTAAAAGAAGAAAAAAAATCCTGCAGTGGGCCCCCATTCCTCCACACTGCAAAGGGTTAACTGCTTGTTAAGTCTAGAGGTAGAGGAGGACTAAGCTGAAACACTTACCTGTATTACAGCTTAGGACTTAGCTGTGGTACCTTATTTCTTATCTTCTTGTCGGAGATCTAACTCACATTTCAACGTCATCACATACAATACAGAAGCAGCAGTTTTTTGTTTTTTTAAGATGGTGCGCAGCAGTGGCATCGCTAGGGGGTGGCTTTTGGGGCTGTAGCCCCGAATCTGGGGCCCATAGCCCCGGGTCCCCAAGGGGAGGGGAGGCTCTCTGGGGACCCTGGTGTGAGTGGGGGGCTCTCTGGGGACCCTGATGCAAGAGGGAGGCTCTCTGGGGACCCTAATGTAAGGGGGGACTCTCTGGAGACCCTGATGTAAGTGGGGGGTTCTCTAGGGATATACACACATGTATATTACTGTATATACATGTGTATGCCCGCCCAAGCGTATGACTTTCTCTACCACGCTGCATTGGGCTCTAGCCCGAGATCTTTTGTAGACCTAGCAATGCCCCTGGTGCGCAGCAGTGTCTGATAACTTTCAAACTCTGCCTCTGACTGAAACCTCATAGGGCATTGTCTAAAGAGAGAGGGAGGAGTCAGTGCTTTGGCTCATTCTCCTGTCTGTGTACATTTCAAGTTGAGTTACTGAGCTCTGTAAACAAAAGGTCTTTTTTTTTCAGATGGCTATGAACTAATATATGTGATAAATGCTAAGAGCCACAACTGCTTGCTGGATATGACTATGAGTTTATATCATTTATATGCAATAATATACTGTATATTTACCTAACAAAAACTATATTTTTTACATTTTATTTCTAAGTCCTAAGACACATGTTAAAATGCACATTTAAGGCCTCAGAATTCGTTACAGCAAAGACCCTGCAAAATAAAATGGTGGTAGTTGCAATTTTTAGTGTCTTCTGGCATTAGAGCAACAGTGTATCAAATGCATATTTTCTGTAAAAAATACACTAAAGTTAATTTTAGGGCACACAAACAAAATAAATTCCGTGTTTTTTTGGTAAAATACAAGAGATGAGGTTATGTTAGTAAATTGATACCAAACATATCAAGCCTCAAAAATGTCCATCGGCGACGCTTTAAAAGCATTTGCAGGTCATCGGTTTAGAGATACCCATAAATGATGGCCCTATAATTATTGCTCTCACTTTGTGCACGGCTATATCTAACCTGTATGGCGCAATAGTTGTATTTATATGTAGCTGCATCCAATATATATGTTTTAAATATGTATGTGTGCGTACGTGGGGGCTTTACATTTTTTTTGTTTGTTACATTACTTTTTGAACTTTTTTTTTTCTTCACTTAACTTTATTGTTGTCATATAAGGGACTGTTGGCATATTTATAGCGGCAGGCTGTCTTTTAAGTGGCGCTCCACCCAAAAGGGGAAACTCCACTTATTCGCACCCCCCCCCTCCACTGCCACATTTGGCACTTTATGGGGGGGAGTGGGTACCTGGTTTTGACAGGTACCTGCTACCACTTCCTGTAAGAACGCCACACGGTGATCTATGTCATGTCCGGCCCCTCCCCCCCACTGCCTTCTGGGACCTGTGTGTGTACCAGAAGATGACGGAACCTTTCAGAAAGCACATTGCTACTCGCGCATGCATAGTAGGAAACTGGCTGTGAAGCTTCACTGTCAGTTTCCCTTACTTGCAATTCCGGCACCTGCACCCGAAGCTGATGGATGGATCGGCTTGGGGGTGCCGACATCGTGGGATCGCTGGACAGGTAAGTGTCCTTGTATTAAAAGTCGGCAGCTGCCAACACTTCCACCAGAAAGCCAACAGTTGGCTGAGAAAGCATACTAACACTCCCGGCGGCTACCACTCATGCAAGCCTTATGTTGGTGACAGCGAAATGGTTGAAGTGTAAGTTCATCCCACTCCATCCCAAACCCCCACCCCCCCTCCTCTCCGGTCTTTGCAGCACTTACCTCCGTAGGTGATACAGTTTCACAGTCTACGCAGCTGGGACAGATCAGAGCAGTTCTGATTGGTCAGCTCTGGCATGTAACCTAGGGAACGAAGAGGAAACATAGCATGTTTTTCGAATCCCAGGCCATCTGCATCGGGCTGTGTGCATGCAGGGTGAAACTGTTTGAAGGTTGTCATTTGTACACTGCATTTGGAGATGCTAGATTCCTGACTGTCACACGGAGTCTTTGTCTTCTTTCTCAGTCACTGACCTGAGGCAAATATAAAGTGGGGGAAATCACAACTCCTTGGCCATAAACAGCTCAATTCCACTCAAGGCTTAACTGAAATGTTTTTAGGTTCTCGCAGGGCTAATTATCACTCTATTTCGGATTTTTCAGACCGTCTGGAACTTCTCTGTGAAACATGTCCAATCAATCACTAAACTCATTATTTGAAGCTTAAAGTAGAGTTCTACCCACTTTTACAACTCTTCAGCATCCCTCAATAAACTGTGCACTGTAAACAAATTGGATATTTTTTTATTTTTTTTCTCAGCACTTACTGTATATCTGCTGTATTCATTTTTCACTTCCTCCTCCCTGGCCGCGGCCCATCGCATCATTTCCTGTTTGCAATGCCTTCTGGGAAGGGGTGGCAACTTCCTCTGAAACTGCCGTTGCTATGGAAACCTGACCTGAAACCTATTACACTGCTTGTGCTGCTCTGAGCATGTGCGAGATCTGCAAGGATGAGATCCAGGAAGAAATGCAGTCTGGCTTCAGATGCCCACACTTAAGATGGCCACGGCCTGCCGTAAGTTTATAAAATAACAAACTACTGCTATAAACTAACAAAACAGACCTTAGTTTACAGACTAACTTTACTAGAATACATTAAGCTTGTGTATTACAGGGGTATTTTAATTTAAAAAGTATAATTTTGGCCGGAACACCACTTTAAAGTGGATGTGAACCCAATGTCATCCTTTCTAAACTACTGCCATAGGGGTTATCTATAAGGATATACACGCCTCCTACATGTATCCTTACCTGTCAAATGTCTCCCCTCTGTCTGTTATGAGACCCGAAAAACTGCAGATTCTGTGGGTGGGTCTGTTGTCTGGAGCTCGGTGGGTGGAGTCGTGATGTCAGTAGACTCCCCGCCCACCTCTACACTCCCCTTGTCAATATGCATTTTCTCCTGTGTATTTCTTACACTGAACTTCTGCTATGATCTCTAACATCCAGTGAAAAGACAGGAAAGTAACCACATGACTTCAGCATGCCAAATCATTCTGAGGTGTGGAACAGCCAATCCTTGCAGAGCTGCTGAAGAAAGGAGTGGGGGAGGGAATAAATAATGCCTGTGTCTTAGGCTAGTGCATGAGATGTAAATCACCTGTCACTCACAGCAAGGGGGAGGATTTGACAAAGTTTTTCTCTGTTTGTCAAGATTTATCTCACTGAAAAATAAAAGAGGATTGCTCAGAGATGGATTAACTCTTTGTGGCAAGACTGGGCTCAAATGATAGGAAATCTTAAAATCTACATTATGACATAAAAAAAAATTTCGGGTTTACATCCACTTTAAATAGAACATCCCCTCTTTGCTCTCAGCAGCTCAACAGAGAGGAACAATCTGTGCACGTACGGGTTTACCGCGCATGTGCAAAAATGGGGCAATATGGAAGTCCCAAACCTCACAGTGTCTGCATATGCACAGAACCCTGCCCTCCATGGGTATGCAGATGTGTGGTAGCAGGCAGAGCCCTGCGGCACATTTGTCCACATGCGAGAGTAACAAAGATGGCGGGAGGGGGAGTTGAGCCAAAGTCAAAGTAGACTGAAGCTTGTTTTAGTGGATAGGGTTACATTTTAGTGGTCTTTTTATTGTTGGGGGGGGGGGGGTTGTTCTAGGCAATATTTTATTTTTGTATTTACTGTTATAGATGTTTTGTTATGGAACCCCGCTGATATAAACTCAATGAGGGGAACTATTAAAGACTGGAGCAGCTTGTGCTGCAACCAGTCAGCTTCTACCTTTCATTTTCAAAGCTTAAAACAGGACTACACTTACCTTCAGTCTGGCGCTGCAGTGTCCCAATGGCTGCTGACATTTTGGGGTAGTCAGCTTCTGGATACCAATCACCAGCCATTTTCATTGGCTAGGCCAAGATGACATCACTCATGCGCGTGTGCAGGAGTGCATTCATCTTGGCACTGCCTTTGTAGCCTTTGAAACACATCAGCCCATAAGGACCCTGGTGAAGTCCCCCTATACTTTGAAGTGAACTGTACCGAGGACTACAGGGCTACACCCCTGGGCTCTGATGAAGAAGGTGTACCCTTCAAAACACATCAGCCCATAAGGAGCCCGGTGAAATCCCCCTGTACATGGAATGAACTGTACCGAGGACTACAGGGCTACAAATAAGTAGCTTGATTATCTATTTTAATTCACTTGCTTGTGAGCATCATTTATGATGATTGCTTCTTATTAAATGCTGTGGGATAATGCACTAGGTTGGTGCGCCCTCTTTTGTTTGTGTTTTGTAGTGGCTTCAGGACATTCCCAGTTCAGGAGGGCAGCAAGACTTGAGGCTTGACGCCTAGTTATTTGCAAAACATTTACCAGGACACTACACTTTTGCGCAGGAGGTTTATTTTTGTTGTCTTTCCAAGGTTAGACCTTTGTTCTCATGCCCCATACACACGATCAGAAATTCCGTTAGAAAAAACTTTTTCCGACGGAATTCCGCTCAGGCTTGCCTTGCATACACAAGGTCACACAAAAGTTCTCTGAACTTTCGACCGTCAAGAACGCGGTGACGTACAACACTACGACGTGCCGAGAAAATGAAGTTTAATGCTTCCGAGCATGCGTTGAATTGTTTCCGAGCATGTGTGATTTTTTGCGTGTCCGAATTGCATACAGACGAACACATTCTCGGATAGGAACTTTTTCCGACTGAAAAATAGAGAACCTGCTCTCAATCTTTTGCTGGCTGGAATTCTGCCAGCAAAAGTTCGACGGAGCATACACACAGTCGGAATTTCTGACCAAAAGCTTACATCAGAAATTCTGCCAGCAAAAGTCGGATCATGTGTATGAGGCATCAGAGATGATGCAATGAGTAGTTATGTGAGCAGCTGTGGACCACAAGTCTGGTCCTCCACCTGTGACTTCTCATTGACTAGGTGATTATCTCACCAAACTGATTTTCACTGCATATTTTTATCTGCTAAGATTCACTAAGCAAAACCTGTGGAGCTCAGCAATTTCTGTAATGCTGCAACCAGCATATTTACACCATCAATCATTCTGCAGTGAAGGTTACTTAAATCAAGCAGCATCCATGATTACTCAGACAGCTGAGACTCTTGACCATGTCTACATGCTTTTATATATCGAGCTGCAGGCACATGATTCTTTGGCTCTTTGTGTTAAGGTGTGGACATACCTAATGGAGTGACCATTGAGTGTATGCTTTATCAAATTTTTAATGATACCGAAGTTTTCCTGTAAGTAAAAGATTGAGGAACAAACCAATTACTTACACAATTGCTCATTTGTCATAATCAATAAGAACTCAATTCTTTAGATCAAATGGCAGTTCTCTTCAGCGATCTTCTAATTGTTTGACCTTTGAAAATGTCAGCCGTACAATCTCGGGTATCCTGGGTCCTGAGTGGAGCTATTTATTGTCTGCATTGACTGGCTCTGATCCCGCTGATTGTATCAAATCCCATGTAACAAATACTCGGTGGAGCTGAAAGACTTTAATCCCGAAGATTGATTGGCTTGATCCCAGAGAAGAGTTCATTGCGTTGTCATTTTAGAGTTTAGCTGGTTGTGAATTGTACATAATTAGCAACATGTAACGTCTTCTCATGTTCAGATCTGTACTGTGTACTGTTTTATCTAGATCTGAATGCAGCAGTTATATAATCTATGGGCCCATGTACATGGCTGCACTGTGCTCAGCACTGAGCACTAAAATGGAATATTGTGCGTCTGTGATCCAGTTTTGAATGTATTTTATTCAATATGCATGTAGATGTTTGTGCAAATTGTTTGGTTTTACGCACCAGTCTCAAATGCTGGAGATTGGAGTCCACCACTCATTGGCCTATCCTCAATGTGTGGAATGTGTACCGTCACACTGGCCCCAAGGGGAATGGGTCAACTGTGCTCTCGCAGAGATGCTTCATTCCCCGCCTTCCCCTCCCGACTCCCACTCTGCAAGGTAATAGAAATTCTGATCTAAGGGGGTACTCTGATCTAAAGAAGCAATCTGATCTAAGGGGGTACTCTGATCTAAAGAAGGAATCTGATGTAGGGGGGAACTCTGATCTAAAGGGGGACTCCTGATCTAAGGGGTGCTGTAAACTAAGAGGGGAACTCTGATCTAAAGAAGCAATCTGATCTAAGGGGGAACTCTGATCTAAAGAAGCAATCTAATCTAGGGTGAACTCTGATCTAAAGAAGCAATTTGATCTAAGGGGGAACTCTGATCTAAAGAAGCAATCTGATCTAAGGAGGAACTCTGATCTAAAGAAGGAATCTGATGTAAGGGGGAACTCTGATCTAAAGAAGGAATCTGATGTAAGGGGGAACGCTGATCTAAAGGGGGACTCCTGATCTAAGGGGTGCTCTAAACTAAGAGGGTAACGCTGATCTAAAGAAGCAATCTAACCTAAGAGTGGACTCTGATCCAAAGGGGGACTCATGATCTAAGGGGCACTCTGATCTAAGGCGGAACTCTGGTCTATATAAGGATCTGATCCAAGGTAGGACTCCAATCTAAGGAGTCAACTAGTGGGGGACTCTGATCTAAGGGGTACCCTGATCTAAAGAAGCAATCTGATCTAAGGGGGTTCTCTGATCTAAAGAAGGAATCTGATGTAGGGGGGAACTCTGATCTAAAGGGGGACTCCTGATCTAAGGGGTGCTCTAAACTAAGAGGGGAACTCTGATCTAAAGAAACAATCTGATCTAAGGGGGAACTCTGATCTAAAGAAGCAATCTAATCTAGGGTGAACTCTGATCTAAAGAAGCAATCTGATCTAAGGGGGAACTCTGATCTAAAGAAGCAATCTGATCTAAGGGGGAACTCTGATCTAAAGAAGGAATCTGATGTAAGGGGGAACTCTGATCTAAAGAAGGAATCTGATGTAAGGGGGAATGCTGATCTAAAGGGGGACTCCTGATCTAAGGGGTGCTCTAAACTAAGAGGGTAACGCTGATCTAAAGAAGCAATCTAACTTAAGAGTGGACTCTGATCTAAAGGCGGGCTCCTGATCTAAGGGGCACTCTGATCCAAGGCGGAACTCTGGTCTATATAAGGATCTGATCCAAGGTAGGACTCCAATCTAAGAAGTCAACTAGTGGGGGACTCTGATCTAAGGAGTACCCTGATCTAAAGAAGCAATCTGATCTAAAATGGGACTTTGATCTAAAGAGGGACTACTGATCTAAAAAGACACTCTGATCTAAAGGGGGACTCCTGATCTAAGCTGATCTAAGGGGAAAACTCTGATCTAAAGAAGTAATCTGTTCTAAGAAGGGACTTTGATCTAAAAGGAGAACTCTGATCTAAAGAAGGAATCTGATCCAGGGCAGTACTCTGATCTAAGGAGGCGAACAACTAATGGAAGAGGCAACTCTGATCCAAAGGTCGATCCCTTTGATCAAAAGGGGACTTTGATCTAATGGGGGACTCTCAATCTAACCGGGACTCCTACGTAAGGGAGAACTCTGATTTAAGAGGAGACTCTGATGTAAGGGAGGACTCTGATGTAAGGGACAATCTGTTTACATCCCCTTACCTCTGAGCCTGTCGAAATCCAGAAAAAAAAAAAGAGAAAGGATGGAATTTTCTGCTTTTTTTACAGACTTCAATGTGATGGATTGGAGGTGGCCTGATGTAAATGGATACTAATTCGTTTTTACCTGGCCGCCCATATATATTGATTACAGGCATGCAAAGGTCTGCTGTCAAAAAGTAGAAAAAACTGAATAGGCACAAATGTCACAAAAGAGATATCCATCTCATTCTGCTCCAGTTCCGCAGGCGATCTGTTCATGGGGTGCAAAGGTAAGCAGCGGGGAGGGATGCAGAGATTAGAAAAGGAGGGGGGGTTGGTTGGTGGTCACTGTAACTACCCCTGTCACATTGATAGCCAAGGTAAAATGTTGATACATTGGTGGTCCTCTGTTATGTCGATGGTCAATCATAATCATAACATATGGGGTTACACAACTATCATACTTTGGTGATCATTGTAAATCTTCCCATTGGTGGTCAGTGTAGAATCGCACATTATATTGGTGGTCAGTGTAAATGCCTAATTGCACTGAGCAAAATTATAAACGCAACACTTTTGTGTTTGCCCCTATTTATCATGATATCATTTGCTGATTGCAAAGATCTATGACTTTTTCTATCTACACAAAAGACTTATTTCTCTCAAATATTGTTCACAAATCTGTCTAAATCTGTGTTAGTGAGCACTTCTCCTTTGCCGAGATAATCCATCCACCTCACAGGTGTGACATATCAAGATGCTGATTAGACAGCATGATTATTGCACAGGTGTGCCTTAGGCTGGCCACAATAAAAGGCCACTCTACAGTAAAATGTGCAGTTTTATCACACAGCACAATGCCACAGATGTCGCAAGTTTTGAGGGAGCGTGAAATTGGCATGCTGACTGCAGAAATGTCCACCAGAGCTGTTGCCCTTGAATTGAATGTTAATTTCTCTATCATAAGCCGTCTCCAAAGGCGTTTCAGAGAATTTGGCAGTACATCCAACCAGCCTCACAACCACAGGCCACGTGTAACCACACCAACCCAGGACCTCCACATCTAGCATCTTCACCTCCAAGATTGTCTGAGACCAGCCACCTGGACAGCTGCTGCAACAATCGGTTTGCATAACCAAATCATTTCTGCACAAACTGTCAGGGAAGCTCATCTGCATGCTTGTCTTCCTTATCGGGGTCTCAACCTGACTGCAGTTCGTCGTCGTAACCGACTTGAGTGGGCACATGCTCACATTTTATGCCGTCTGGTACTTTGGAGAGGTGTTCTCTTCATGGATGAATCCCGGTTTTCACTGTACAGGGCAGATGGCAGACAGCGTGTTTGGCGTTGTGTGGGTGAGCGTTTTGCTAATGTCAACATTGTGGATCGAGTGGCCCATGGTGGCGGTGGGGTTATGGTATGGGCAGGCACATGCTATGGACAACAAACATAGGTGCATTTTATTAATGGCATTTTGAATGCACAGAGATACCATGACGAGGTTCTGAGGCCCATTGTTGAGCCATTCATCCAGGACCATCACCTTATGTTGCAGCATGATAATGCACGGTCCTATGTTGCAAGGATCTGTACACAATTCCTGGAAGCTGAAAACATCCCAGTTCTTGCATGGCCAGCATACTCACCGGACATGTCACCCATTGAGCATGTTTGGGATGCTCTGGATCGGCGTATACGACATCGTGTTCCAGTTCCTGCCAATATTCAGCAACTTCGAACAGCCATTGAAGAGGAATGGATCAGCATTCCACAGGCCACAATCGACAACCTGATCAACTCTATGACATGGAGATGTGCTGCACTGCATGAAGCAAATGGTGGTCACATCAGATATTGACCATTTTTTGGACTTCCTGGACCCCCCAATACAGCAAAACTGCACATTTTAGAGTGGCCTTTTATTGTGGCCAGCCTAAGGCACACCTGTGCAATAATCATGCTGTCTAATCAGCATCTGGACATGCCACACCTGTGAGGTGGATGGATTATCTCGGAAAAGGAGAAGCGCTCACTAACACAGATTAAGACAGATTTCTGAACAATATTTGAGATAAATAGGCCTTTTGTGTACATAGAAAAAGTCATAGATCTTTGCGTTCAGCTCATGATAAATAGGGGTAACCACAAAAGTGTTGCGTTTATATATTTGCTCAGTGTATATTGGTGATCAGTGCAGAATTACACAATTGGGTTGATTTACTAAAGATAAATAGACTGTGCACTTTTGCAAGTGCACTTGCTACAGATCTTAGTAAATGAGGTAAAGTTGCTCTTTACAAAAAATACCCAATCACATGCAAGGAAAATTAAAAAAAAAAAACGTTTTGCTTGAACATGATTGGATGATGAAAGTCAGCAGATCTCTCCCTCATTTACTAAGCTCTGGAGCAACTGCACTTGCAGAAGTGCACAGTCTATCTGTCTTTGGTGGCCAGTTTAGAGTTCTCCACTATGCTGGTGGCCAGTTTAAATGCCCCCAATCCAACGGTGGTCATTGTAGAATGCCTCCATTACATTGGTGGTCAGTGGGGAATTGTCCTTACATTGGTGAACAATGTAGAATATTCCTTACATTTATGGTCAATGTGGAATTGCCCTTACATTGATGGTTGTTGTAAATCCGCCATCACTTTAGCAGTCAGTGTGAAATCTTCCCTTACATTGGTGGTTGTTGTAAATCTACCATCATGTTAGTGGTGAGTGTAAAATCTTCCCTTACATTGGTAGTAATTGTAAAATTGTCCTTACATTGGTGGTCAGTGTAGACTACCCTTACATTGATAGTCAGTGTAAAAATGGTTGTCAATGTAAATTCCCATTTGCATTGGTGGTCAGTGTAGAAATATCTCCTTACATTGGTGGTCAGTGTAAATTCCCTATTACATTGGTTGTCAGTGTAGAAATATCTCCTTACATTGGTGGTCAGTATAGAAGTTTCTACTTACATTGATAGTCGGTGAAAATTCAATATTACATTGGTGGTCAGTGTAGAAATATCTCCTTACATTGGCGGTCAATGTAAATTTCATATTGCATTGGTGGCCAGTGTAGAAATATCTCCTTACCTTGGTGGTCAGTGTAAATTCCCAATTGAATTGGTGGTAATGTAGCAAAATCTCCTTACATTGGTGGTCAGTGTAAATTCCCTATTACATTGGTTGTCAGTGTAGAAATATCTCCTTACATTGGTGGTCAGTATAAATTCCCTATTAGAGTTGGGCGAACAGTTTAAGCCGAGCAAAAGTTCAGCCCGAACATTGCCTGTTCGCCCTTTCGACGAACACCAGAATTTGTAGGGTGATCGGTGGGTGAATACATGCTGCACAGTGCATTCTAAGCCCTAATTGGGCAAAGCTTTACCCAATCAGGGCACGGTGGATAACTGGTTGTTAATGAGCGGGCCAGGGAAGCCAGCAACGTCCTTAACATTGGGTGAGTCCTCGGCTGTCAAGGGGCTTCCTCACTGACAGTTGAATGAAAAAAAGAAATTGCCGGCAATAGAAAAATGTTTTTTAAAAAAACAGCGTGGGGGTCCCCTCTAATCCATACCAGGTCCTTTGGGTTTGGTATGTATTTTAAGGGGAATGCCATGCCAAAATTTAAAAGAAAAATGGCGTGGGGTACCTCCCCCCAAAAGCCATACCAGACCCTTAGGTCAGTAGTAGTAGAGAACCTCCGGCCCCAAACTGGAACACATAATCGAGATATGATTAGTCACAGTATATATAAAAACAATAGGGCGGGATGCTGCTGTCCTGAAAGACTCTTGGAAAACAAGTTACCGGTAAGTCTAACTTGAATTTTCCCTAAACGTCTTTCAGGACAGCACTTGAGAGGATAATAAAGACTTACCCCCCTAGGGAGGGACCACAGCCTGCAGAACCTTTCTGCCAAAAGCCTGATCCCCTGCTGACAGGAGATCCAGTCTGTAATGACGGACAAACATTAAGTAGCTTGACCACGTAGCTGCCTTACAAATCTGATCTGGGGTGGCACCAGCTCTTTCTGCCCATGTAGTGGCCTGGGCTCTCGTTGAATGAGCCCTAATTCCCAGCGGGGAAGATAAACCTATTTGAGAATAGGCTACAGAAATAGCTGTCTTAAGCCATCTAGCCAATGATCCTTTCGATGCTTGTTGGCCTTTTTTGTTTCCAGAAAAAAGAACAAATAATGAATCTGAAGCTCTAAACCCTCCTGTTAATTCCAAATAATGTAATAGGGTACGTCTTACGTCCAAGTTGTGAAACTGCTCTTCCTTTTCACCCGAAGGGTTAGCACAAAAGGTTGGTAGAGTAATCTCCTGAGACCTGTTACTAAAGCTTGCCACTTTTGGCAAAAATCCCGGATCTACTTTAGGGACAACTCTATCAGGAAAAACTGACAAAAAAGGCTCTTTTACTGAAAGGGTGTGCAGTTCGCTGATCCTTCTTGCTGAAGTATTTGCGACCAGAAAAATAGTTTTCAAAGTTAAATTCTTTAGGGATATGGCCTGTAAAGGCTCAAATGGTTCTTTTGCCAGAGCTTGCAGAACCACCGAGAGATTCCAATTTATTTCCCAGTTTATTAGGTTAAAAACAACATGGTACACTTACATTTAGCAGAAGGCTATAGTAAAAAAACACCCACGAGCGCCGAGCTCGTATCCTATCGTCAGTCTGTGAAAGTTCCTGTGCTCCAATCCTGATGCGTATCGTCACATGACTTCATCAGAGGAAGGCCCACCGCTGGAGCCAGATGCAATTGGCACAGCAGGGGACACTGAAGGGTTCCTTATGGAGCTCCCGTGCGGCCGCCGGACCCGGGGGGGTGTGAGAAGGGCTCAAGCGCTCAGGAGGGCGAACCCTCCTAGCACGTTTTGAGGAAGGGGGGGACCCAGGAGGAGATTGATCAACCCCCGACCCCCCTAGCATGCCCATCAGCTGTTGCTGAAGCCACTGCGGACCCCGTGCAGAAGCTGCGGCCCTGACCTGGTCCCATAAGGCCTCCAAGTCGCTCATCCTGTCCTGTCTTCTCTCCGCAGGGGAACAGCAGAACTCTTCAATCAAGGAAACTTTCCGGAATTATTACCCATCAGCCTTTGCACGTACCAAAAACCCCCCTGCGGCTCCACCCAGACCACCTGATCCTTGTTGCTCCAATAAGGTAAGCTACACCCCTACCCCACTAACTTACTTAATTATTTAACCCTTCCCAGACCTGTTCCTCCCATAGTCATGAAGACCCTCCGTCTATTTCTTGTCCTCTGGGTCGCACTTTACAGGAAGTGTAGGTACTGTCCATCCTGTCCTGGTAGTCCCCAATTTCTTGAGAAGAACCCACAGCTTCTAGTGGCACTTGCAAATTCATTCAAGATGTCATTCATTTACAAAGGGTAGGTGGGAAGGGGTTAAAAAGTATATCTGTGCACATAAATCCACTTTTCCTTTAGAAGTGAAACTTTGACATTCAGCCTCTTAGCCTGATCCTGACCTTGGTGTGGAGGAAACTGGAAAACATGGTCAATATGTGATGTGTTTAGTGTTTCAGGGTCAGTTTTAACATTCTGCAGCTTTCTGCTGCACGTAAACAACCAAATAAATCGGAAGTGGGCTGTTATGTAAGATGGCACTAATAAGCACTAGCAGCGCTGAATCACTTCCCCAATCTTATTTTAGATAAGAAGTAATGTATTTTATTATCGCACACTATGCAGGAACTGGTGCTTGGCTATGCATTATACTTTTATTCCAGTTTAGCTGGAAGGAGGAGAGTTTGTGACCAGTTAGAATCCAACTTTACTGTTTATGAAAATGCTCTGACTCTCACTTAGGCCTGTTTCTCACGGACGGCCTGGGGGGTAGTAAAAACAGGTGGATGATCCACTGCTACCACCCCCATGACCACCCATTTAAAAGTCTACAATACAGCCGGAGGGGGCTGTTCATAAGACACGGCCACATCAAATTTAACTTGACATGTTGAATTGAAAGCCCGCAACACCTATAAAACATGGCCATTCAAGTAAATAAGGCTGTGATGTAACCTTCAGCCAAATGGCTTGGCACATGATTGTGGTGTACTAGTCCCATTGCTCAACTGCATCTTTTTACTTCCCTCCGACTGCCTGCCTAAAGTCTACACTGCAGCCGGAGGAGGTGTTTTGCTTGTATTTTTTTAGGTTACTTTGCGATAAAGCAAGGAAGCAGAAACCCCTGTATAGTTTATTAGTGTGCTTTTACTAAACAAGAATGCTGTGCAATGCATACAAACTACTTAAAATTGTAGGGAAACAAAATATGCAATACAACACACACATGCAGACTTTATCTATCTGTTTTAGCAAATGAGCATTGAGAAACATCTTTATGCAATACGGATGCACTAAAAAAGTTACTTAGCTTGGATTATAGTTTGTGATTTCCATAACAAACAGGACTCCATGCTCTTCTAAAGTGATTGCAGGAAACTGGGTGCTCTTGTAATCAGTAGTGGATTGTGCTCCATTTTGGGTTGGGGGCGGCAAACAAACCACCCGAACCCTGGGCCAGGCGCTTGGATTAAGGGGTTGGCTTCCCTAATGGAGCAGCCGCCGCTGCTTGCAGTGTCAATTTTGCATTATGCCCAGGTAAAGTTGCTTCTTTGGTCTTGTGAAGTCCCCCTCTGGTAGAAATGTTCCTTGGTGTTAGGGAGCCCCCTTCCTTCTACCCAGGTCTACTCTGGTCTGGCATAATATAGAGCTCTCTTCCATAGTCTTGCATAGTACCGATTGGTGGACCTATTTTATCTATTCAAATCTAACTCACCCTTTCAGGATTGGATACTTTCCAATACACTTTAGTTATCATAACTCAACCTCTTTTCATGTGAAGTCTATCCAATATTAACCTAGCAATGTAGCACCAATATATAAAAAGGGCCCAAAAAACATTCCTGGGAATTACAGACCAGTTAGCCTAACATCAATAGTATGTAAACTCTTGGAGGGCATGATAAGGGATTGTATACAAGATTTTTGTAATGAGAACTGTATCATTAGCAGTAATCAGCATGGATTCATGAAGAATTGTTCTTGCCAAACCAATCTACTAACCTATTATGAGGAGGTGAGTTGCCATCTAGATAAAGGAAGGCCCGTAGATGTGGTCTATCTGGATTTTGCTAAAGCATTTGACACAGTTCCTCATAAACGTTTACTATACAAAATAAGGTCCGTTGGCATGGACCATAGGGTGAGTACATGGATTGAAAACTGGCTACAAGGGTGAGTTCAGACTGTGGTGATAAATGGGGAGTACTCAGAATGGTCAGGGGTGGGTAGTGGGGTTCCCCAGGGTTCTGTGCTGGGACCAATCCTATTTAACTTGTTAATAAACGACCTGGAGGATGGAATAAACAGTTCAATCTCTGTATTTGCGGACGATACCAAGCTAAGCAGGGCAATAACTTCTCCGCAAGATGTGGAAACTTTGCAAAAAGATCTGAACAAATTAATGGGGTGGGCAACTACATGGCAAATGAGGTTCAGTGTAGAAAAATGTAAAATAATGCATTTGGGTGGAAAAAATATGAATGCAATCTATACACTGGGGGGAGAACCTCTGGGGGAATCTAGGATGGAAAAGGACCTGGGGGTCCTAGTAGATGATAGGCTCAGCAATGGCATGCAATGCCAAGCTGCTGCTAACAAAGCAAACAGAATATTGGCATGCATTAAAAAGGGGATCAAGGGTCTGGAAGATCTTAGTTGTGAGGAAAGGTTGCGAGCACTGAACTTATTCTCTCTGGAGAAGAGACGCTTGAGAGGGGATATGATTTCAATATACAAATACCGTACTAGTGACCCCACAATAGAAATAAAACTTTTTCGCCGAAGAGAGTTTAACAAGACTCGTGGCCACTCATTAAAATTAGAAGAAAAGAGGTTTAACCTTAAACTACGTAGAGGGTTCTTTACTGTAAGAGCAGCAAGGATGTGGAATTCCTTTCCACAGGCGGTGGTCTCAGCAGGGAGCATCGATAGCTTCAAGAAACTATTAGATAAGCACCTTAATGACCGCAACATACAGGAATATACAATGTAATACTGACACATAATCACACATAGGTTGGACTTGATGGACTTGTGTCTTTTTTCAACCTCACCTACTATGTAACTAATACATACTCATACTACTAGACCTCTCTGCAGCCTTTGATACTGTTGACCATCCCCTCCTAAAAAAACTCCACTTTCTTGGCCTTCAAGACTCTGTTTTCTCCTGGTTCTCCTCCTACCTATCACAATACTCCTTTAGCGTTACCTATAACTCTATCTCCTCCTCTCTACTACCTCTTTCTGTAGGGGTCCCCCAAGGTTCTTTCCTCTGACCCCTCCTCTTCTCCATCTACACCTACTCCATTGATCACTTGATAAACTCCCCTGGATTTCAGTACCACCTCTAATGCCGATGACACACAAATCTACTCTCTACTCTTAATCTCAATCTCACTTCTTTAGTCTCCTCTCACACTAACTGACATATCAGCATGGATGTCACACCACTTCCTCAAACTCAATCTTTCTAAAACAGAGCTCATAATATTTCCTTCTGCCTTTGCCCCTTCCCCTGAATTCTCCTTCAAGATCAATAATACATCAGTCCCTCCCCTCATGCCAGAGTGCTAGGTGTAATCCTGTACTCTAATCTGTCCTTTCAGCCCCAAATCCAATCGCTGTCCAAATTTTGCATTCACTTCACTTCACCTCCGTAATATCTCCAAAATAAGCCCCTTTTTAACTGTTGAAACAACTAAGTAACTTCTCTCCATCGTTATCTCTCGCCCTGACTATTGTAACTCCCTCTTCATTGGCCTATCCCTCCACAGGCTATTCCTCCTTCAGGCTATCATGAATGCTGCTGCCAGACGTATCCACCTTTACTAACCGTTCAGTGTCTGCCAATCCCTCCAATGGCTTCCCATCACCCAAGGAATAAAATTTAGAACAATAACATATAGCAGAGTTTGATTGTGGGCTCCTTGGGGGTGGGGACCGATGTGAGTGTGTGATATATGTGTGGAGCGCTGCATAAAAATTGACACAGCGCTATATGGGTACCTTAAATAAAAATAAAAAAAATAGGGATAATTGTAGACACGCACCCACACTCGCTCAGGTTGAACTCGATGGACTGGTGTCTTTATTCAACCTTACTAACTATGTAACTATGTAACTAATATAAAGCCGTTTACAACTCTGCCCCCGAACTACAGCACCAATCTTGTCTCCAAAGATCACCCAAACTTTCCTTTCCACTCCTCTCAGTACCTCCTGCTCTCTTGTCTCCTCCTCCCATGATCGTCTCCAGGACTTCTCCATAGCCTCCCCCATCCTCTGGAACACACTACCCCACTATGCCCTACCATCTCCTACTCTGTCCACTTTTAGGCGACCCCTGAAGATTCATCTCTGCCCATCCTGCCTTCAGCTAACTAAATCTTCTACTTCTCCCATCAGTTCATTCCTTACAGTTAATAATAATAATAATAATAATATTACTATACAGGATTTATATAGCATTGACAGTTTACGCAGCGCTTTACAACATTAGGGCAGACAGTACAATTACAATACAATTCAATAGAGGAGGAATCAGAGGGCCCTGCTCGTTAGAGCTTACAATCTAGGAGGGAGGGTCAAGTTATACAAAAGGGTAATAGCTGTGGGGGATGAGCTAATGGAGAAAATAGTGCAGTTGTTAGATGGAGGCAGGATAGGCTTCTCTGAAGAGGAAAGTTTTCAGGGATTGTCTAAAAGTGCATACATTTGCAGACAGTCTGACAGATTGGGGTAGTGAATTCCAGAGGATGGGCGAGGCTCGGGAGAAGTCCTGGAGGCAGATATGGGAGAAGATGATGAGCGAATTAGAGAGCAGGAGATCTTGAGAGGAACGAAGAGGGCGATTAGGTTGGTATTTTGAGTCTAGGCTAGTGATGTAGCTGGGCGCAGAGTTGTGGATGGCTTTGTAACTTATTGGTAGTATTTTGAATTTAATTCGTTGGGCTAGTGGCAGCCAATGGAGGGATTGGCAGAGAGGGGTAGCAGACACTGAGCGGTTTGTAAGGTGGATGAGTCTGGCAGCAGCATTCATGATGGACTGAAGGGGGGATAGTCTATTTTTAAGGTAAGCCAATGAGGAGGGAGTTGCAGTAGTCAGTAGAGTATTGGTAGAGTATTGGTAGAGTATTGGTAGAGTATTGGTAGAGTATTGGCAAGTATTGGTAGAGTATTGGCGAGTATTGGCAGAGTTTTGCAGTGTTGCAGAGTATTGGCAGAGTATTACGCAATGTTGCAGAGTATTGCACAGTGTTGCAGAGTGTTGCACAGTGTTGCAGAGTGTTGCAGTATTGCAGAGTATTGCCATTATTTACATTGAGCAGCGCTATGGGCACTAAACATCCAGCCCACAGCGCTGCTGCCATCTCTCCCCCTCTCCCCTCGTACTGTACCGATCGGTACAGACAGGGGAGGGAGGAACCGACTTCATGACGTGACGCCGGTTTGTTTACAAGTGATCGCTCCGTCATTTGACGGAACAATCACGTGGTTCCGTCAATAGTAAACCACACGTGGTTTACTATTATATCTATATACACACACACACACACACACACACACACACGCACACAGTTGTGCTCATAAGTTTTCATACTCTGGCAGAATTTATGATTTCTTGGCCATTTTTAAGAGAATATGGATGATAACACAACAACTTTTTTAACTCATGGTTAGTGTTTGGCTGAAGCCATTTATTATCAATCAACTGTGTTTACTTTTTAAATCATAATTAAAACAGAAACTACCCAAATGACCCTGATCAAAAGTTTACATACCCCAGTTCTTAATACCGTGCATTGCCCCCTTTAACATCAATGACAGCTTGAAGTCTTTTGTGGATGAGGCTCTTTATCTTCTCAGATGGTAAAGCTGCCCATTCCTCTTGGCAAAAAGCCTCCAGTTCCTGTAAATTCTTGGGCTGTCTTGCATGAACTGCACGTTTGAGATCTCCCCAGAGTGGCTCAATGCTATTGAGGTCAGGAGACTGAGATGGCCACTTAAGAACCTTCAATTTATTCTGCTGTATCCAATGACATGGTCGCTTGGCTTTGTGTTTTGGATTATTGTCATGTTGGAATGTTCAAGTATGATCCATGCGCAGCTTCCTGGCCGATGAATGCAAATGTTCCTCCAGTATTTTTGATAACATACTGCATTCATCTTGCCATCAATTTTGACCAAATTTCCTGGGCCTTTGTAGCTCACACATCCCCAAAACATCAGCGATCCACCTCCGTATTTCACAGTAGGAATGGTGTACCTTTCATCATAGGCTTTATCAAATCCTCTCCAAATGTAGTGTTTATGGTTGTGGCCAAAAAGCTCAATGTTGATCTCATCACTCCAAATGACTTTGTGCCAGAAGGTTTGAGGCTTGTCTCTGTGCCATTTGGTGTATTGTAAGTGGGATACTTTGTGGCATTTATGCAGTAATGGCTTTCTTCTGGCGACTCGACCCTGCAGCCCATCTTTCTTTAAGTGCTTCCTTTTGTGCATCTTGAAACAGCCACAGAAGGGCGTGATCTGTATTAGCCCAAAACCGTTAACTATGACTGCCTGTATATTTTGGATGTTTTAAACATTTTTCACTAAAACATTTTTTGTACAGCAATCCCTCTTGATTATATATATAATACAGAGAGTCCTGTATTTCACCAGTTATTTGTGGGTTTTTCTTTGCATCTCGAACAATTTTCCTGGCAGTTGTGGCTGAAATTTTAGTTGGTCTACCTGACCATGGTTTAGTTTTAACAGTACCCCTCATTTTCCACTTCTTGTTTAGAGATTGAACACTGCTGATTGGCATTCTCAATTCCTTGGATATCTTTTTATTTCCCTTTCCTGTTTTATACAGTTCAACTACCTTTTCCTGCAGATCGTTTGACAATTATGTTGCTTTCTCCATGACTCAGAATCCAGAAATATCAGTGCAGCACTGGATGAAAGATGCAGGGATCTGTCAGGAGTCCAGAAACTGATTGACCTTTTGTACTCACACACTAATTACAAGCAAACAGATCACAGGTGAGGATGGTTACCTTTAATAGCAATTCAAACCCCTTTTTGTCAACCTGTGTGCATGTTATCAGGCCAAAATCACCCGGGTATGTAAACTTTTGATCAGGGTCATTTGGGTAATTTCTGTTGTAATTATGATCTAAAAAGAGTAAAACACAGTTGATTGATAATAAATGGCTTCAGCCAAATGCTAACCATGAATGAAAGAAAAGTTTTTGTGTTATCATTCATATTCTCTGAAAAATGGCCAAGAAATCATAAATTATGGCATGTAAACTTATGAGCACAACTGTATATATAAATATACACTATATTGTCAAAAGTATTGGGGCGCCTGTCTTTACACGCACATGAACTTTATTGGCATCCCAATGTTAGTCCGTAGGGTTCAATATTGAATTGGCCCACACCTTACAGCTTCAATTCTTCTGGGAAGGCTGTCCACAAGGTTTAGAAGTGTGTCTATGGGAATGTTTAACCATTCTTCCAGAAGCACATTTGTGAGGTCAGGCACTGATGTGGACAAGAAGGCCTGGCTTGCAGTCTCCACTCTAATTCATCCCAAAGGTGTTTTATCGGGTTGAGGTCAGGACTCTGTGCTGGCCAGTCAGGGTCCTCCACTCCAAGCTCGCTCATCCATGCAGTGGCAGCCGGTGGTAATTTTTTTTGGGAGGGGGCAAACAGTGACACCACCGCACCCCCCCCCCCCTCTGGCTCTAATCAGGTGCTTTAGAAAAAAAACCAAAAAAAACGCTGCTGTAGTTCATGCGCCCGGTGTCCTGAAAGGGGCCAGGTGCTGAATAGGGGGTGGTGACCATGGATAGAGGGGGCAGCGACTGGGCGCCCCTAATGGACGGGCCCTCCACTGCATCCATGTCTTTATGGACCTTGCTTTGTGCACTGGTGCGCAGTCATGTTGGAACAGGAAGGGGCCATCCCCAAGGATGAGTGAGTTTGGGTGGAGGAACTTTACTGGCCTGCACCTCAGCCCGATAGAACACCTTTGGGATGAATTAGAGTGAATACTGCAAGCCAGGTCTTCTCCTCCAAAATCAGTGCCTGACCTCACAAATGCACTTCTGGAAGAATGGTCAAACATTCCCATAGACACACTCCTAAACCTTGTGGACAGCCTTCCCTGAAGAGTTGAAGCTGTTATAGCTGCAAGGGGTGGGAAAACTCAATAGTGAACCCTTCGGACTAAAACTGGGATGCCATTAAAGTTCATGTGTGTGTAAAGGCAGGCGTCCTAATACTTTTGGTAATAATGTGCGTGTGTGTGTATATATATATATACAGTGGAGACGAAAAGTATTCAGATCCACTTAAATTTTTCACTCTTAGTTATATTGCAGCCATTTGCTAAAATCATTTAAGTTCATTTTTCTCCTCATTAATGTACACACAGCACCCCATATTGACAGAAAAACACAGAATTGTTGACATTTTTGCAGATTTATTAAAAAAGAAAAACTGAAATATCACATGGTCCTAAGTATTCAGACCCTTTGCTGTGACACTCATATATTTAACTCAGGTGCTGTCCATTTCTTCTGATCATCCTTGAGATGGTTCTACACCTTCATTTGAGTCCAGCTGTGTTTGATTATACTGATTGGACTTGATTAACCACTTGCAGCCCGCCATATAGCAGAATGACGGCAGCAAAGTGGTTTCAACATCCTGACTGGGTGTCATATGACGTCCTCAGGATATTGAGCCGCTGCACACCCCCGGGGGCATGCATCAGTCTGACACCCCGCAACAACGATCTAGGTGAAGAGTCTCTGACGGAGACGCTTTACCACGTGATCAGCCATGTCCAATCAGGGCTGATCACGATGTAAATAGGAAGAGCCGGTGATCGGCTTTTCCTCACTCGCATCTGACAGACGCGAGTAGAGGAGAGCCGATCGGCTGCTCTCCTGACAGGGCGGGGTCTGTGCTGATTGTTTATCAGTACAGCCCCCCTCGGATCCTATCCAGGACCACCAGGGAAGCCGCCCAGGACCACCAGGGAAACCAGCCACACTGGACCACCAGGTATGCCCCTAGACCCCCAGGGAAAAACTAATCAGTGCAAAGGCAGCTGCCAATTAATGCCCAGGCAGCTGCCAATCAGTGCCCACTGCAATGCCTACCACTGCCAGTGCCACCAGGGATGCCTATCAGTGCCGTGTATCAGTGCCCATCAGTGCCACCCATAAGAACCCATCTTTGCAGCCTATCAGTGCCCATCAGTGCCACCCATGAGTGCCCATCAGTGCCGCCTATCAATGCCCATCAGTGCTGCATATCAGTGCCACCCATCAGTGCAGCATATCAGTGCCCATCGTCAGTGCCGCTCATTGGTGCCACCTCATCGCTGCCGCCTTATCAGTGCCCATCAGTGAAAGAGAAAACGTAGTTATTTACAAAATTTTTAAAACAAAAACAAAAGCAAAACTTTTATTTTTTTCAAAATTTTCGGTGTTTTTTTATTTGTTTCGCAAAAAATAAAAACCGCAGAGGTGATCAAATACCACCAATAGAAAGCTCTATTTGTGGAAACAAAATGATAAAAATTTAGTTTGGGTACAGTGTAGCATGACCGCGCAATTGTCATTCAAACTGCGACAGCACTGAAAGCTAAAAATTGGTCTGGGCAGGAATGGGGCCAAATTGCCCTGTATTGAAGTGGTTAAGAAAAGCCACACACCTGTCTATATAAGACCTTACAGCGCATGTAATTAATCAGCCTGTCTACTTAATAGAATGCAGATGAAATTGCTCTATATAAACTGTACTGTGTATGTGGCATGGAGTTTTGAAGAAGGGCGTGATCTGTATTAGCCCAAAACCGTTAACTATGACTGCCTGTATATTTTGGATGTTTTAAACATTTTTCACTAAAACATTTTTTGTACAGCAATCCCTCTTGATTATATATATATATATATATATATATATATATATATATATATATATATATATATATATACACACACACACACCATACACAGTGCTATTCATCAAGGGGACTGCAACCACAAACAAAACATTTCGTTTGTGATTTTGGCGCATTAGTCTAATTGGGGCTTAACCACCTGTTTTTTCTGCCACCCAACTGCCCTCCTAAAGCCTACAATACAGATGGGTGTGGGGGATGGTCCACATGCCGCAGATGCAATGGATAAGGCAAATTTACCACAGCAAGCCTAGTTGAAAAGTGGTAGCTCCTGTCAAACTCGCTTATTCAAGTAAATGTGGCTGCACTACAATCACATGAAAAATGCTTGGCTCATGTTTGAGGTGCATTTGTCCCATTGTAAATTTCTACTCGGCGGGGAATTCAGGAGGTGTCAGGATTACCTCCTGAGAAACCTGAAAGTGGCTTAGCTGCACTCTGAAAAGCAGTCCACCAGGATCACTTTGCAGAGAATCATGTAAATATCAACTACATATGGAAACCCCCTTGTGTGTGTGTGTGTCTCATGTTATCCCTGACATAAGTTAATTTGTTTTTAACGAAAAGCCCACCCAAAGCTGAGACGTCTGTTCTAGGTGGATGCCAATTGCATAAATCATCTCTTGGATTGTTACACCTCTATGGAACTCTGGCAGTGGTGTCTCCCCCCAATGGAGTCACTCACCACACTGAATTGATTACAAAGCCTAGCGTCAGTCCACCCAAAAGTGACGTTTGGCTTTTGGGTCGCTGTTGCTGAACTGAGTCATTTACTATCATACTACTTATGTTTCCTCAAGATCTCCAGCCCCTTCTGGTTTGCTAATTCCATCCTTCTGTCAAGGTCATTTCCAAGCCAAGCAATGGCATCATACTTGCTTTCTTTATGGCAAAAATAAATACATGTAGCATCCAGCCGTCACAGTGTAATGCCCTGGCTCATTAGCAGAAGAGGTGGAGACGAACCCAGGCCTTTGGAGTCATTGAGAAGTATAAAAAGACGGAGGTTATACAGCTCTCTGGCCTCCAAACACAAGTAAAATGTCTGCTTTGTCTTGGGTGGACATGCTTTAACTCTCGGGCTGCATTCACACTTGAGCTGAACATATTTGGCCTTTTTTACAAATGTTTTTGTGCATCTTTGTAGGTGTTTTTGCATGATTTTTTTTTTCTTTATAAAATTCTAGCCAAAGATAGTTAGTAGGGGAAAAAAAATTAGCTTTTTTTGCGCATTTTTCAGGCACTCGCTTTGAAGTCTATCTGGGCCAAAAACACTTGAAGTTTGTAGCTCATTAGAAGCTCATGTTCTTATTTTAGCTTCAGGATCCAGGCAACACTACACTCAGTTGTGAACAGGCACAATTATAACCATGGTATTTAGGATGCTGAGTGTTTCAGAGCTTTAGGTGTGAATGCAGCCTTAGGACCCTTTCACACGGGTGATCTGATTAGGTCCGCCTGTCAGTTTTTCAGGCGGACCTGATCGGACCCTCCAGGCTCTTCTATGGAGCCGTGGATGTCAGCAGACACATATCTGCCAAAAACAGACAGATGGGGGACCTATTCTCCATCTGTCTGATCAGATGGCATTGGGTGGAAATGGACAGGGGGGTTATTTCCATCCAAATGCCCCATAGGGGGCAGCGGAGCAGACACAACCCTGTCATCCGCCTGCTGAGCGGAAAGATCCCCGGCTGAGCAAGCGGATCCAGCTTCACAGAGGCGCTCGTCTGAAAGGGGCCAAAACCTGGCCATAGTGCGATTTCTCCTGCGGGTCTATTGTGTTCTCCCGGCGGTGGGAGCTGTCCCTGCCTGGAGAATACGGTGATTATTGCTAGGGGCTATAGCCGCTGGCAATAATCACATGAAAAATTTGACAGGCTGGTTGTACCCAAGTTGATAGATCAAAAGGGACCGACTGAGATTCGAACTGTCTATGGTCGCCTTTAGGCCCATTTCTCAGGGGCTTCAGCTTGTATAAGAGCAGTGCAAGCTTTCTTGAAACTTTTAAAGTACGATTCATCTCCAGTTTGTAAATGTTGAACATAGATTATAATGGGAGTGCTGATTACCACTTTAAAAAAGTTGCTAACAGGCTTCAGCAACTCTTGAAGCTTGTTGAAAGCCAGTGAGAAGCTTTTTTTAATGTGGCAATCAGCACTCACATTAGGTTCTGTGTTCAGCATTTACAAACTGGGGTTGAATATTACTTTATGGGTTTATGCACACTGCAGCTCATAAAAAGCAGCTCCTACAGACTTTTGAGCTCTTATTTTTTTCTGCCTGGAAACTCCCCTCCATGTTAGCCATAGTGTGCTTGGACATATTGGCTTTTTAAGGCGTTCTCAGGCATATGCTTCTAAAGGCAGAAAAAAACCCTCACCAAACTCGCATTTTTGAGAGGAGCTAGTGCCCAAAAGAGCTCAAAGAAGCTTGAAAACACGCAAAAACGTTTGTTCCAGCTTTTTGTTTTGTTTATACAGTGGTTAAAAGAACACTGAGGATTTGTGGAAAAAAAAATGCTTATGCTCAAACAAGCTCAAAAGGAGCTTGAAAAAGCTTGAAGTAGCTCAATAAAAAACGTGCACAAGAGCACAAAAAAAAAAAAAAAAAAAGGCTTCTCCAAGCTGGAAAAAAAAAAAAAAAAAAAAAAAAAGCTCAAATGCCTGTAAAAGCAGCTTTTTTTTAAGCTGCAGTGTGCATTCATTTTGGTTCAAAAAGCTTGCTGAAAGCTCTGCAAATGCTTTGTCAAAGCTTGCTGTTCACACTGCTCCTATACAAGCTAAAGCCCATGTGAAACAGATCATAGACTGCGCACTCTCCATTTTTGGGCCTGATTCACAAGAGTAATGAAAATGGAAAATTGTATAAAATACTTACAGTAATTTTCCTTTCCTGACGCCAAGACATGGCAGCATACATATGATATAGCTCCACCCCTATATCCACCCACAGTTTACCTCTATAAATGTCTGACTAAGAGCTACCTCCCCCATTCTCCATATAAAGCAAAAAGATCAGAAGGAGGGTTCGTATGCTGCCATGTCTTGGCGTCAGGAAAGGAAAAATATGGTAAATATTTGATACAATTTTCCATTTTCCTGACGCCAGACATGGCAGCATACATATGATACATAATGAGCTTTTGAGAGGGAGGGTTTAATGCTACAAACTTAGTCTTTGACAATAGACATAAAAGCTTGGATGGTTTTCCTCCCAAACTCTACTGTAGTAAGAGCTGCTGGATCCACCCTGTAGTGTTTTAAGAACATATGATGTGATGACCAGCTAGCCTCTTTGCGGACTGTCTGCAGAGATAATCCTGCTTGTCACGCTCAAGAAGATGACATCAACCTGGTTGAGTGATGAGCTCTAACCACTTCTGGAGGATCCTTCCCGGCTCTATATGCCCGGTGAATATATTTTTTACTATCCAGGCCGAGGTGGTTCTGGCCGAGGCCTCTTTCTCTTTAATTTTTCATGATGAAAAAGTCTGTCAGAACTTCTGAATGTACTAGTAGCCAGGAGATAGGCTTTGAGGACTTTTGGAATGTCCAACTCATGCAGATCAGCATCTGATTCCGCTGGGGAGGCTGGAAGCACCCATTCACTGGAGAGAAGAAATATCAATGCCACTTTTGGGACAAAATGATCCAATGGTCTTAGCACAACCCTGTCTGGGAAGAACATGGAATAAGGTTCTGCCGCCCCCAATTCTGGAAGTTCCAACACCCTTCCCTCTGAAGTTATGGCTAATAGGAAAGCCGTTTTTAAGGCGATATCCTATAATGAACAGTCTTCTGTCAGAGGAGGGTTTGCTAGAAAATTGAGGACTACTGTCAGGTCCCATTGAGGGAACCTATTTCTCTTGGGAGGGCGTAGTCTAAATACCGCTCTCATGAAGTGCTCCGCCAGCAGGTTTGCTGCCCATTTCTTTTGCGTAAAAGCCAAGATGGCTAAAATTTGCACCTTAAGCGAACTGAGCCCCAAATCCAATCCAGATTACAGGAAAGACAGGATTTGAGATACATTTGGGTCACTAGGGTCCAACGGACGTCCACTTCAAAGCTTGTGAACCTATTCCATATTCTGGAGTAGATGGCATTGGTTGACCCCTTTCTGGAGCTCTGTAAAGTTCTAATACCATCTGGAGAACATCCTAACTCTTGTAACCCCTGCTTTACCATCTCCAGGCCACCAAGGTCAGTCGTGCTGGTTGCAGATGTAGGGTATCTCCTTCAGACAGGAGATGAGGAGTCACCGGCAGAGTGATCGGTGTGCACACGCTGAGATCCATTGCCAGAGAGACCCATGGTCTTTGAGGCCAGTAAAGGAAAAACTGATGACTGTCAAAAATCTCCTCAGGAATTTTAGGATTAAAGAAATTGGAGGGAAGGCATAGGCCAGTTGCCCAACCCAAAGATGGGTAAAGGCATCCGTCCCCTCCACTAATGGATGAGTGTAGCGTGAGAGGAATCGGCTCACCTTGCAGATGGTTAGTGAGGCAAAAATATCCATCTTGCAGACACCCCCACTCGTGGATGATCTGTTTGAACATTTCGGGTGAAGGGACCATTCGTTGGGGTCCATGAATTGTCTGGATAGGCAATCTGCTTCCAATTTCTGACAGCCTGGAAGATTTATAGCCCTCAAATCTGGAAGATATTGTTGTGCCAATGTCATGATTGTTCCCACCTCTCTCAAGAGGGATTGGCTGTGCTCCCCGCCTTGTTGCTGTATGTAGGACACTGCTGCCATGTTGTCCAGATGGAGGAGGACTGGGTGACCCTGTATGTGCGGCAGCTAGGTGGCCAACACCATGAATGCTGCTTTTAGTTCCAGAATATTGGAAACTAGGCTCTGAGTGGGAAATTCTCCTCTGCCCTGGATCTTGAGTTGTTCGCAGGTGGGCCCCACCTTGCTGTGCTGGCATCTGTGGTAACAATGATCCATGGCTGCGGCCCTAATAGACTAAGCCATTTAGCATTTTTTTTTGCATACCACCAGAGACTCTGACACCTACAGCTGGTGATCCTGATTGGCTGGGCTGGACAAACTCTTCCACTGCATCAGGATGCCTTGTTGGAAAATTAAGTTTCCAGCGAGCCCAGGAGATCATCGGAATACATGAAGCCATTGTCCCGAGAGGACTTATGCACTGGGATGCTGACATCACTGGTGCAGCCAATGCCTGTTGAAACGTCTCCCTGATTTTGTGCGGTTGGAGGTGGCAAAGAAACTGAGGCCGTCTGAGTATTAAATAGGGCCCCTAGGTAGACCATATTCTGTGTAGGCTCCAGCTGGCTCTGGTAATGCCTGTCCCTCGAGGCAAAGCTGAGGAACTGCTGGTATGAAGGATTGGGACATGCTGATAGGCATATTGCAAGTCCACTGAAATCCTCCAGTCTCCTGGTTGAATGACCTGGATTATGGTATGGGGAGACTCCATCTTGAGTCTATCTGGATAAATTGATTCAGCCTCTTGAGGTAGTTCTGGAGGCCGCCGTTTGAACAGCCAATAATGGCCTTACGCCGCTGTGGACTGAATCCACCATTTTTTGGCAGTGGTCTTGCCGGAACTGGGTCACTTTGAGCCACCTGGCTTCAACTACCTCCTGGACGGGCCTGGCGCTAAAAGGGCTTCTGGGTATCTTGGGGAGGCGCAGGGGTCTTAGCTCTCTGCGATCTTACGAAAGTTGACTGTGTACCCCTCCAACACCTTCTGTAGTCCTTGGATGGGCGAAAGCCTCCGGAATCCCAGTACCTGTTTAGCGCTCCTCTGGATGGTTGCCCCTTCTGGCATCTGGACCTTTGATCTTGGGGCAGAAGACCTGATTTTCCTCCTGTAACCCAAACAGTGCCTTCCCATCAAAATACAGTTTACAGCAATTCTGCTTTGAGGATGGGTCAGCCGCCCAGGGTTTTAGCCACAGCGCTTTTTTGGCTGTGACTGAGCTGAGCATGGCTCTGGATGACCATCGAATGATGTCTATAGCTGCCTCAGCTGTGAAGTTCGCCGAGAGTTTTAGCTCATCAAGAGCCTTGATGATTTTTTTTCTTTTGGCAGCTCGTTTTTGATCGCATACTCCAAGTTTTGTGCCCCACTCGCATAGCACTTGCTACGGATGTTAAAGCAATGGTGGGTTTACAAGCATCACCTGCCATGAGGTAAAACTTTAAGTCCATGTCAATGCATTAATCAAGGATATCATGAAAGGATGAAGTCTTCCATCGGAAGTGTCACATTCTTGGCCAGTCTAGTGACTGCCGCATCCACCGTTGGCGGGTTAGATAAAGGAGTCGCATCCTTCTCTGTTAGCGGATACAACTTCTGCAACCTTTTGGTTGAGGAGGATTTTCTCTCCCCCTTTTATCATTCCTCCTTAAACAGGCCTCTTATTTCTGTCATAAGAGAAAAGGTAAGCTACCTGTTTCTTTAGGTTCCTTCTATGGAACCCAAAGGCTTGTTCACACTTGCAGCAAGATCTGCTAATGTACTGAAAAGCAATATGTGCTTAGGTCACTTTTCAGAGGCATTTGATATAAGGGGACAAGTATTCCTGCTATGCAATTTTCAAAGAGCGATTTGTACACAATGTTGTAACTCGCATGGAGGCGGCCCATTCACTTGGCTGCCCTATGTGTGCAAAAAGATGCCCCTGCTCCTATTTAGGGGTGACCAGCTTTGCACAATGTTTTTAAAGGCGTGTTCTCCCACGTCACTATCACAGCAGCATCGCATGGCATTTGGGGTGCCCTGAAAGGATAACAGCACCTAATGCATGTTGTGCAGCGATTGTCACACAAAAATCAGATTGTATGGTGTGTGATATTAGGTTTTCTACTTCTTAGGAGGAGGTTCCGGATCCTCCCATTCCAGTGCAGCTTTTACTGCCTTAATGAATGGTGGTATTAGCGCAAAATCAAAGCCTGAACCTTCAGGATCCTCTGCTGAGGAGGAGGTGATATCTTCTCCCTCTGCCTGAAAGGTTGGCTGTAATACTGGGTCTGGGGAATCAGCCTGCCTAATCTGCTGGGCTGGAGTCACCCTTGAAATGCCTGGTGTAACAAACCTAGCCGGAAAAGAGGCTTTTGGAGGGGACTGAATGCCAGCCTCCTGCAAACCAATGTTCTATTGTTTGTCTGCCTTGGATCACAGGATGTGTATTGCATTGTAGGGTTTGTGTTTGTCTGCCTTGGATCACATGACAGGATGTGTATTGCATTGGAGGGAGGGGGGATTCTTCCAACAGCTCTCCCTGCTAACACTGTGTACTGATGAGACGTTAAACACACCTGACCTGTGTGTCCATTGTCATTGGACAGTTTAACCCGCCCTCTTTTCCAAGGGTGGGGGGGAAAGAGTCTCTGAGTTATTTTATCTGTTGTGTCCATGTGTTATAATAAATGAGTTGATTCCTGCTTGGAACCTGAAGACAGAGCCGTGTCTCCTTTTTGGGGTGGATTATTTGTATGGGTTCCTTGTTCGGCTGATTGGAGTGTTCGGTAGCTGCCTTTGTGTTTGGGTATGAAATGTCCTAAACGACTTTAACCCCTTTCATACTCGGGGTGTCGTTACACCTGGTACTCCTCCTAGTTAGAGAGGGTTGAATGGCTTGGTTTAGACCTGGTGCAGGGCCCACACGGTTTGTCCACTTCTGTCCCTGGTTGCCCGAGATGACTGGAAAATTCTGCCAGGGAGTTGTTGACTACTTTCTTGAGCAAGGTTGACACCTGCTGACTCTCATACTCCTGGTCTCTGGCAAGCTGCCTGAAGCAGTTGCTGCAAAGTAGCTTTCCAGGTATAGGGTCATCTCCACATGACCAACATTTGCCTTTTCGGGCGCTGAGCCCTCGAAGGAGAAGCTGTGTGCATTCTCTTAAGCGTACATTTGCGCCCTTTGTACTGGGGTCTGCCAGGACTGGAGGAGTCACTTTCTGCCTTTGAAAAATCCTGACAATCCAGAGGGCCTCTGGACCTCCTTGAGCAGGTGTGTGAGCGGCTTGGACTGCAATAGACAGGGCAGAACGCACTCTTTTTTTCTGCATCTTCTTACTTACCAAAAGTTGTGGTGGTAGGCTCATGTTGGGGGAACAACCGAAAGGTGCAAAATATTATATTATATTTTTGGCAAATAGTAACCAATTTAAAATAAAAGAAATCGGGGCAACCCCCCACCCCCACCTACTTCTATCCCCATTACTAGGATAGCAAGACTTACCTGTCATTGACTGTTCCTCAGAATGAGATGCTGCCTCTCTGGATGCATGAATAGCAAAGGCATCCATTACCTGGCCATTTGTTCTCTGCAAATAGATCACCTGAGAGAGAGAGAGACTCAGCCCTCTCTCACCTCTGTTCTAATAAAAAAAGGGGCTAGTACAATTAGGAGGGATAACACCCAGCCACACAAGGACACTTTTAAACTGGCTACACATCATACAATCCTCTGCAGATTTTTTCCCTCAGATTTACCAAACCACACAATATGAGGTCAAACCTTAAGAGCCTCAATTTGTATGCAATCAGGCAGGCCCCAGCACCACATGGTCCCAGCAAATCTAAAGGAAATCAGACAACAAAAGTTGCACAGTGTGTATGGGGTCTTTAGAGACATGAGAGCAAGAAAAAGAAAAAAGTTTTATAGAAATTGACAGACCTGGAAAGAGTTCCATAGGAGAGAAGACATCATGCAGTCCCAGCTGCTGGCTCCAGACTCCAAAGCAGGCATGCCACAAGAGGATTGTCACCTCTGGTTAGAAAACACCTCGACCCCAAACGACAACCAGAAGGGGTTACCCACCTTGTCGGTGCGTTTAGCCACCTAAGATGTGGGACTGCGTACTGGGAGAGGCTTGAACCCAGACGGACTCCGACATAGTTGGCAGGTAAGAGCTTTATCCTGAGTATAACGGTCTGTTGATCTTTTGAGGACAAAAAGGAGAATGGGGGGAGGTAGCTCTCAGTCAGACTTTTATAGAGCTAAACAGGTCCTGTGGGTGGATATAGGGGTGAATTTATATCATATGTATGCTGCCATGTCTGGCGTCAGGAAATACATTTTATTGGACATTTCCAAACAAAATATAAATGCATGTAAGGATTTTAAATGGTTTAATGCACACTGTATGTCTACTTGTGTTGGGTTTAGAAAAAAAATAAAATCTGGGGAAATCTCTGAATGCTTCTAAATGCGTCTAAACTAATTTATTGGTTGAACTAGATGGACTTGTGTCTTTTTTTTCAGCCAGACTAACTATGTAATATGTAAATGCACATAAACAAATTTATATGTAAACGCATGTACATTTTGCATATAAAGCAAAACAAACACTAAACTTCCCAGCGTCTCATTCACACGGGCCTCCTGTGCTTGTTTTTTGTAGGTGCCCTGCAAATAGGTTGTCTATCTCTGGTGCCTCCAATGCTGGCGTTCTATTGCATCCAGGAGGCACTGGTGCAGCATCCAGCCCAGCTGCCTGCAGACTGCCAAAGTCTATGTACTCTTGGATTGGATACACAGAGGGCTAGGTGATCCGTGTGCAAGGGGCACTATGGGGAAGATTTACTAATACTGGAGCACTCAGAATCTGGTGCAGCTGTGCACCAATCAGATTCTAACTTCCGCTTGTTTAATTAAAGGAGTTGTAAAGGTAAAAGTTTTTTCACCTTAAGGCCGGGTTTACACTGGTGCGACACGACAGCCGTCCTACTTTGGATCCGACTTTGCCCTGCGACATGAAGCCGGCATGCGTCCGACTTTCAATGAATGGGGATCTGACTTGGATCTCCGCCAATGCCCGGCCACCGCTAGCAAAATAGCTGCAGAAGATAGCGGAGGAGCAAGCAGAAGATCAGGACACCGGGAGGAGACACCGGAGAGACCTCCAAAGTTGGAATTAGACCCCGGAGCTGCCTAATAAATTACTTTAAAAACCTGTGTACTGTGTTTTTTCATTGACACTTTTTTCCCTAGGTTAATGGGTAGGGGTACGATGTACCCCATACTCATTCACAAAGGGTGAGGGGCCGGGATCTGGGGGCTCCCTTTTTAAAGGGGGCTCCCGGATTCCGATAAGCCCCCCTCCCTCAGACCCCGACAACCAACGGCCAGAGTTGTCGGGAAGAGGCCCTTGTCCTCATCAACATGGGGACAAGGTGCTTTGGGGTGGGGGGGGTGCAGGGCGCCCCCCTGCCCCAAAGCACCCACCTCCTCATGTTGAAGGCATGCGGCCTGGTACGGTTCAGGAGGGGGGGTGCTCGCTCGTCCCCACCCCCATTCCTGACCGGCCGAGCTGTGTGCTCAGATAAGGGTCTGGTATGGATTTGGGGGGGACCCCCACGCTGTTTTATCAGTGTAGGGGGTTCCCCTTAAGATCCATACCAGACCCAAGGGCCTGGTATGCTCTTGGAGGGGGAACCCATGCCGGTTATTTATTTAAAATTTGGCCGGAGTTCCCCCTCAAGATCATCTGAGCACAAGTCGTATGCCGAAGTCGGATCATGCGAGACGGCGATCCGACTTTGATCCAACTTCAGTGATACTCAATGGGCTGAAATAGGATCAAAGTTGGACCAAAGTAGTACAGGGAGCATTTCTAAAGTCGGAATGACTCGTATCAGACCAGTTAGGACGGCTCCTATAGGGAAATACTGGATTTCACACGTCATGCAACATGAGCTCCCAATGTCGGACCGTTTGTCGGACCAGTGTGAACCCAGCCTAATGCCTAAAACATCTGACAATACCGGCCCCCCCAGCCCCCCTGTTTTACTTACCTGGCTCCTCTAAAGTCCCGCGCTCGCCCCCGACATCCTCTTCGTCGCTCAGCCTGGCCGTTGATTGGTCACAGAGGATGGATTGAAAGCAGCGCAGCCTTTGGCTCGCGCTGCTGTCAATCACATCCAATGACGTGGCACACAGGGGGGCAGGGACGGGGCCGAGTGATACAGTGAGCGGCTATGGCCGCTGGCTGTATCACGGGAGCACGCCCGCAAGCACTCAACACCATGCGAGGGAGCTTGCATGAAGGTGTTGAGTCCTTGTGGGGGGGGAGCCGAGACAGACGCTGAGGGACCCCAGAAGACCAGGTTGGGGGCCACTCTGTGCAAAACGAGCTGCACAGTGGAGGTAAGTATAACATGTTTGTTATTAAACAAAAAAATAATAACTTTAGTGTTCCTTTAAGCTTTGGAAAAAAAACCCTGGAAGCTGATTGGTTTCTATGCAGAGCTGCATCAGATTTTGCACTTTCTAGTCTTAGCAAATAACCCCTATGGGTTACATAAAAAAAAAAAAGTTTAAAATGTTTGGCTTTTGTTTTTGTTTTTTATAACCTTTTAAACAACTAGGTGCCTTTCAATGGAAAAAAAAACAGATAGGGTGTGATTAACCAATCATGATTAGCTAGTGAAAGAATGTTATCTCTGCGCTAAACGATTGTCTCCCCAGGCTCACCAACTAATGGTAACCTGCGACACACCGAGAATACAGAGAGGAGAGCGGACCAGGAAGCTTCCTTGTGTGTCTCAATGATGGATGACTGCCTGCAAAGCAGCCACCACTTCACTGCTATCTTATAACAATTATTCTATGCACTAATTAGTTACCTTGAGAGGTGCTCAAACTGATTACAGACATATTATTCAAAGGATTTTGGTCCCACTCTGCAAAGACAGGCCTCATTAAAAAGAGAACAGAAAATCAAACAAGAGCAGAGAATTAAAACATGGACTGTATGAATACCAAAATGACTAATGGGGGACGACGAGTGATATGGCAAACCTGAACAATGGAAAAGACAGCAGCAAAGGAAACCAGTCATGAAAGAAAGATATCTCCCTTAAAATGCTATTTATCTGGCTGTCCCTGGCTTTAGTGCTTTCTGAGTTGCCCCATTGGGATAAGAATGCAGCCAGTATAACCAGCTGGAAAGATAACATGCTCCCCTGCAGTAAGTTTCCCCTTCACTGCAAGGGATAAATACTCATTTAAAGTGTCACTAAACTCACAACAGTAAAATCAGTTTGTACATGCAGTAAGGCATGCTTGTTATACTCATGTAGCACCTTCTACCTTAGGTAGGTTGCTAAAGGTAGTTTTTTTTTTTTGTTACAGCCACTGCAGGTAAATTTAGGCAGGCCTTGCTAAAAGTTAGGCCTGCTTGTTTTTGATCTGGAGGCTGGGAGTGGTTTGAGAGCAGCAGCAGGTGACTGACGTGTAGCTCCATCTCTCTGGCGCCTCCCTCTAGTTTTCAGAAGGTTCTGGAAAAGAGGTGGGGAGAGAGGAGTGACATGAGGTGTATCTGGGAGCCCTGACCAATCCCCAACTAGGATTGGCAGGGGGAAGGCCTCCTATATATACCCAGGATCAGCCTGCTGGGGAAGGAGTTGTCGGGTGGAAGAACTGAGTGATGGAGTGTTAGGCTCCAGTGGCCTTTGAAGGAGCCCCCCCCCCCATCTGGGGGGATGTCCTTGGGTCGGGGCTCAGAGAGCTGGGAAGGAACCCCTCCATACAACCCAAATGAGGGGTGTCCTGAACAGGAGCAAGGAAAGGACAGTGGGGAACACTACTGGGCAAATCATCAGGAGGGATCCATCTGTGGTTCGGTGAGTGACAAGCACAGTCAGAAGATCTGGGAGAGCCATGCCAGGGGTGGATATAGAGTTAGAGGGAGAGACTGTGATGTTTCTGGTGTTTGAGACAGGCTGCTGCAGCCATGAGGGTTGGCAGAGTGTGCACAGGACTTTCTGGGATCAGTAGTCCACCGAAAACACAGCTAGCACAAACAGACTCTTTTCGGTTGCTATTGGTTGCTACGCCAAAGGGGACTGAAGACCCCTGCCAGGGAGTGGAAAACCATTACCTGTTAAGCTTTATTCAGAGTGAGGTCTAACCATGTGCTAGCTATGCCAGGAATCAAGCATTATGCAGTAGAGGATCCAGAGATGACTCATAAGTGATGTGCTGGAGAAGTATGGAGCTTTAGAGACTGCAAATACAGATTCCAAATATCCTTTCATCCGTCTTAATTATCTGGGCATCCCATGTTCCCTTTACCCCATCCAAGTTAAATCCCCTCAATAAAATAACAAAAACAAGCTGATGGACTGTTCAGTGAGGAGTGACTTGGAGTGAATGCTGGGCTGTGCAGGGTGACAGGTGGAACTATTACACTCAGCGACCCCACGGGGGCACCGCTACACTCACTGTGGAACATAAGGGGTTAACCCTGTACATTGTGCAAAAAGGCTGTTTTATTCTCTGATCCTCCCTTTCTTCCACTGTCCCCAAACCATCTCCTGATAGTACAAAGCCTTGGGGGGCACTCTGCACATGTTCAGTTTGGTGTGTATTGCTATAGAGTTTTTTTTCTTGGGAGAGTGCCTGTGATCATCACAGGGCCAATCAGCACTGTCCAGACAGAGGGTCAGGCGTCCTGAAGCCTCATAGAACAGTCAGAGTAGAATGAAAGCTCCTCCTACAAGCTTTAACCAGACACTGATAGAAGTCATATGTCTGCTATATATAGCTGATGAGAAAAGGTATTTAGCGGATTAAATTTACTAAAATAATTGCATTTTCATATGTTGTGTACTGTGGGAGACCAGATATAGTGAATGCAGGGCCCTGGGTTTAGTAACACTTTAAGTCTACTGGCTCCCTACAGACTGTATTGTCAGAACATTTGGGGTTAAAAGAATATATATATATATATATATATATATATATATATATATATATAGGCCTTTATATTGTATATTTTTCAAATGAACATGAGAGGAGCCATTTTGGCTCTAAAGTTGAATCAGAGTTCATAGCCCATGAATAGGCATTGTTGCAAAAGTTGCTTTATGTCTTGAGACTGTGTAAAAATACCAGTATCCCAGGTTGTATATCTCTTGTCCTTGACACTTATAGATAAGGGAAGTTGGTACAAACTTACACAGCCTGCAAAACTAAACAGTATTTTCAAGAACAAACCACGTAACAAAAAGGGCTTATCCACAAATGATATATTTTAAATAATAATGTTTCTTTTATACATCTTTACAATGTATCTGTATTAGGTAACATTATATAAACTTGTTTTCTTTCTTTATATATATATATATATATATATATATATATTATTAATAGAGTGCAATTATGGTATCTTATTTAGGAAACCATTCATAAATAACTGGTAGGCTTATCGTAAGAATCCTGACTACACTTTCATGGCATTTACGACCCCAGTTAATTGTGTGGGGTATATTTTCTCATACACATATATTTTAAGAAGCGCCAGGACGGCTGGGGATATTGACACTTGATTGTCAACCATTAGACAATTAGTGGTGTTTTGTTAAGCCAAGGTCAGAAGGTTATGTCAATCACATTAAAAGTAATTTCTGATCCAACACCGCCCCTAAGAGGCTTAAATTGGTAATTATTCAAAATGGCGTTGGTCTTGGTTGTCAAGGTAACATAGGTAACTCCATCGTCATATGACATCATCCATTACATAGTAATGAGACCTACACCCACTTTTGGGGTGAGATAAAAAGGAGAGACAGATAGCAAAAGGGAGAGCTATGGGAAGAGAGCTATGGGAAGATCTGGAGGAGCTCTGAGGATGGCTGGACGGGTCTGTCTCTAAAGGTGGAAAGAAGTCTCTTTTGGGACTTTGCTTCTCAAACTGACAGAATTCTTAAAGACCTGGTAAAGTATTAATCTTTCCAATGTATACCTTTTTAGGTAATTGAAGTTTGGTTGAGCATATTCTTGACTAACCCAATCCATTGTTAGTTCTGCTTTGAAGTGAAGTGAATTCTAACTGCAGTATGAATTTGTTTTGCTTCTAAACCAAGGGAGATACATATATATTGTTATATCTCATAACACTGACTTCAAAGTTTTAGAATTGGATTGGTTATAGTATGTGTTAAACCATTGATTCATTCTAAATCTAAAATATAAGCTTTGATCAAATTATCAAGCTGTGCACAATATAACAATTTTTGTTTGTGCATTTAAGAGTGTAATAAGAAGGTCTGTTGGTTTTGAGAAGAGATCACATCATAGTATTAAGGTAAATAATATTTGTTTACACAAGTCCGTGAAGTCACGGAAGGCTATTCACAAGTTACCAAGTTTAAAATGTACAAGTATCATTTAAGTATTGAAATGTGGTATTTTGTTATAAGAAATTGAATAAGAGAACTGTGAATATTATCTGAACCATCATTTATCTTTGATATGTAGAAGTATATCCATTTATTTGTTTTATCACGAAATATACCTGATATTATTTTGCACTGTATTTTTAGTTAATAAATATATATTTTTAAGCAACATCATTTGTATCACTTGTCTTCAAAATAGCACGGATAAACGAACTTGAATTTCTTGTTGGTATTGGTAGAAAATTGTAAATCTCCCAAATCAAAGATTTGCATATTTTCATAATTACAATACTGTTTTATTATTTCAGTATAAACATTCTGACATAATTGGAGGCCCCAGCGAGATCCGTTAACATTTGAAACAAGTGATATATTTGTGCAAAATTATATATATTTTATTGTCATTTTTTTTTTAAAAAAAAAATATTAAAAATTATAATTTTTTTTTAATTTATAATATTGCCATGGTTAGTTGCAATATTGAAAAATGACAGATACTAAAGTTATTTGTAGTGTAGCCTGTACTGCTGATGCAGAAAATGAAATTGGTCTGCATCACCGAAAAACCGGAGAGTTTGCAAAAAATCAGGTGATGTCTTCTATCAGAAAAATATGGAAAATTAAGACTGAACTTGGTCCCTGTAAGTCAGCTATTGCTGCAAGAAGGACCATGGGTACTTTGAAATGTAAGCCCAATCAAAGTACCAGAGAACTTTTCAAAGTTCTCAAGAAGGCTTACAGCTTGGCTGAGAAAAAGCCAGATTTTGAGAACCATGAATTTTTCCAACTGTTTTATGAGGCTTTTTCAAATAAAATTAAAGTTGTTGTGGAATGGGATTACTATCCCAAAAATGGTTGGGATTGGCTAATGGAAAGTGCCATCCTTTTTGCTGTTCTACAGAACAGTGTAAAGCCTCAAGATTAATTTAAAAAGCCCGCTCAGATAATAATTGAACTCCAAAAAGTAATTATGCTGGAGTTTAAAAAATTCCAGTTCTCCCCATAAGAGAAAAGTTATACCCAGTTTTAAAACTAAAAAAAAGTGAACAGCTAGCTGAGGTGTTACAATATTTAAATGTCTGAAATTGAAAAGAAAAAGAAAAAAAAAAACATGAGCAAAGCATGTTTAAATATTTTTTTTTCCTCTCTCTCTTTCTAAAAAGAGTTTTACCCCTCTTTTGCAAAAGGGGGGGTGGCGAAGGAGGAGAGATTTTATCTTGCAGCTAAAACTTTGCTGTGAAGAAAAAACTGACAGTCTTTTGGAATGTGCCTGTGTAAAAAAAAAAAAGGCAAAGTCAAAGGGCAAAACTCCTCCATGACTAAAGGAGTAAGTTACACAGCAGGGCGAAAGTGAAACCTACTGTTATATCATTCCATGTATTTTTTTTTTGTTCCTTACAGGTATTTTATAAAAACAGGATACCATAATAAGAAGTTATTGGATGAATATCCAAGTAACTATTTTGTTTCAGAAACTATTTTGTTTCAGAAACATTTCTAATAAATTCAAGAATTAATTTCTAAAAAAAATAAATAAATAAATAAATAACTCAGCTAAAAGTATTTTAAAGCTGACTTTGTAAATATTTTCAGCACTGCCCTGAAATCCTAAAAATAAAAAGCCCAGTTGAACTTCAACTTTAAAGGGAATGAAGTAATTTACATTCCCGCATTTAAAATTAATATGCCCTACGATCGATTATGTATTCATATCGATCTCTTTAAAAAGATTAAATCCTATTGTGATTTTATTAAAATGTTATATTGTCTTAAACAAGGCCATAAATAGGAACCTTCCCAGTCTTCTCACAATTGGCGCAAATGCCCTGTGATAAGGAAAAACTGGAATATAAGTGAGATCCATCGCAGGAATAATTACATTCTAGATGGCACCTTTTGTACAGGTAATTCCAACTCCCTAGAAGGGTCAGACAGGAGGATCATACCAGATGTATGTCCCCTGGAAAATAGTTGAGAGGTTTGCTTGGAAGGTGATGTTCTCAAATGCTCACATCCATACAGTATATACTGACTCTAATGAGCTTAGTAATTATACTCAATTCCTACTGGGATGATATGGTAAGGTGTTCTTTTCCCTAACAGGTTAGTGACCTGGGGAATGTTAATAAGGTTCATATTTATGCCAGGAATATAATCACATTAGTAGAAAGTTTATTAGAATAGTTGGCCAATCCTAAAATAAATATTTAGGTATTCAACCCCTCAGGATAATTGTCCATGATCTGGATAATGACTCTAATAGTCATAATAAAATTGTTAAATGCATCTTATCCATTTCTATGGAGGGGAAAATAGCCAATTATTTATTCCTGATAATCAATCACCTAAAATATCATGTGTACATTGGCAACGATATATGACATCGCTTCGCTATACACATGGATCTGGTAAATTCCACACTGTGGTCCAGATTAAAATAAAACCCATGTAGTTTCATAAATGAACATGAAACGCTTAAATAATATTAGTTACTGCCATATGCAGTAAACATATTAGTACCACATAGGGTCATTAGTCATACAGGTATTAATACATTTTTTTTTTTAAATTTTTATTTATACACGGCCAGGTATAAATAGGCCAAAATTTTAAGAACCCTGCTGCATTAAAATGTTTCGCAGACAGGATGTATATAGAAAGGATTTAAATAGATCCTATACCCATGGTAAAAAGAGTTTTCCATGGAGTTCAAAAATATGATTGCAAAAAGATTCCAGTGATGTGGTATAATAGACATACGCATTGCCAGGACTCAGTCTGATCCAAGTGTTAACGCACCTTATGTTTTAAATCAAACATTGCTGTCTTTCCCTAGCTTGCTATTTTTCACTAGTGGAAATCATTAGGAATTTCAAGGAGAGGAGCGTTGTAGGATCAGTGCAAATCTTATGATAATCCTATATTTGATATTCTTAAACCAAATGGTCATTGCGTTTATATGCTGATCTGAGACAGCTAAACGAGTATATATGTACAGCTAGCTGTACCATTTATTGAACAATGCTTGATATAAGAAATACAAGGCGCTAAGTACTTCACTACACTAGATGATGCTCAATGATGGTCTAACATTCAGGTAAGTCCTGAAGACCCATACAAGCTGGCATTTAAAGGTGGTAAGAAATAGTACAACTGGAACAGAATGTTAATTGGTTATATAAATTTTGGTTTAAAATTTTATTTTGTTTTTGTGTGTTATTTTACATAAGGCCATTGCCTGATGTACCTGAAAGTGAAAGTCTAACATATGTGGATGATATTTTTGTTAAGTAGCATAATGTTTGAAAAGCATATACCAGAGATTACATATGTTCTTAACCAGTTGAGAGAGGTGGATGTTTAAAATTTCATTTCAGAAAGACCAATGGTGTCGCTCCAAGGTTCATCTCCTGAGACCTAAGGTTTGCAGCCTAAGTCTCCCACAAGAAGAAAATGGAGGCTGTAGTGAAGTCAAAAGTATCTGCCAATATCAGTTGAATTGAGGATATGTTTGGGTATGGTATAAAGTATTCAATTGTATGCTTGTCATCCTAGGTTCCAAATAAGAATGCTGGAAGGTAATAAGTATAAGAAGAGACAAAGGATCAAGAGAATGTAAATGTAATAATATGACATTGTGATAATTCTCTCCTAACTTACAGATCTTCAAATCTTATACATCAGCATTAATGTTGATCCTGCCAATCATGGCAGAATATCATCATTAGATCATTGATGATTTTAGTTAATTAAAATATAATCATCAAATCGCTATATCATATATATAGCATAGTTAGAAAATGTAAATATTAATTAATAAGAATATGTATTCATACTGTCTATTTACTTAAATAGAAAACGATTGACAGTCCAGACCAGATCGTTGATTGGTGAAGGTGAAGTGTACTACCAAAGACACAGCGATCGTATGGATGACGTTAATCCTTGGCGTCCAGTTCCGGAGGGAACCTGTCACCAAACCACCATCCAGATCAGATCGTTGATTGGTAAAGACGAAGTTGACTACCAAAAGACACAGCGATCGGTTGCATGATGTTAATCCGTGATGCCCAGTTCCGGATGGAACCTGTCACCAAACCGAATCCTTCATCAGGAGTCATGAAGCAACATGCTCCAGGATTCGTATTGCCGGAAAGAAAGATTTGTTGCAGAAGTCCCTTGTGTGCTTGAATCACAGAATATCCATTGAAAGGAGGGATAATATATCCCATTTTCAGCTTGTAGCAATACAAGAGTGGATTCATTGAAGAGTTTCTTCAATTTCTGGTTTACCAGCTTTGTTTTTATTACATTTGACAAGGGGGGGTTACACCACCACTGCAACGGTTCATTTTGTTTCCATAAAGACTTGAAATCATCAAGGAAAATCCAAGTCATACAAGAACATTCCTTTATCATATGGATGTAGAGAGAAACGTCCTTCAAGTATGACGAAAAATAATAATATGGCCATATCTTTTAAACAACTATGATATTTCTTTAGACCCGTTTTCTTAGGATGTCCAAGGCTGTTCGCCGGAATTCTAAGAAACGTGGGGGGGATTTGTCAGAACATTTGGGGTTAAAAGAATATATATATATATATATATATATATATATATATATATATAGGCCTTTATATTGTATATTTTTCAAATGAACATGAGAGGAGCCATTTTGGCTCTAAAGTTGAATCAGAGTTCATAGCCCATGAATAGGCATTGTTGCAAAAGTTGCTTTATGTCTTGAGACTGTGTAAAAATACCAGTATCCCAGGTTGTATATCTCTTGTCCTTGACACTTATAGATAAGGGAAGTTGGTACAAACTTACACAGCCTGCAAAACTAAACAGTATTTTCAAGAACAAACCACGTAACAAAAAGGGCTTATCCACAAATGATATATTTTAAATAATAATGTTTCTTTTATACATCTTTACAATGTATCTGTATTAGGTAACATTATATAAACTTGTTTTCTTTCTTTATATATATATATATATATATATATATATTATTAATAGAGTGCAATTATGGTATCTTATTTAGGAAACCATTCATAAATAACTGGTAGGCTTATCGTAAGAATCCTGACTACACTTTCATGGCATTTACGACCCCAGTTAATTGTGTGGGGTATATTTTCTCATACACATATATTTTAAGAAGCGCCAGGACGGCTGGGGATATTGACACTTGATTGTCAACCATTAGACAATTAGTGGTGTTTTGTTAAGCCAAGGTCAGAAGGTTATGTCAATCACATTAAAAGTAATTTCTGATCCAACACCGCCCCTAAGAGGCTTAAATTGGTAATTATTCAAAATGGCGTTGGTCTTGGTTGTCAAGGTAACATAGGTAACTCCATCGTCATATGACATCATCCATTACATAGTAATGAGACCTACACCCACTTTTGGGGTGAGATAAAAAGGAGAGACAGATAGCAAAAGGGAGAGCTATGGGAAGAGAGCTATGGGAAGATCTGGAGGAGCTCTGAGGATGGCTGGACGGGTCTGTCTCTAAAGGTGGAAAGAAGTCTCTTTTGGGACTTTGCTTCTCAAACTGACAGAATTCTTAAAGACCTGGTAAAGTATTAATCTTTCCAATGTATACCTTTTTAGGTAATTGAAGTTTGGTTGAGCATATTCTTGACTAACCCAATCCATTGTTAGTTCTGCTTTGAAGTGAAGTGAATTCTAACTGCAGTATGAATTTGTTTTGCTTCTAAACCAAGGGAGATACATATATATTGTTATATCTCATAACACTGACTTCAAAGTTTTAGAATTGGATTGGTTATAGTATGTGTTAAACCATTGATTCATTCTAAATCTAAAATATAAGCTTTGATCAAATTATCAAGCTGTGCACAATATAACAATTTTTGTTTGTGCATTTAAGAGTGTAATAAGAAGGTCTGTTGGTTTTGAGAAGAGATCACATCATAGTATTAAGGTAAATAATATTTGTTTACACAAGTCCGTGAAGTCACGGAAGGCTATTCACAAGTTACCAAGTTTAAAATGTACAAGTATCATTTAAGTATTGAAATGTGGTATTTTGTTATAAGAAATTGAATAAGAGAACTGTGAATATTATCTGAACCATCATTTATCTTTGATATGTAGAAGTATATCCATTTATTTGTTTTATCACGAAATATACCTGATATTATTTTGCACTGTATTTTTAGTTAATAAATATATATTTTTAAGCAACATCATTTGTATCACTTGTCTTCAAAATAGCACGGATAAACGAACTTGAATTTCTTGTTGGTATTGGTAGAAAATTGTAAATCTCCCAAATCAAAGATTTGCATATTTTCATAATTACAATACTGTTTTATTATTTCAGTATAAACATTCTGACAGTATGATTGGTCCCTGTAGCCTCTTCTCAGGTATGCCCTGGTGTTCACAGGTCTGCCCTTAGCCCTGCATTAGATGTGAGGGTGCTGAGGGACAGTCCACTGCCAGAGCATAGAGGAGTAGAGAAAAGTGCCAGCTGCTGGCGAAGCAGAGGATCGGGTAAGTAAAACCGCTTTTCTTGGTCCCCTAAACCAGCATTTAACGCTTGCAGTGCAGGGGCCTCCCTACTGCAAGGTAGAATTTTTCCTCTCAAAGTTGGGCTTTAAGGCAGATCTTCAGAAAAGCCACCACCCCTCCTCCACCCATATCCCTGTAAACAAAGCCCCCCAACTTTTTGGGGGTACTGTACCTCACTTGGGACCAAATTGCACTGTCCATCTATTTGGTCTGATACATAGACCTCCATAAAAATATACCAGTTAAATACCAAGAGGGTTTTCTACACTAAACCTTCATCCAGCCTCTAAATCAGCGGTCTCCAAGCTGTGGCCTGCGGGCTGGATGCAGCCCTTTGCATGCCTTTATCCGGCCCTTGGGAATTCCTCCCACAGATATGAAGCACTATTTCTCCCACTGATACAGATGATGGAGCACTATTTTTTTTTTTTTTTTTTTTTACTGACAGCAATGATGGGGCACTATTCCCTCCACTGATATGGATGATGAGGCATTGTTCCTTCCACTGACACCAAGGATGGGGCAGTATTCCTTACACTAGTAGAACAAAGGAGAACTGGATATTGTGATTTTTGAAGTGCTGAATAGAAATGGGCGAACAGTTCGGCCCGAGCATAAGTTCAGGGTTGAACCTTCGCTGTTCAGACATTGGGCGAACAGCCAAACAAACGAGTCGTTCGACCGGTTGTTCGGCCCCCCAAACTGACCACAATGCATTGCGGAGCTGAACAGTGCATTGCAAGCCCTGATTGGCTAAAGCAGTGAAAGCTTCAGCCAATCACGGCACAGAGCACTGTCAGAGCCATGATTGGACACTGTCATCATGACTTTATCCAATCATTGCTCATTCCCGCCCCAAAAAGTATTCTTTCAATGGCAGCCATTTTTAGTGTGATTTTGGCGTGGAGAGAGATAGAACAGGGCTCTCTTCAGTGCTATTAATTAGTGTGCTATACTGTGCTATTTTGCTTCAATTGTCAGTGTAGAATATTAGTTTAGTGTCAGTCTGGGGACAGGGTGAGTGTAGTGAAGAGGACCATTGTTCAGCTTTGCATAGTGTGTAGCTAGAGTAGGGACAGCTCAGATAGTTTCAGTGTGGTGTAGTGAGACCATGTCCGTAATCTTTAAATTAGTGTATACCTTTGGTAGGGACAGTTCAGATAAAGTCAGTGTAGTGACGGTTGAACACGTCTATTTGATTGCGTTAATACCAGTTTAACGCCATATAGTTTTGTGTGCGTTACTGCCAGTTTAATGCCATATAGTTTTTTGTGCGTCACTGTACATTTGGCGCATTATATTGCAGTATATTATAGTGTATCCATTGAGTGTGTCTGTGTAGTGTAAGTACTCAAATTAAAGTGCACCAAACACCCCTTTACATTGATTAAAGTGCATCTACGTACAGATTTCAACTTCTTTACATTTGCTTATAAGCACCGCACCCTCCCTCCCAATAATGTTTGGGAGGACAACAAGGAGAGGCAGACGTTCCCTTGGCACTGTAAGGGGGCCAGCAACAAACGTGTCCACAGGCAAAGGTGGAGATGGTGGTCCGTCCTCAGGCAGGGCATCAATTCCTCTGTTTAGTGAGTTTGCCCATGCTATCCAGCCACAGCATGCAGAGGGTGTGGTGGACTGGCTTACTAAACCGTCCTCATCCTGCTCATCCTCTGTCATGCAAGCAGAGACAAGTGTGCAGTTCACTGCATTTGCCAGAGTGGATAAACCTGCCTCCTTGTCTATTCCTGCCATCAGCCATTGAGGAGTCAGCTGAGTTATTTAACCAAAGCGTCAGCCACTTGCATCCAGCCATTACTGGATTCAGATGTTGGTTCTGAGGTTGAAGATGACAGGAACATGAGCCTAGAGAGAGGGAGGAACACTGGTAGACAAATTGGCATTCATGTTCCCCAAGCCGCAGCATATTGCCAAGTTGTCTCCAATGGCAATGATGAAGATGGAGATGATGATGATTTCACTGATGCGACTTGGGTGCCAGATAGAGCAGAGGAGGAAACTGAAGGTGAGATGGCACAACCCCAAGGAGGCTGACATCAAGAAAAAGTAGAGAGCAGCCACCTTTCTTCCATCACATTCTGCAGCTGTTATCTCCCGTCCCACTCCCCAAAGCTCAGCTGTCTGGGCCTTTTTTCAGCACATCTGCAGCAGATCGCACTGTTGCTATCTGCAAACTGTGTCTCAGGCACATCAATCATGGCAAAAACACCAACCATTTGGATAGCACATGCTTAACAAGGCATTTAACATCCAACCTTTCAGCTCGTTGGCAAGAGCACCTAAAAGCCACACAAAAGGGGCACAAATCTGTTCCTCCTCCTCCTTCTTACCCACTTCAATCTGCCCCTGCTATACCGAGTCATTACCTCTCAGCAGCCTCCACTGACAGGGATGATGATATAGCACAGGGTGTCCCAGGTCCTAGTAGACATGTGCACACTGAAATATTTCGTTTCGGAATTTCGTTCTCGTCCGAAAAATAAATTTATTTAGTTACTCCCGAAATTAGTTTTTATTTATTTCGTTTTTCGTTAAAAATTGCATTCGTCCGAAAATTCAAATTAAGGTCGAATCTGTCATTAAAGGCTTATGGTGTCTGTCGAATGTTCAAAGAAGATTCGACGGAGCAGCTAAACTGTATGACGCTGTATAGTTTACCTGCTCCGTCGAATCTTCTTAGAACTTTCAACAGACACCATAAGCCAAAGTACGTGTGTACTTAGTTCTAGCTATTTTGCTGCTCCTCCTCTTTGGTTACAATCAGCCAATAACATTCATCATCATCATTATTTTTATATATCTTTTCTCCCTACGTCAAATCTTTTCTCTCTACGTCAAATCTTTTCTCTCTATGTCGAATAATCTTGGACTAATAGAGTTTAGGTTAGGCACATTCGACCACAGGTTTGATGGACACAGATTGTTATTGTCATCATCATGTCGAATCTCCTATCTATATCGAACTGTTGTAGCAACGAAAATGAAAATAAAGCATTTGTTTATGTCGGATCTTTCGTTTTTCGGATTCTGCACTGCACGAAAATACCTGAAATTCGGACAAAATGCATTCGGACGAAAACAAATGCTCATGTCTAGGTCCTAGCAGCACATCTGCCAGCAGCACACCACCAGCTGTAGACTGTAGCTGGCAAATTCCTCTGCCCCATCTGCTGCAGCGTTAAAATTAATACATTCTCTGCCACCCTCATGTCCACGTCTAAATGCAAGCTTGTCAAAGCTGTTGGCTGTACCACAATGGCAGGTTCCCAGTCGCTATTACTTTTCACGTAATGTCATTCCATCCCTTGACCATCACGTGGAAAGGAATGTTCTGGCATCGTTGGGCAAGGCAGTCAGATGTAAAATCCACCTTACTGCTGACATGTGGTCAAGCAAGCATGGACAGGGACGATATATTTTGTTCACAGCACACTGGCTAACGCTGCTTGCAACTCAAAAGTATGCAGGACAGGGCTCAGTGCTGCAGCTTGTTGTGCCCTCACATTTCCATACAGCTGATGGTGATGATGCCAGACCTGTGATCTCTACCCACTCCTCCTCCGCCACCTCCATGCCCTCCTCTGCAGAATTGTTCTATGAACATCAGGTACCCCCTAAGCAATCAAAGGGCTATTCCCAGAGTCAGGCTAAAAGGTGCCATGAAGTGCTTCAGCTGGTGTGTTTAGGGGACAGGAACCACACCAGAGCAGAGATTCTTGAAGCTCTGCCGGGACAGGACCAGAGGTGGTTCACACCACGCCAACCGGAGCCAGGAATGGTGGTGTGCTATAATGGCTCAAACCTCCTGTCCGTCCTTAGACAGGGAAAGTTGGCACATGTCATGCCTGTCACATGTCCTCAATTTAGTGGTGCAGTGTTTCTTAAATACGTACCCAGGGTTGCAAGATGTGCTAAAGCTGCCCAGAAAAGTCTGTAGCCATTTCAGTCGGTCATACACAGCCAGTGCTCGGTTGGCTGAAATTCAGCAGGCAATCCACCTGCCCGTAAACTGCTTGATTTGTGACATGCCCACCAGGTGGAACTCGACTTTGTCATTGCTGCAGCGGCTATACATGCAGCAGAGGGCCATCAACGGGTACCTGTGCGAATATGGCATGACGACAGACTCAGGCCGCTTCGGCTTTTTTTCCCCACGCCAATAGCTGATCATTAAGGATGCATGCACTGTATTGTCACCATTTGAGGAGGCCACAAGGATGGTGAGCCGTGACAGTGCATACATCAATGACACAATCCCTGTTGTGTTCCTGCTGGAGCAGACTCTGCGTGGCATTATGGACAGGGCACTGGAGGCAGAGCAGCAGGAGGAAGAGGAGGACTTCCTTTCATCTCAAGGCCCACTTTATCCAGACGCCATCATTCCTATGTCACAGAACACACAGGAGGAGAGAGGGGAGGATGAGGAGGATTCTGGCACTTTCTTAAGCTTCGAAGAAGAGGAAGACATCCGTCAATCTGTAAGCGATGGCTTTCCAACCCCAAGACCCTTGGGAGTAGTACGTGGCTGGGAGGAGGAAAATCCAGATGCTGTGATCCTGAGGAGTCTGTGTCAGGTCACCTTGAGGCTAGGTGACAGATGCACTCTGTAGGAGTCAGAAGTGCACCGCTAGGTAGTGGACCCTAGGACTGACTGCTGCGGATTGAACACTGGGAGGTTCAGGAAGCAGGTCTACTGGATTACTGACACAGATCCCACTGGGAGCTAGAGCATAGATTCCCCAGGGTGCGGAGTCTAAGAGCCAGCAGGTGTTCACCAGAGCCTCTAGTGGTGAGGATGGACTGCGCTGCAGTCTGGCTCCAGGTCGCGGCCCCCAGGGTCTCACAGCTCACGCTCACGGTAGACTACAGGAGAAAAGGAAGGAGGCAGCAGGCTGGAACAATAAGGAAAGTAAGGGACAAGCCAAGGTCGGGGCCACAGGCAGACAAGGACAACAGAGTTCACGCCAAGGTTCAGGGTCACAGGCAAACAGGGATGGTCGGGGACACGCCAAAGGTCAGGGTCACAAGCAGACAGGAATAGTTAAGAACAGGCCAAAGTCAGTAACTGGAATCAGACGTAGGAAACACAGCAAGTACACACGAAAGCTAACACACAATGGTTGATCAGCACTGCTGGCTTGCAGTGCACAGGTTAATATAGGGTTCCCTGATAGGAGCTGGGGTGGAGCCATGCTAAAGGAGAGTTTACAAAAGCAGTCAGGTGAGGGTCAGCTGGTCTCTAGAGATGAACACATGGAGACAGGTAAGCTGACAGACAAACTCTATTGCATAACCATGACAGTCTGCTTCTCAAGCCTCTGCAAATTTGAGGCGCATGGGCAACCTCATGCTTCAAAGCCTGCGAAAGGACCCAAGAATACGTGGCATAAAGGAGAAGGATGATTACTGGTTGGCAACCCTCCTTGACCACTGTTATAAGGGGAAGGTCTCAGAACTCATCCCTTCTCCAGTAGGTTACAGTGGAAAATGTTATTTTGAGTCTTCTGTTGGTCAAGAGAGGAGCGTTGGAGAAGTGTTCGCCTAAGTGAGGCATTTCGGAATTTTATTTAGTCCTCGCTGCCCAGGGCTGTCAGCTTCCACATCCCATCGGCAGCGTCTGCATCACATGGTGGACGATTACCTCTGGGCCAAAACAGAGATGGAGAGTTTTCCAGCTGACGATCCACTGACTTACTGGGTCATGAGAATAGACCACTGGCCAGAACTTGCCCAGTATGCTATTGAGTTGGGCTGCCCTGCATCCAGCGTGCTTTCAGAACGGGCATTCAGGGCTGCAGGAGGTTTCGTTACTGGTCATAAAACGTGCCTGTCCACAGACTCCTTGGACCGTTTGACTTTTGTAAAAATGAATCAGTCCTGGATTACCAGCTATGAAGCCCCTGATGCCGATGCCACTGATTAAGTCTTTTTGGGATGTGGAATCTCTGCAGGACTTCGAGGCTGCCTAGCTTTGAGGGTGTTCAATCATTTCATCTGGAAGAATGTTTTTGGTATAGGTTTCATGGACACAATTAACACCCAAAGACTAATTTTTCAGCCCCTGTTTGACCAGTGCATATCATTGCAATTTTTTTTGCCTTCATCAAGAGCACCTCTATAGGGTTACGGTGGGAAGGCGCCACGGACACCCAAAGACCGATTTTTACGCACCCGTTACCTCCTATACAAAGTCAAAGTGGCAACAGAATGTATCCAAAAAATCTCTAATCTTGTTCCCAGTGCACTATATTGTGGTTGTGGCCTCATCATACACACAGGCTCCCCAGCTGTTGCTGAGCGAAATAAAGGCAGCTTGCAGGGAAAATGTGTTTTTTTTTCTTAGGCTTTATAAATGCAATTATTGCTGCAGCATATTATAGACATGGCACAGATCTGCCACTTTACAGGTAGACTAAGGGGACCCCCCAGGCACTGTATTGGAAAAAAAATTCATTTTTAGGCTTTCACTTAAAAAATAAAAAAAATCACTGCTCATCTAAAAATGTTTTTCACAAACTTTTTTTTTATTGATACATGTCCCCCAGGGCAGGACCCGAACCCCTATAACCATTGTATGCCCAATTACTTGCATATAAGCCAGTGATGGGAGTAAGTCACACATGTGCAAGTCACAAGCAAGTCTCAAGTCTTAACCTTCAAGTCACAAGCAAGTCCCAAGTTACTGTGGCGAAAAGCAAGCAAGTCAAGTCGAGTCCCTGCTAGAAGTCAAGCAAGTCAAGTCAAGTCATTTATTTTGGTCAAGTCACAAATTAGGTCAAAATACTGATCTACCCCGAAGCCGGGACTCGGGGGGAGCTTTCTTTTGTGGGGGGGGGCCAAGACACAGCACTGATGATGCCAAGTCATTGCAAGTCAAATAGCCCAAGTCAAAGTCAAGTCGCAAGTCATTAGTGACAAGTCAAAGTCAAGTCGAGTCATTTATTTAATTTTGTCAAGTAAGTCGCAAGTCCTCAAACAGGTGACTCGAGTCAAGTCATGTGACTCGAGTCCCCCACCTCTGGTATAAGCCTTCAAAATGGGCACTTTTGTTTTTTGACACTCGGGTCCCATTGACTTTATTGGGGTTCATTATTCGGGTGGGTCCGAACTTTTGCGGTGTTCGGAAGTTCTGGTGCGAACAGAACCGGGATCTGTTCGGCCCATCCCTAATGCTGAACCCTCCTTAAGGAATAATAAAAAGGAATTATAATATTTAAAATAGTATCTATAACAAAATTGACCTATAGTGCAACAAGTATATATGTGTACAGCAATCTCTAAAAGCAAAGCAAGCATCCCCTATGCCAAGATATGCTAATTCCTCTATAATCATACAATCATGGATCCCCATGGCATACACCATGACATATAGTAGAGAAAGATGCACAGCCCGATGCGTTTTGCTTGATAGCTTCTTCAAGGGTTCATATTGGAAGGAAATGAATGCTATAGAGTTGCTGTAAAGAGGGAATACAAATGCACATAACATATATCTAAGTAACAAAACATCACTTTACATTTTATTATACATTGTTTTAAAACTTACATTTAGTAAGTAAATTTTCTGAGAAGCCCCTTAAGAGCATTACAAATTCCCACCAGTGCAGTGTGAGGTGGACCTGATGTTTGTCTCTGCCAAACAGATCTAAAGCCGGCTAGGGAAGATTGTCCCAGAAGCCACATAGGGTCCCATATAAAAGAATAGACAGTTAATTCTGGTTGGTCATAAATGTATTTATTTTCAAATTGTATCTACAATTTTATTCTTTACCGAAGGTACATAAGAATAGGAATACCCCACCCAGTTGACCTATAGTGTCGGGAATAGGGTGTATCTCGGAAAAAGCTAGCAAATTAATTGATGACTACCTAAGACCATTTGTCATATCTTTACCCTCATAAGTACAAGACACTAAAGATTTATTGAAAATTTTGGACAACATCATTGTGCCAGCTGAAGCTTGCCTGGTCACAATTGATGTCAAGGTGTCAGGTACTCACCAAGGCCGGAATGCTGAGAGCGGCTTCCCTAGCAACTAGGTGCGCGATAGCCCTGAAGGTGGCACAGAGGGTATCAGGCACGGAGAGGCATGGGTTGCCAGCAGGTGTGCAGGCCACGAAGGTATCTTTTAGGTGTGGAGAAGCCTGGCAGGGGCTCAAACACCTTGACCTGGAAACGGGAACTGGATAAGGATCCACTGAAGCAGCTGAGGGTAAAACACAGGGTTAAGCAAGAACAAGTCCTTTTAACAGGTCATGGGTCAAACACCAGGTAATCATTATAGCAAGTCCTTTAAACAGGCCGAGGGTCAAACACTGGAGAGAAGATAAGAGTAGTCAAACGATCCGGATCACTATAGGCAGGTACAGGTATGCAGAGAGTAAAGGGGAACACTGGGAACTGAGAAGACAGACCAGCAACAAGCACAAGGCATAGCTGCCTTTATCTGCTGATAAACGGTCTCCAAAGTATAACAGCCACCCTATGCGTTGTTACCCACCACTGCGCCTCGGAGTAAACACCAACTTTAATTGATGATAAAAGTTGATGCAAATGTCTAACTACAGCTGCCACGTTGTAAAAAATCTAGTATATCATATCATTTTTATCTATAACGTGTCTAATGTATGTGAATCACACGTGAAGAATAAAAAAGTGGCGCTTCCTAAAAAATAAATTTCACCCTTACAGTGATTAATTACTCTACTAATAAGCACCTATTAAAGTGTACATCATAACAAAAATCACATATATATAAATATGGTGAACATCAAGTGAACAAAATTACAAGTTATACCTCAGTGCCAATACTGCAAAAAAAAATTAAATATGTATAAGAAAAATATAAAAAAATTTATAAAAAAAAAATATATATATAAAATATATATATGGAGGATGAAGATGTAAAGTTATTGTATATACTTGGGCGTATATAAAAATTGTGATCCAGTGACAGTGACAACAGTTCATTAAAATCGTGCCAAAGAGTCCTCAAAACACCATGTGCAGAATCTGCCACACCCGGGTGTTCTGTGAGCCCACTCCCAATGAAAGACTCACTCACCAGCTCCAATTGCCCCCACTTGCGTGTAAGGCTGTAAAGCTTAATGGTTCCAAATCACCGGGATTCAACTAGCAATTTCTCCATCCAAGAACACGTGCAAAATACGTTCCATATGTGAAATGAGAAAAAGTGCTCCAAATGGAGTGATAACGTAAAAACCAGTTTATTATCACACACTTCAAACAAATCTCCAATGGTTAAACTCACACTGTAAAATTATAAAACTTGCACAGCAACCTCCACAGCACACTGTATAAACAGTATACAACACAGCAACTTGTAAAACCTCCTGAGGGTATGCGGTCACAGCGGACCCGAGATAAGCAGGCGTCTGTTATGATTCTCTCGCCCACTCCTCGCTCGCCCAACTGCTAGACCCGATCGCTTCCTAGATAGGCTACACCGCAACGCTCGTCCCTCTGCACGTCACTCTTTAGCGATGTCCACCACTGCTCGGCCATGCGTGGACATCGCTAACGATAGCCATACTTTGTCCCCGATCTTGAAACTTGGGTTAGGCCTTCTCCCTCTGTTATAGTACTTCTCCTAACTGTTTTGAGCCTTCTTCATGGTTTCCTGGATCTGCAAAAAATTGGTTTGGATAAAGTTTATCCTATCTTGTACTGCAGGGGTTGACACTTCAGGAATGGAATCTGGCAAAAAGGAGGGATGAAAACCGTAATTAGCCCAAAAAGGTGTTTGGTTAATGGCGGAATGAGTGGAATTGTTGTAAGCAACATGGAAGGAGAGTGGACCAGTTTTCTTGGGAACATGAGCAAAAGCAATGGAGATATTGTTCCAGGGTTTGATTCATCCTTTCTGTTTGACTGTTGCTTTGCGGGTGGTATGCTGAGGAGGGGGAGGTCTTTATTTCAAGGGATTTGCAGAGATCCTTCCAGAATTTTGAGGTGAATTGGATTCCTCTGTCTGGTACGATGTTGTGGGGCACACCATGAAGCCTCACAATTTCTTTGATAAAAATATTTGCTGTAGCTAGGGCAGAAGGGGTGCCCATCATGGGCAGGAAGTGCGCCATCTTTGAGAGGCGGTCAACCACCACTAAGATGGTAGTAAATTTAAGTCCATAGAGACCTCTTTCCATGGACGTTCAGGGACAGGCAAAGGTCTCAGGAGCCCCCAAGCCTTATGCCGCGTACACACGAGGGGACTTTACGCAGACTTTGCCCGGCGGACTTTTCGACAGACTTTACGACAGACTTTCCGAATGAACGGACTTGCCTACACACAATCCACCAAAGTCCGTCGAATTCGTACGTGATGACGTACGACTGGACTAAAACAAGGAAGTTCATAGCCAGTAGCCAATAGCTGCCCTAGCGTGGCTTTTTGTCCGTCGAACTAGCATACAGACGAGCGGACTTTTCGACCGGACTCGAGTATGACGGATAGATTTAAAACATGTTTCAAATCTAAGTCCATCCAACTTTTGAGAAAAGAAAGTCCGCTGGAGCCCACACACGATCGAATTGTCTGACGAAATCCCGTCTGCCAGCAAAGTCTGCCGTAAAGTCTGACCGTGTGTACGCAGCATTAGTGTTTGACCCCTTGTTACGTTGACACGTAGTACAGGATTGGACATAGTTTTTACAGTCCTGACTCCAACCCGGCCACCAGAAGGAGCAATGAACAAATTCAGAGGTTTTTCAGATTCTGAAGTGCCCTGCCAACTTATGGTCATGGAAGGTCTGTAACACTTGAAGTCTTACTGGAGGGGGAACAAATACTTTATTTTGGGCCCACAGTAGGCCATCCCTCTTCCTTAAGGAGGGTACTTCAGGTTCTGTGCATTGGCTGGATGCCTCTTTGATGGCAGTTTCGAGATCAGGTTGGATAAGAAGGAAGTTATGTAGAGATAAGATGGTCCCAGACTCAGTTGCCTCATTGACTTCTGGAAACATTTGGGAGAGTGCATCCGCTTTTCCGTTCTTTGAACCAGGTCGGTAGGAGATGTGGAAATTGAACCTGGAGAAGAATAATGCCTATCGGGCTTGTCGAGGTCGGAGTCTCTTGGCCATTCAGAGATACTCCAGGTTCATATGGTCAGTAAAAATCATTATGGGTTGGGACGCACCCTCCAGCAAGTACCTCCACAGCGAATTTTATAGCCAGTAGCTCCCGGTCACCAACATCGTAGTTCCTTTCAGGTGGGCTTAAATTATGAGAGGCAAAGGCAACTGGATGAAGAAGGGCCTTCGGACCGCTCCGCTGGGACAAGATTGCACCTGTCGCTGATTCGGAGGCATCTACTTCCAGTACATATGATAAGGCTGGATCAGGGTGTTGTAGTATGGGAGCTGATGTAAAAAGACCTTACAACCCATCAAAGGCTTCCTGGGCTTCCTGGGGCCATTGAAACTTGACTTGCTGGCGGGTGAGTCGAGTAATGGGAGAGATAATCGAAGAGAATCCTCTAATGAATCTGCGGTAAAAATTGGCAACGCCAACGAACCGTTGGATTCCCTTCTTGTCTGAAGGAGCTGGCCACTCCTGGATGGTTTTAACCTTTTGTGGGTCCATTGCGACCCCTTCCGTGGAGATGATGAACCCAAGGAACTGGTGGTTTTTTCAAACTCGCATTTCTCCCCCTTTAGGAATAGACCATGCTTCCTGAGAACTGAGAGTACCTTCTTTACATGGGTGCGGTGTACTTCTATTGAGGTGGAAAAAATCTGAATATCATCAAGATATACAATTACAAAGTTATCTAGCTACTCATGGAAGATGTCGTTGACTAGGTGTTGGAACGTGGCCGGGGCATTACAGAGTCCAAAAGGCATCACTAGGTATTCAAAGTGCCCAAACCTGGATCTGAAGGCCGTTTTCCACTCATCCCCGGCACGTATCCGAACAAGATTGTATGCTCCCCGTAGGTCTAGTTTGGTAAATACTTGGGCGGTTCTGAAGCGCTGGAACAGTTCAGAGATGAGAGGGAGTGAGTATCGGTTCTTAACAGTGATCTTATTAAGTTCTCTATAGTCCACACGAGGCCTCAAAGATCCATCTTTTTTTCAACAAAAAAGATACCCGCCCCAGCTAGAGAAGAGGAAGGACGGATGAATTTCTTTTCCAGGTTTTCATCAATATAGGAACGGAGAGCTTCCAACTCAGTCTCAGACAGTGGGAATATACGACCAAATGGGATCTCGGACCCAGGTAGAAGATCAATGGGGCAATCGTACGAGCAATGAGGTGGTAAACTGTCGGCCTTCTTTTTGTCGAAAATGTCCAGAAATTCATGGTATACTGCAGGGACATGCTGAAGATTGTCTGGTATTGGCTGTATGGCCAAGCAGGAAGCCGGTGTGCTGGTGGTAGGCACGAAGCAGTGTTGAGAACAGTATATAGATGAGAAGAGAATTTCTTTCTTAGACCAACTGATTTGAGGGTCATGAGCTTGTAACCAGGGAAATCCCAGGATGACAGGGAACATGGGTGAGCTGCTAATGTCAAAGCAAAGAAATTCTTGATGGCCTGAGTCTGTGGAAGTGAGAATTGGTTTGGTTTCTTGAGTAACAAGTCCTGAACATGGTAGGGATCCATCAGCTAGATGTATTCGTAGAGGTCGTTTTTTGTCTTGGAGGGGAATATGCAGGGTGTGAGCCAGGGATGCATCCAGGAAACAACTGCATGCTCCGGAGTCACTGATGGCCAGCAGCCGAGCCTCCTCTTCCGCCACCTGTAATGAGACCGGAAGGACAAAGTGAGATTGGGTAGAGCCGGTAACTTGAAAGTTCATAGTATACTGCCAAGGGGGCGTCCCGCTGTGCGCGCATGTGTTCGTGTACCCACGTATGCTAATCCGTTTGGATCATGTGCTCGTACCCGCCGATCGTGTACCCGTACGTGTTGATGTGCAACTCTACAGCGCAGGCGCACAGGGATGCGCCAATATTGACAGGCTCTGACTCTGCTATTCCTCTGACACAAAGCTCTTTATTGTTCAACACCCCATGCCAAAGGGATTGAAGAATCTCTAAAGGAGAGAGACAAAACTACATGGCGTTATAACGCCTTCATTTTGGAATTACTTGAATATGACCTGTTGAGGAATTTTTTTTGTTTTTAATAGCTCCCACTACCTCCGGGTGCAGGGGGTCGCGATGGGGACTAAATGTGCCCCATCGTATGCAAACTTGTACCGGGGGGTGGGGGTGAGAGGGATCAATGTTTTTTGGTACCGATTCGCCTATGTACACGTGCCACGTTATGTCGTGGTACAGGTACATTTATGATATTCTGATGATTTGGATGGGCATGCGGGGGGAACTTGATGACTTTGTCATAGATTGGACAGAATAGTTTGAATTTTAAGTTTTACCATGGAATGCGATCAACAAAGAGTCGCCTTCTTGGACATTCAGATTATAAAAGGATCAGACAGTAGTCAGACCACAGATTTATATCATGACACAATCCTCCACGCTGATAGTGCCCATCCAACGGCCCTCAAGAACAGCATACCATATAGTCAATACTTAAGATTCAAAAGAAATTGCAGCTGAGAGTAGGATTTCCTGGTTCAAGCTAGGGATTTACAGACGCGCCTCTTGCAGAGAGACTTCAGTAGTAAATGTTTAAAGAAAGCATTCAATAGAACCAAGGAAAGGTATCATCAATCACTTTTATATACCCACCGTAAAGTAGAATGTAATTAACCCACTTGCATTTTCACAGGATTCTCTCAGAACCATGTAGATTTTAGAAAGATACGACAACGTCACTGGCATCTTTTACAGGATGATCAAATAGTTGAAAAATACATAGGTAACAAACCCAATTTGACTTACTGTAAGGCTAGGTCCCTCAAAGACCATCTCACTCATACTCCTCTACAGGAGAGGGTCTCCATAATCCCTTGGGGCCAAAAATGTAAGGGTACATACAGCTGTGGTAAATGCAATTACTGCAGTTGGATATGGAAAGCAAAAACTATCAGATTAGTAAATGGAGAACTGTGGACTCCTAAAGAAGCCATTAATTGTGATACAGTTGGCGTAGTCTACTATACGGAGTGTCAATGTAAGGCTTTTTATGTTGGCAAGACAAAAAGACTTTTTGAAAAACGTATTAGAGACTCCATCTATGCCTATGGAATGAAAACTGGCAAAATGGAATCGGCAATTCGCTACCATATAGGCCTATATCATGACTTTGATATGACATGCATGAGGTTTTTTGAGGTTTATTGAGTTATTTCTTTTGGTACAAAAGAGTTGTGCAGGGAAATTGTACAATATAATGTGCGTAGCGAATATAACCTTACTGCTCTCTAAACTACATATAAGAATAAAAAATTATTGAACAAACAACATGAGTTCAACTAGTATTGCTGGCGGCAGTTATTTCCATATATGTTGAAGACCATGTATATTGTACATTTGCATATTAATAATACAAAGTCCAAAGGATAGATTGCATTGGCAAAAAATATGTCGAACAGAATTATGAGGTGCAGGTTGTAGAGGATTTTAGCCATCTATCCCAAATTTTATTATATTTGGCTGGGCACCCTCTATTCATGTACACCACTTTTTTGTACTGTAGCGTGTTATTAATCTCGGTAAGCCAGGCAGACAGCGGAGGGGCGGCCGCCTGAATATAGTTGCGAGCTATTATTTTTCTTGCTATAAACAGCGTTTCATGCAAGAAATGACGTGTAAATTTATCTATTTCATCTTCAGGGAATAAGCCCAACAAACATTGTTTGGGATCCAAGGAAACTGGTGAACCCATTTGGTCGTGCAAGAATTGAACTATCTGAGACCTGTATCCCTGGATCCGAGGGCACTGCCAGAGGATGTGATCAAAGGTGCCAGCAGAAATCAGGCACCTGGGGTACCTGTCGCTGCGAGATGAGGAAAATTTAGCTAGATGTTGTGGCGTCAGGTAAGCCCTGTGGGTAATGTAAGTTTGTATAAATCTGTCAGACATTTTGGGAGATACTAGTTTGGGAGTCTCTAGTATTTCACCCCAGTCCTTGTCTTCCATTTCACCTGCCACATCTGTTCATTTCTGTTTAATGGAGTATGCTAATTTGATTGTAGAGGGCGTGGTGAGCATATTGTAAAAGAGGGATATGAGCTGACATGGTTCTTGAAGAATCACCTCAAGTATGTCTAGGGATGATAAAGTGGGATACGTAGCTGTGAACTGAGTGTGGAGGGCATGACGTACCTGAAAAAGCGAAAGAGCATATGATTTGGGAGATTAAATTCCATTTTCAACTGGTCGAAAGATTTAATTTCTTCATTATGGCGTACATGTGATAGTAGGTATATTCCCTGAGATAACCAAATGGAGGGGTCAGGTACCTGGAGAAACTCCGGAAGGAGTTTATTTTACCATAGTGGGGTGTTATCATGAAACACAGGGTAATCTATCCTGGAAGTCACCAGGTCCCAAATCCTCTTGTGCTGGAATGAGAGTTTGGAGAGATGAGGAGATATCATTGAGCCCCTTAGCCCTCTCAGTACATCACAAAAGGGGTGTGGAAACCGTGAGTCCACCGAACCGGATACCAGGGCCAAATATCTGTGTCTATCTGACTTGTCTATGTGATAGAAATGGGAGAGTTGTGCAGCCAAGTAATAGGTCCCAACATCTGGGACTACAACACCCCCCCCCCCAGTGTCGTCGGGCATTGTAGTGTCATCCATGAGAGTTTGTCCCTGCCTGGTCCCCATATAAAGGATTGTAGAAGTGTGTCCATGATTTTAAAATATTTGAAAGGAATGTATATTGGGGAATGCCAAATCACATATAGGATTTTAGGTAAAAGTATCATTTTGATTAGGCCCACGTTTGGATCTTTGACTTAATGAGTAGGATTAGGGGTTCCACATTTAAGGGAATGAAGTCCACCAGTGACCTGGAGATCTATATGCCCAAGTGTTTAAGAGTACTTACTCTTACTAGGGGTAAACTAGCCTGCTCTCTCGACGGGGGGGATATCTCCATGGGAAGGATTTGGGACTAGTCCTGAGAACCTACCAAAATTCTTGATAATTGGTAGGGCCGTCCGGAGGGAGGGACCTGAGTCTGAGAGATACAGCAGCATGTCATCAGCGTAGAGCCCCACCCTCTCCTCCACTACGCCAGATGTTAGCCCGTGAATATCTGGGTGTTCCCTAAGTGCCACTGCCAGGGGTTCCACTGCCAGTGCATACAGTAAGGGTGAGATAGGGCATCCCTGCTGCGTAAAGGTGGGAAGGCGGCAGAGGTCCATCCATTAGCCACCATTCTGGCCCAAGGAGCAGCATATAGGATAGTGAGCCATTTGACAAAGTTGGGACCAAACCCGAAGCAGCATAGGCAATGCCACAGGTACTGCCACTCACCCGAGTCAAATGCCTTGGCTGTGTCAAGGGAGACAACTACTCTAGATCCTATTTGTTGGTGAGAGGCCTGAACGTTCATGAAAAGACGCCTAGTGTTGAAGGCTGTGTTTTTGGCTGGCATGAAGCCTGTTTGATCAGGATGTATGAGGGAGAGGATAACCTTGTTTAGACGTAGGGCTAGGATTTTTGTTATTATTTTGATGTCTGTTTGTAAAAGTGAGATAAGCCTATACGACTCGGGTAAGTGGGAATCCTTGCCTGGTTTAGGGATTAGAACTATGATGGCTTCACGCATGGACTCAGGGAGAGCATTAGCCTTAAATATTGCTTGGTATAAAATGAGAAGTCTAGGGATGAGGGTTTCTGAAAAGTGAGCTTAGAATTTGATTGCTAATCTGTCAGAGCCTGGGGCTTTGGCTTTGGCAAAGTGGGAGATAGCGAGTTTGATATCATCTACAGACAGTGGGGCCTCGAGCATCTCAACTTGTTCTTCATTTAATTTAGGAAGTGTAAGGGTACCAAATAGATTTTCTAGATCTTGTAAGGGGTAGCTAACCTTGGAGGTGTATACTTCCTTAAAGAATCCCTCAAATTCCTTAACTATCAAGGCGGGGTCTGTAATGTCACCCGCCGTGGCAGATTTCAAGGTAATAACCACCGGGGGTCTGGAGTCTAGGTGTGCCAAGTAAGCTAGTAGTTTGCCTGGGCGTTCCCCGTGCTCAAAAGCCTTTTGTTTGCTAAAGAACATCTTATGTCGAGCCCGCTCCTGGCACAGCTGGTCAACTGCCCTGGTTTGTAGCTTCAGCTGTGCCAGTGTGGCTGGTGAAGGAGATGTCACATATTCATCTTCCATTTCAGTTAACTGCATTATAGCTTGGGTATAGGTTAACTTGGAGTTTCTCCTAAACCTAGATATGCATTCAGTGAGTAGCATTCTAGCATGTTTTAAACGCTTCCCATATGGTCAGTGGGGTGGATGTGTCAGTGTTTTTTTGAAAGAAGAACCCCCATTCCAGGACTAACCTATCTGTGTCGGGGAGTATGGTTACCCAGAAGGGGTTCAACCTCCAGTTCAGAGGGGGGGGATTGTCATAAGACGTCAACTCAACCCAGTAGGAGGAAAGTGAGGCCCGGAACGATAGAAAGAAAAAGGTGGGGGGAGTAGCCGTAGAAAAGGAATTGGCGGAGCCAAGATCGGGGCAGTGTGCTGGGAAGGAGACATGAGGAGGCAGATTTTCTCTGCTCCTCACAAAAACATAGGCGACGTGGATGCCATCTTGGCTCGCTTGCGGCAGGCAGCAGCGTCAAAAGGATCAGACTGGCTTCACAGCCAGGTCACGGCGATGCTTGAGGGGGAGGCAAGCAGTGCAGAGAAGGAAGGTGAGCCGTCAGCGTGTGCACGGAGAGCGCGGCCTCCGGCGCGCTACTCGCCGGGGATGGGAAGCAGACCAGGCCGCCCGGTACGGAGCCCGAGGGGGGAGCAATCGAACCCGCCGGTGAAAAGGAGCCACCAACCGGCCGCTGCAGGGCCCGGGCGGACTAAACGCCGCGGTCACGGCTCGGTGGGTGGGGCCACGGGCCAAAATGGCGCCGCTTCCCCGAACGTTGGGCCAGGATATGCTGACCAGACTAGCCCCCCAGCAGCTCTCCACGAGCGGAGATGGATGGACAGAAGGGAGAGAGTAGTGACTGGAGCCACCACAGCAAGGAGATGAGGATCAGGCTACGCCGTGGGTGGGCGGTGCTCACTCGGCGGGAGAGCAGATTCACGAGATGGAGGACGGAGCAGTAATTAAGCATTGCAGGTCCCACAGCAGAGGGTTCTTACGGCCTCCAGGGGGGCTTCACCTGGGGGGCTACCTGTGACGTCAGTCCCAGCACACGGGGAACAGTCGGAAGATGAGGTGTCGAAAGAAGAGGATGAGCCACGCCAGCAGGAACCGGAGAGGGAGAGCAGCACAGCAGCTGTTGGGAAGTCTCCTGGTCAGCCCGGTAAGTCCAGTGATAACTTATCATTTACCAATGCTTTGCAGGGTTTGTTGGAGGTGGTGTCCATGAGTGCGGCGGGGGCGGCGGCCCCTTCGCCACGATTGATGGGACAAGCTCCGGACCAACAACTGGCGGGTTTGGCGTCCACCAGTTCAGGGTCCAGGGGTCAGCTGCAGGAGCATTTGGAGGGTTTGCGGGTCCTGGTAGGACCTTTTTGGAGAGGGACAAGGGCAGGTTCCACAGGCGACCTCAGGGGGGGGGCGCCGAGGGAGCGCCAAGGGATAGCGGGGGTGTGAACTTGGGGGGGGGGGGGGGTTGAGGTTGCTGCGGCTACAGTGGTGCCAGCTAACAAGCCGACGGTGATGGGCAATGAAAAGTCAGGTGAGAAGGGGGCCGCAGAAGTTAAGGGAAGGACTGATGTGGTTAGGTTGGCAGATGCAGCAAAATGCGAGATATGTCTGTTTTGAAGGCCCGCTGGGGGCGCATTTGAAACAGGAAGTTCGGGAAAAAATTTACAAAGGGGAATACGTTGAAATCTTCTCCTTGTTGCCATTGGAAAAGTTTAACCTGGATAGGGTTAGACCTGATGATTCCAAGAAGGAGGATGAGGAGAAGAGGAGATATAGATTGATACAGACGTTTGTTAACTGGTTACAAGCGTTCGCTATCATGGCCAGCGTCATTGGCGAAAAGAACCCCGAACATTGTTCGGGGTTGTTTTGTTATATGGATGCTATAGGTGAGGCACACAGGGTTTATGGGGGAGCTGCTTGGCTACGTTTATGATGAGCATTTTCGACAATGCAGAGCGGTTCATCCGGCTCTGCATTGGGACCATAAGGATATTAGCCTGTAGATGAGACTGATGTCGTTGGCTAGGGCCCCGCCTCAGTTATTTCAGGGGGGGGCCAGGGGTACTCACTCCTCAGGACTACCGGCCGGCAGGATATGGGGAGTGTGCTGGCAGTTTAATGAGGGCTCCTGTAAGTTTGGGGGATCGTGCAAATTCATGCACAAGTGTTCAGGGTGTGGGGGAGCCCACACAATGGCTTGGTGCTTCAAAAAAGGGAAGCGTACCGGGGAGTCTGCTCACAAGAGGGATGACGCCGGTGAAGGTGGAAAGAATGCAGCCTTTCCTAAGTAAGTATTCGGATAGAGAAGCGGCGTTGCTGCTCACCACGGGATTTCGAGAGGGGTTCATTGGAGGTGGTTCCTCCCATGGCTCGGAATTTGAAATCTGCATTGCAACACCCAGGGGTGGTAGGAGGTAAATTGGCAAAAGAAGTGGCATTGGGCCGCATGGGAGGGCCGTTTGCGTCAAAACCATTACAGGACTTGGTGATGTCTCCACTGGGCGTGGTGCCAAAGAAAGAGCCGAATAAATTTTGGTTGATTCACCACTTATCCTTTCCAAAAGGGGGCTCGGTTAATGATTTCATTGACCCGGACGCATGCACCGTGTCATACACTTCGTTTGATGCGGCAGTTAGGTGGGTCAGGCGTTATGGAAAGGGGGCACTGATGGCGAAATCTGATATAGAAGCGGCATTTAGGCTACTTCCGGTACATCGGGATAGCTTCAGGCTGTTGGGTTTCTACTGGCAGGCCCAATTTTATGTGGATAAATGCTTGCCCATGGGTTGCTCCATTTCTTGCACCATGTTTGAAGTTTTCAGTTCTTTTTTGGAGTGGGTGGTCAGAGATGTGTCGGGTCTGGAATCTGTTATACACTATTTGGACGACTTCCTATGTATAGGTCCCCCTTCTTCAGTTGTGTGTGCGATTTTATTGTCAACGTTGCAACACATTGCATAACGGTTCGGAGTGCCTCTGGCAGCAGATAAAATGTAGGGTCCCACAACAGAGATTCGTTTTTTGGGCATTGTTATTGATTTCATCACAATGGAATGCAGGTTGCCGCAGAAGTTAGTGGATTTGCAGAAGGAAATACGGGAGATCCATGGTATGAGGAAAATACAATTGCGGGACCTTCAATCCTTGTTGGGTACGTTGAACTTCGCTTGTAGGATCATACCCATGAGTAGAGTTTTTTGCAGGTGTTTGTCGGCGGCTACAGCTGGAGTAAAAGCTCCGACCCATTTCATTAGGCTTACAAAGGAGCATCGGGAGGACCTGAAGGTATGGTATCAGCTCCTGACGGAGTACAACGGGAGGTCGGTGTGGATGTCGGGTCTGGTAACTAACTTCGATGTGGAATTGGTTACGGACGCGGCGGGCTCTACTGGATATGGGGCATTTTTTCAAGGGCAGTGGAGTGCGGAGCCTTGGCCACAATCTTGGGTGGAAGCGGGGTTCCTTCGTAACTTGGTACTGCTGGAATTGTTTCCGGTAGTCTTGGCTATGGAGTTATGGGGGCGGTCTTGCCAGAATTTAAAGTTGAGATTGAACTGCGATTAATATGGGAGTGGTGCAAGTAGTCAATCGCATGTCAGCATCTTCCCAACCTGTCATAAGGCTACTGCGACAGTTGGTATTGGGGTGCTTGCAATTGAATATTTTCATATATGCTGTGCACATACCAGGGATTGACAACACACTGGCTGATTCGCTGTCTCACTTTCAGTGGGACAAGTTCAGGGAATTAGCTCCAGCTGCAGAGAAGGAAGGAATTCCTTGCCCGGGTTGGATCTGGGAGCTGGCCTTGGAGTCACGCAGGATGGATCCAGCAGTCTGTGAGTAGGTCCACATGGGAAGCTTATGTGAAGGTATGGAAAGAATGGTCGGGACTTATCCAGGAAGCTGGGGCGGGTGAAGACGGCTCGGAGGTGAGATTGTTGGTTCTGTATTTTGTGTCCAGGAACATGGAAAACGGGGTGGCGGTATCGTCTATTGGAAAGAAGTTGGCGGCTTTGTCATTCCTTTTTAAGTTACAGGGGAGGGAGGATTGGACAAAAGATTTTTGGGTGAGGCAGGCCTTAAAAGGGCACCGGAAAGGACACAAGAAAAAGGATACGCGAAGGCCTGTCACTTTTGCGAACCTATTGTCCATTTGTGAGCAGTTGGGGTCTGTGTGTACCTCGAGTTATGAACGCTTACTGTTTACAGCGGCTTTTTCGCTGGCGTTTTTTGGGGCTTTCCGGGTGGGGGAGTTGGTTAGCTCTTCCCGGCAGGACGCGGGGGTATTTTGGTACAGGATGTGCGGACATACAATGATAGGGTGTGTTTACGGCTGAGGAGGTCAAAAACGCATCAGTTGGGAAAAGGTGTAGATGTGTGGTTGTTCACTCTGCCAGGATCCAAGGTATGTCCTGTAAGAACTGTCAGGGATTTTGGAAGGATTAGACCGGTTGGTGGGGGACCATTCTTATGTCACGAGGATGGATCTTACTTATTAAGATTTCAATTTGTAGCAGTGTTTAGGAAATGCTTATCTGAGTTAGGATTGGACGGAATGGCATACGCCTCACACTCCTTCCCCATTGGGGCGGCTACAGAAGCTACCAGATGCGGGTTGGATGAGTAGCTGTGTGGAGGATCGGTAGATGGGAGTCGAAGAGATTCCGTACCTACATTCGCCCTTTAATTGGTAGTGGAATAAAAAAAAAAGCGGAAATGGGGGGGTGAGGGGCTGGATGTTTTTTCACACATGTAGTGGGGTTGGTTGGTTTTAGTGATATCACCTTGCCTTGTTGTCTTTTCGTTTCAGATGGAAGATCTAAAAGCCTCGTCTGGATACTGGGATACTCCTATGTTTGTTGGGGGGCATGGAGAGGTGATGCGAGACCGGATGGGCGGCAGTTGGGCATATTGAGGAGAGAGGCTTATATCAGGTGGCTGGGGAGACCAGGAATGATGTGGGGTAGAGTGGTTACAGAGGTGGAACACTATGCGTGGTTAGACAGACCGCCGGATGTGTTGGTCATTCACGCTGGAGGTAACGATTTGGGAGTGTGTACGGTTAGGGAACTGATATCGGACGTCAAATCGGACCTGCTGTATATACGTACGATTTTCCCTAGTACCTTGCTGTTATGGTCCGACATTGTGGCACGAACATCTTGGCGCAATGCAAAGTCTGTGGTGCGAATCAACAAGGCTCGTATACGAGTCAATTAGGTGGTGGGGAGGTTTTTGGTTCAGCAAGGGGGCATGGTGATTCGGCATAGAGAGTTGGAGATAAATGTGGGCCTCTATTTGAGCAGGGATGGTGTTCACCTCACGGATGTGGGGATTGACCTTTGGGCCATGGGGTTGCAGGAAGGGGTTTTTGGAGTAATAATGGCTTAGCAGTAAGAGGTAAGATGGGTTAAATCTGGACTACACTGGTCATGGTCAGACAGTAGTCTGGAGCCAAATCCGGCATTATGCAGTCTGGGAATTAAAGTACCGGATATCCACACATGGTCTATTCGGGACATGGTAGAGTGAGAACTAGAGAAGCAGGAGTAGGCTTGGCGCTTGGGGTAGAGTTGACGCCAGGTATCCACTAATGCCACGTACACACGATCGCTGGACTTCAGGAAACAATGATGACCCTGGAAGCTGGCTGTCCTGGCTTGCCCCCCCAAAGCGCCCGTGAAGTGCAAGAAAAATATGTAGAATATTTTACGGGTAGGGGGGCCATTGCTTTGCCAGCAAATTTGTAATACATTTTCTCTTTTATCAGATAAAATCTTGATTTTCATTTACTGCTTGGGTTTATTTTTGATGTCTCCTAGGTTCTCCTAGTGCACTTGTAGTGCCAATTGTTTTTTCCGTTATTAAATAACACCCATTGTCACTGTAAACACCAACTTAACGCAAAAACAGGTATTGATCATTGAAAGAAGAAGCCACACATTGTTGAGTATAAAACCTTTTATTACGTGCAAATGCACATGTACATTGTAAAACATATTTTTGTTAAAAACCCAAATTCTTTGTTTCATAAATTTAGAAGTTTTTTTTTTTTTTTTTTAGGGTTCATAAACAGGCATGTTTCAAAACATAACATACACAACTCTGGAACTTACAAAGTTCAACATTGAAAAACTGAAGGCAATATCAGACATTATAGTATCCAAAATGTGTTGATATTGCCTTCATCAGATGGGGGTGAAGTCACCCCTGTAAAAGCCAAATTTTGAAGATGCACAGAAATTGGGAGTCAAACTGGGGATTTTCCCTCCTGATCTCATGCCTAATGTCAACATGGATACCATATAAAAAATGTAGCGCATAAATATCAACTGTGAAAACCCACAACGTGTATTCTTAAGTGGAATCACCATCAATGTAAAGTCAGAAGTTGGAAAGTGTCCCGCTTCTTAAAGATGAATAAGTATGAACAAAGACCGCTGATGTTCAAAACATAGGTCAACATGTTCTATCTCCCATCATGGGGGATCAATGAACGTGTTTTTGGGGGGGGGGGGGGGTGCAACCCCTTCCTCTCACCTACTTGAGTTTTGAGGAAGGGGTTGCAGGCACAAAACGCATACATTGATATCCCCTGTTGGCAGATAGCACATGTTGACACACTGTGTGCATCTTCAAAATTTGGCTTTTAAAATGTGTAAAAAATTTGTCCGCAGATATAAAAAATAGTGCCTTTTTTTTGGGTATTTATATTCTTCCTAGTACATACATATTAAGCACCTGCTGTGTCATCACCATGTTCTTCTCCCACTGCGACAAAAGAGACGGGGCGGGGAATATTATAGAAAGAACGTCAGGAGCGGGCGACACGGGTGGAGTTTCACGCATGCGCAGTGTATATAAAGCTAACACGCATGTGTCGTACCTACCTTCTGTGTGCGGAGGAAGGAGGAACGGAAGCGACGAACGTAATAACGGAGGTAACATTTTAACTTGGGACATGAGTAGCCTATACTGATTCTAGATTGAGGCCTATATTGGGATAAGATTAGGAGAGTTTAGCCTTATATTCGTGTTTTTGTCTTTTTGTTTGGTCTTGCAGCAAAAATGAAACAATTTAAAGACCCAGACTTCCTCTGCAAATTCATAGACAGATACAGGGATATGCACAATGTGTGGGAGGTGAAAAAACCCTTATATCGCAACAAACCAGCAAGTAAGGCATCGCTGGAGAAACTGCTGAAATTTGTGAAGACTCTGGTCCCCGATGCAGACATCGAGTTTGTGGATAAGAAAATTGGTAGCTTGAGAAGCACGCATAAGAAGGAGCTTCAGAAGGTCCAGAAGTCCCTGAGATCAGGAGCAGCAGCAGAAGACGTGTATGTACCCAGTCTGTGGTATTACAACAGGATGCGTTTTCTAGAAGACCAGATTGAAGCCAGGGAATCACTTTCGTCTCTTCCGGCCCCCCTTCCATCCAGCCTTCCCTCAACCCTTCCCTCAACCCCAGCTTAGGCTTCCGAGGACCAACTTCCATCCATGCCTTCCATCCAGGAAGAAATTGAGGAGCCCAGATGGAGCCAGGTATATTTTTAATCATATTTTTTGTGGGAAAATGATTGTTGTTAACTAGATATTATTATTGCTAACAAATGAATGATTTAACAAAAAGTGTTTTACATATCAATAGACAGTAGGGGCCAAAAATGATTGTGACAAGAATGAAAAATGCTGGGCTCAGAATGATAGTGTTTTCTATTTATTAACATTCAATTTGCAACAGTCATGAGCTGAAAATTGTGTGTAATTGATGAACCAAAAACTAAAACTATGTCCCTTTTTCATACACAGGAAGACCTCAGCCAGGATAAGGCTCTGGAATGTGGCACACAGGAGGAGGCGGGGGTAAGTGTCAGCCAGGAGGAGGCAGGGGTGTCAGCCAGGAGGTGGCGGGGCCCAGCCTGACCCAATCCCAGGTCCCTCCCCTCCGCCTTTCACCCAAAAGGCCCAGGAAAAGGGGGGAACGTGGATGAGGCAGCACTTGCCCTCATTAAGGAGGCTAATGCGGCCCTGAAAGCCCCCCTCAACGCTGTAGAGGCCTATGGCATCTATATAGCCTCAAATTTGCAGCAAATGGAGGAGGGCCAACGCCGCAAATGCGGGAAAATCATTTTTGAGGCCACCCATAAGGGGTTGAGTGGCCAAATGACGGATGACCTCCACATATGTACTCTCGCCCATCCTCCTCCTCCTGCTGCCACGAGTCCACCTCTAGAGCCACAGCCTTCAGGGAAGGCTGCAGGGAAGCATGGAGGGAAGGTTGCACGGAAGAGAAGAAAGTGATTGCCTGGGTTCAGTCTGCTCTGACAGAAGACGCAGCCTGTTGTAGTACCACAGCCTGGGGACATATGTGTCATCTGCTGCTGTTCCTGATCTCTGGGAGTCCTAGACCAGATTGTGCTCCCTTCTATATTGACTTCTCAAGCTACCAATTTTTTTATCCACAGAGTTGATGTCTGCCCTGGGGGCCAAAGGCTTCGCAAATTCCAGCTGTTTCTCCAAGCCAGAATAAATGGAGATTTTTGGTTATGAAAATACTTGCCGATGTGTTTTTCTTCAAATAGGACAGATTTTTTGTGAGTAGGCAGGTACATTTCAAAAATACAATGTCAAATTAACAAGGGACACCAACACCAAGCAACCTCCTTGAGATTTACAAATACAAGATAATAATGGTGTTGTGGAAACGTGACATACAAAAAAATATGGAGATGACTATAAAATAATTAAAAAAAAAAATACAACAGGGGATCTTGATTAAAAAAAAAAAATGACTATAAAAAAAAAATTAAAAACATTATTATGGAGATCTGGCTTTAAAAACAAAAAAGATTATTCATGAGATCACGAGAAAAAATAAAGAAATACGTTTACGAGAACTCTGTGTGAATATGAGCAGCAAAACAACTTCATTCTTCTAGCATTATAAAGAAGAGAATGCGCTGCATTGAAAGATTTAAAAATTTGCAGTGCGACGAATGTGCTATCTCCATTACGAACAGTCGTTTTACCAGACTGAGCGGCTCTGTCTCATACTTGATTCTGAGCATGCGTGTTTTTTTGCGCGTCAGAATTGCATACGCACGGAATTTCCGATAGAAACGTCTTCCGCCAGAAAAATTGGGCACATGCTCTCAATCTTTTGCTGGCCGAAATTCGGCCAGCAAAAGTCCGATGGAGCATACACACGGTCGCATTTTCCGACCAAAAGCTCTCATCGGTCTTTTGCTGGCCAAATTTCCTATCGTGTGTATGCGGCATTAGTCAAAACTTGTCATTAGGCGGCTGAACCTAGTGTCATGATCTGGCATGGGTGGTTGTGAGCCCTGTCCCAGTCGGTCAAGGGAGGGATTGGCCACCATATTAAAGTCTCCCAACCATATTGCCAATACACCAGGGTATTTGGCCATGAGCGAGAATCCCTCACTGAGAATGGTGGAATTAAAGGGAGGGGGGAGGTACCAGGCAAGTATCAATATGGGGTTACCTGCTATTTTAGCATACAGAAATACATATCTGCCCTAGGGATCTAATACTATAGATGGAGTTCAAAGGGCACTGACTTGGCCACCAGCACTGAGACGCCACTGGAGTATGAGGTATGGGTGGCATGCTATGCCCAGCCAATCCAGGGGCGCCGCAGTGCCCGCTGTAGATATCCCTGTACGTGGGTCTCCACCAGCACAATTATGTCTGCCCTTTGGCTTTTAAGGAAGGAAAACACTGCAGTACGCTTCAGTTTATCACCTAACCCACGGACATTCCATGTTAGAAATTTTAACCTAGCCATAAGCATAACATGATGTACCGGTTGGGCCGGATGGGCCCACATACCTCTATCTTGTATTGGTATAGTAGTGCGCCTATGCAAGTATATCCTTAAATCAATACAACATTAGACAGCAGCATATCAATGGTTATAATTGTACAAAAAACGTGTGTAATAGACACCAGAAACTTAAATATCAGTAGTAACAAAACCCTAACCCTCCCAGCTCTGCACACACCTCAACTCGTGCAAGCATAAGTTTCAAGCAAAGTGCCCAACTTGTGAAAGTATCGTGGTGAACGTCAGCTCAGTACCCACATACAACAGGACACTGGCTGGGGTAACTTAAGAACATGGGTAGTAGAGTCATTTGGGGGGGATGCTTCCTCTAACGATCTTCCAGGAGGGGGGAAATGAAAATCCTCTGGAAATTACTGCCTGTAGTGAAGAAAGTCCCATAGTAAATGAGGGCAGTGATCAGGTCTGGGCATTTACATGTTCAGCCTTATTGAAAAGGGTCGCACTAACGGGAACATAAACGAAACTCAGGCCAAAAGGGACAGTCTGAATATGAGTGTGACTCCCCCTAAGAATGTCAGGTGCCCTGGCCATGATCAAAGCGGGATGGTGATTTCCATGTGGTACTCACGGCTTAGGCGGGGTTGAGCTGATCAAGCAGCCCTTGGTTCCTCAAAGAAGTGGACTCTATCTTCTCCAATGACCCGAAGGCGGGCAGGGAACACCATGGCATATTTCAGATGGCGAACTCGCAGGCACCGCTTGATGTCTGTGAATTGGCTGCGTTGTCGCTGTACCTCTGCAGAGAAGTCAGGAAAGGCCATAATCTGATGGTTGTGCAGGGGTATGTTGCCTTTCTCCCTGGACAAACGGAGGATGGCATCACGGTCCTTATAATTAAGGAATTTAGCAATGAAGACTCGTGGAGGTGCTCCCTGAGGTGGTTGCTTAGCAGGCATCTGGTGTGCGCGTTCCACAACAAATAATAGTGAGAAGGCCTCACGCCCATGCAGCAATAGCCTCCAGGATCTCACTCTTGTCGGCTGCACGTGCCGCAGATGAGGAGGACGGGGAGCCGCCATCCTGGGTCTGTGTCTGTCTGTCCTGATGGCAGTATTGCGCGAGTTTCGTAAATGCATCAGCCATTCTGCGGGGTGGAGACATAGCTCCACTGAGTACTAAGACTATGGTGATGAAATACCGGGCTGGTGGTTCTGTTTGCTGGAGTCAGGACCATATAATAAAGTTACCGCCGGCGGAGCTCAGCTCAGACACGTCTCACTGCATGCAGTTCCAGTCCACGCTCCCCATGCATGAGGATTTTTGATCTGAAACATGTTAAGGGATCCCCCAGAGGTGGGTATATTGACAAAAGTCTCCTGCAGCTGGAGACGCAATGGATTTTTCGCCTGCAGGTGACAAAATCGCCAGGTCTGAATGAGCAGCTCAGCTTTAAATCAGTTTGGCTGACCTGCTCTCTCAGAGACATATGTATTTTTAACTTTTGTCTGTATATACTCTACTTGTACTGTCTTTATAAGTGGCGAGTTTTTTAAAATAATCTGTGTTCGGTATGTGGAAAAGTAGGAACGTAGGACAAAATTTACATTAAATATATGTTTATAGGAGTTACATCTGTCCCCCGGTGCAGGTGATTGTGGATGCTGTCTCATGCTGTGGGACAGGTTGCAGTCGGGCTATGTGGTTAGACATGTTCCCCTTCCCAATAGGGTATTGAGGAGGTTGTGAAGCCTTTGGTCCTATGAATGTGTGAGCCCACACTGGTACTTAAAGTGGATGTAAACCCGAATTTTTTTTTATATCATACTGTAGAATATAAGATTTCCTATCATTTGAGCCCAGTCTTGCCACACAGAGTTAATCCATCTCTGAGCAATACTCTTTTATTGTTCAGGGAGAGAAATCTTGACAAACTGACAAAAACTTTGTCAAATCCTCCCCCTTGCTGTGAGTGACAGCCTAAGACACAGGCATTAATTTTTTAATTTCCTCCCCCACTCTATTCTTCAGCAGCTCTGCAAGGATTGGATGTTCCACACCTCAGCATGATTTGGCATGCTGAAGTCATGTGGTTACTTTCCTGTCTTTTCATTGGATGTTAGAAATCATAGCAGAAGTTCAGTTAGAAATACACAGGAGAAAATGAATATTGAACAAGGGGAGTGTAGAGGTGGGCGGGGAGTGTAGAGGTGGGCGGGGAGTCTACTGACATCCCGACTCCACCCAACGAGCTCCAGACAACAGACCCACCCACAGAATCTGCAGTTTTTTGGGTCTAATAACAGACAGAGGGGAGACATTTGACAGGTAAAGAAACATGCAGGAGGCATGTATATCCTTATAGATAACACCTATGGCAGTAGTTTAGAAAGGATGACATTGGGTTTACATCCACTTTAAGGGTTTATAAAAGCATTTAATGATGTCATGGTATTAAGGACATCGGTCTAAGATAAAAACCTTTCTATTTATAATGGTGGTTGAATATTTGATATGATGCCCTGTGGTTTTTCAACCAAAGACAGGAATTGAGAGTTTCTATCTCGCCATCTCTTTTTAATACACAAGATGGTGATATTGAGTCTATATGTGTTTGGTAGGTTTTTGTACATGTGCTATCTATGATGGCCACTAGATGGCATCATGTATACTCTGTATTAATGGAATAAATTTACCCAAGAGATATATTCATGTATTAACATCAGATATTGATGTGTGGGACGGGGCGGCCTTTTTTTACCCCCCGGCACCCTATCAGTCTTTTCCTTCATCTATTGATGTAAGGGATTAGACTGGGTTTTGGGCGCTGTATAGGATGCTACAGCACCTCCGCCATTACCGCGCATGTGTGAATTAATAGTGCATGCGCTGTAGCATATTCAGATAATGTCAGGTACACAGCTGAATCGGCTTAGCCCTGACATGATAGGAAGATGGTTTTGGCGCCAATTCACCCTATTTAAGGGTGGTGTTATTGTAAACAGCTGCGGGTATTCATTTGGAGGTATTGACCTACCATGACAGTTGCATTAATTGTGGATCAAGTAAAGGGCATTTGCGGTTGGTCCCTGATGCTTCATGCCATTACCAAGGTAATTTACAACTATTTTTAAGGCAGTTTTTGTGGACACTGGCTATATTATTGTCTGGAGATATAGATAGGCTTTTCTTTTTTACATGCTTGCTTTATATTTCAGATTGATTTGGCCATCCACTTCAGCAACTGGAATCTGTTCACTGCTTCTGCTGCTTTCTGTGTGTATACCAGGGAGGTTTCTCCTAGGTATGTGATACAATATGGGTTGTTTGTTGTACTTTATGAGGAATGTTTGATAGGGTAATAGTACTTACATTTTTCTTTGTTGCAGTGCCATATGGCAAAATTTATGACCAACCTGAATTAACTGTCTATTCTTTTATATGGGACCCTATGTGGCTTCTGGGACAATCTTCCCTAGCCGGCTTTAGATCTGTTTGGTGGAGAAAAACATCAGGTCCACCTCACACTGCACTTGTGGGAATTTATAATGCCCTTAGGGGGCTTCTCAGAAAGTTTACTTACTAAATGTAAGTTTTAAAACAATGTATAATAAAATTTAAAGTGATGTTTTGTTACATAGAAATGGATATTATGTGCATTTATATTCTCTCTTTACAGCAACTCTATAGCATCCATTTCCTTCCAATATGAACCCTTGAAGAAGCTATCAAGCAAAACACGTTGGGCTGTGCATCTTCCTCTACTATTTGTCATGGTGTATGCAATGGGGATCCATGATTGTATGATTATAGAGGAAATAATATATCTTGGCATAGGGGATGCTTGCTTTGCTTTCAGAGATTGCTGTACACATATATACTTTTTGCACTATAGGTCTATTTTATCATAGACACTATTTTAAATAATATAACAACAAAAAATATTTTTATAAATCACTTTTTCAAATATTATTCCTTAACCACTTCAGCCCCGGAAGAATTTGCCCCCTTCCTGACCAGAGCACTTTTTACAATTTGACACTGCGTCGATTTAACTGCTAATTGCGCGGTCATGCAATGCTGTACCCAAACGAAATTTGCGTCCTTTTCTTACCACAAATAGAGCTTTCTTTTGATGTTATTTGATCACCTCTGCGGTTTTTATTTTTTGCGATATAAATGGAAAAAGACCGAAAATTTTGAAAAAATATGATATTTTCTACTTTTTGTTATAAAAAAAATCCAATAAACTCAATTTTAGTCATACATTTAGGCCAAAATGTATTTGGCCACATGTCTTTGGTAAAAAAAAATGTCAATAAGCGTATATTTATTGGTTTGCGCAAAAGTTATAGCGTCTACAAACTAGGGTACATTTTCTGGAATTTACACAGCTTTTAGTTTATGACTGCCTATGTCATTTCTTGAGGTGATAAAATGGCAGGGCAGTGCAACCCCCCCCCCCCCCAAATGACCCCATTTTGGAAAGTAGACACCCCAAGGAAATGGCTAAGAGGCATGTTGAGCCCATTGAATACTAATTTTTTTTGTCCCAAGTGATTAAATAATGACAAAAAAAAAAAAAAAATTACAAAAAGTTTTCACTAAATGATATATTGCTTACACAGGCCATGGGCATATGTGGAATTGCACCCCAAAATACATTTAGCTGCTTCTCCTGGGTATGGGGATACCACATGTGTGGGACTTTTTGGGAGCCTAGCCGCGTACGGGCCCTGAAAACCAATCACCGCCTTCAGGATTTCTAAGGGTGTAAATTTTTGATTTCACTCTTCACTGCCTATCACAGTTTCGGAGGCCATGGAATGCCCAGGTGGCACAAACCCCCCCAAATTACTCCATTTTGGAAAGTAGACACCCCAAGCTATATGCTGAGAGGCATGGTGAGTATTTTGCAGCTCTCATTTGTTTTTGAATATGAAGAAAGACAAGAAAAAACAATTTTTCTTTTCTTTTTTCAAATTTCAAAACTTTGTGACAAAAAGTGAGGTCTGCAAAATACTCACTATACCTCTCAGAAAATAGCTTGGGGTGTCTGCTTTCCAAAATGGAGTCATTTGGGGGGGTTTTGTGCCATCTGGGCATTCCATGGCCTCCGAAACTGTGATAGGCTGTGAAGAGTGAAATCAAAAATTTACGCCCTTAGAAAGCCTGAAGGCGGTGATTGGTTTTCGGGGTCCCGTGCGTGGCTAGGCTCCCAAAAAGTTTCACACATGTGATATCCACGTACTCAGGAGAAGCAACAGAATGTATTTTGGGGTGTAATTCCACATATGCCCATGGCATGTTTGAGCAATATATCATTTAGTGACAACTTTGTGCAAAAAAAAAAAATTGTCTTTTTCCTGCAACTTGTGTCACAATATAAAATATTCCATGGACTCGACATGCCTCTCAGCAAATAGCTTGGGATGTCTACTTTCCAAAATGGGGTCATTTGGGGGGGTTTTGAACTGTCCTGGCATTTTATGCACAACATTTAGAAGCTTATGTCACACATCACCCACTCTTCTAACCACTTGAAGGCAAAGCTCTTTCTGACACTTTTTGTTTACATGAAAAAATATTTTTTTTTGCAAGAAACTTACTTTGAACCCCCAAACATTATATGTTTTTTTAAAGCAAATGCCCTACAGATTAAAATGGTGGGTGTTTAATTTTTTTTCTCACAAGTATTTGTGCAGTGATTTTTCAAATTTTTCAAAAAACACACTTTTTTTAAATTTTAATGCACTAAAACACACTATATTGCCCAAATGTTTGATGATATTAAAAAAGATGATCTTAGGCCGAGTACATGGATACCAAACATGACATGCTTTAAAATTGCGCACAAACGTGCAGTGGCAACAAAATAAATACATTTTTAAAAGCCTTTACAGGTTACCGCTTTAGATTTACAGAGGAGGTCTACTGCTAAAATTACTACCCTCGATCTCACCTTCATGGTGATACCTCACATGCATGGTGCAATTGCTGTTTACATTTGACGCCAGACCGACGCTTGCATTCACATTAGCGCGAGAGCAGGGGGGGACAGGGGTGCTTTTTTTTTTTTTTTTTTCTTTATTATTTTTTTGCTTTTTTATCTTATTTTTAAACTGTTCCTTTCATATTTTTTTTTAATCATTTTTATTGTTATCTCAGGGAATGTAAATATCCCCTATGATAGCAATAGGTAGTGACAGGTACTCTTTTTGAAAAAATTGGGGTCTATTAGACCCTAGATCTCTCCTCTGCCCTCAAAGCATCTGACCACACCAAGATCGGTGTGATAAAATGCTTTCACAATTTCCCAATGGCGCTGTTTACATCCGGCGAAATCTAAGTCATGAAATGCTCGTAGCTTCCGGTTTCTTAGGCCATAGAGATGTTTGGAGCCACTCTGGTCTCTGATCAGCTCTATGGTCAGCTGGCTGAATCACCGGCTGCATTCTCAGGTTCCCTGTTGAGACAGGAGAGCCAGAGAGAAACACGGAAGACGGTGGGGGCATTCCCTCCCACTGCTTGTAAAAGCAGTCTAGAGGCTAATTAGCCATTAGGATTGCTTTTACATGAAAGCTGACTGCTGGCTGAAAAGAATGATACCAAGATGATACCTAAACCTGCAGGCATCATTCTGGTATAACCACTCAAAGTCGTGAATTGCATACCTGAACTGTTAGCGATCGCAGGGATCAGGCCTGACTCTGCAAATGCTGCAGTTATGCGTTTAGTGTTTTGTAAGTGACAGTGATCGATCGATACTGCACTTGGGTGGGCTGGGCTGGGCCGAGCGGAGGGGCAAAATGCAGGTGCTAGCAGGTATCTGGGCTGATCCCGCAAACACTGCATTTTTGGGAACCCTAAACTGCTGGGGACGCTAGTATAGATCTGATCGGATCAGATATTGATCCGTTCAGATACTATACCACTAAGGGAGGTGTACGGTGCGTGCGTGGGTGTTAGCCTTACTGGCGCTAACCTGACGCTGCTTGGGGCTGGTGCTTGCCAGTTCACCAAAATGCTACCAGAAAAACTTAGTGATCGCAGGGATCAGGCCTGACTCTGCGAACGCTGCAGTTATGCGTTTAGTGTATTGTAAGTGACGGTGATCGATCGATACTGCACTTGGGTAGGCTGGGTTGGGCCGGGCGGAGGGGCAAAACGCAGGTGCTAGCAGGTATCTGGGCTGATCCCGCTAACACTGCGTTTTTTGGGACCCCTAAACTGCTGGGGACGCTAGTATAGATCTGATCGGATCAGATATTGATCCGTTCAGATACTATACCACTAAGGGAGGAGTATGCTGCATGCATCGGTGTTAGCAGTACTGGCGCTAATCTGACGCTGCCTGGGGCGACACATAACACTAACTGCCCTACCACACTAACTGTCACAAACTGACACCAATGCAGTAATCAGGAAAAAAAAAAAACTGCTTGGTGTCAGTGTGACAGGGGGGGGGGGTGATTGGGTGGTGATCGGGGGGGGGATCGGGTGGTAAAGGGGAGTATATTGTGTGCCTGGCATATTCTACTGTGTGTGTGTGTGTGTGTGTGTTGTGCACTCACATCAATGTCTTCTCTCCTTGGCGCCGGAACAGAAAATACCGAGCCGAGGAGAGATTACATCATTTCCTCTGCTGCTGTTTAGCATACAGCAGCAGAGGAATGATCCCACTGGCTGGGAGCGATCGCGAGGGGGGGGGCCACAATTGGATGGCCTCCCCCTCACCTCCGATCGCCGGGGGACAAACGTCGACCGCCTCGGGCACCGGGGGGGTCTGATTGGACCCCCCACCCGCGGAAGGCAGATCACGTACAGGTACGTGATTCTGCCTGCCCGTGCCATTCTGCCGACGTATATCGTCGTGAGGCAGTCGGCAAGTGGTTAAGGTGGGTTCAGCACCATATTCCAATTCCAACACTAATATCCAATTGTCCTTTGTCCTGCTATTTTTCGGGATGTGGTGCTGATTATCAACTGAAATAATTTATTTTCAAATTCTTTCCACTAATACGAACGATAGGGTACTATTCCTTCCACTGACACAACAATGGGGCATTGTTCCTTCTACTGACAACGTTGATACACATTATAGGGCACAATTCCTCCTCCTACTGACCACAAGTGCTATGTCATTTTTTTTACTCCTAATGACCACAGTCCAGCCCCCCTAAAGTCTGAAGGACAGTAAACTGGCTCTATGTTTAAAAAGTTTGGACACCCCTGCTCTAAATGATTGAATTTGTTCATTTTAGCCAGTAAAATAGAGTAATAGCACTTTGTCTGCCTTCAGGAAGAGCTGGACCAGAAACTGGTCATTGTTATACGAAATAAAAGCTAAGATCCAGTTGGAGCAGTTTGTTTCCTATTTAGCAAATTTAAAAGGGTACTTGTGGTTTAAGCAATGGCGGCCGCTCCATTAGGGGCGGGCGCCACCCCTCCCCTATCCATGCGTCCTGCCCCCTTATCTACATGTGGGGCACCTGACGCATGGATTCCAATGGGTTTTTTTAAGCACGTGATTAGAGCCTGAGGCTCTAATAGGCTTTAAAAAAGGGTGGGTTCGGGGAGCAGAGCACTGCATGAATATTCGCTGTTGTCAAACTGATTCTACTCCCGGCCAAACAGGAAGCAGGTCTTGGGACCCATTTCCTGATTGGCCGAAAGGAGAAGCGATCCAATTGGCTTAGGATGAGGGGGAGACGTCACGCAAGGGAAGCCGTGCCGCCATGAAGCCAAGGAAGGAGGATGCAGCATGAAGCCACCCGCCCAGAGGAAGCCTGTGCCATAGATGGGTTTTGTGCTCGGCTGCTGGCCGACCGATGGGGGGGGGGGGGGAGACACGACTGACCTGGGGGGGGTGGTACAGGGGACTCAACCTAAAAAAATATACCACCAGCCGCCACTGGGTTTAACTAATCTTTTTTTCAATGATTCTGCATGGACTGCATAACAGGGCACATGGCAAAGGGTTTGTTGTTTGTCTTTGTTCTAAAAGAGGTTCCTCTTTCTTATTTGATAACATTTGGAAGTATGCTCTAACCATTCCCTGGGTTAAAAAAACAAAACCTTTGAGCCCCTTTTACTTATCTAAATCCATGATCGCATGACATATCACCCCTGAGTTTTCTATCTTTCTCACTGCAGAGTTGGACAGTTCTTCTTTACATATCAAAGTTGCTGCCTGGGTGCCCTGAACTCTATCTATTGACAGTACAGCAGCAGGGTCATGTTGTCAGGCTCTAGAAGACATCAGAGATGGGGTGATATCATGGCAAAAGGACTGTTAGCGCAGGTATGTTAGCGCAGGTCGACAGTGCTGGTCTGCACTCCCGGAAGAGGTGCTGGTGGGGGACACATGATGGAAGACTCAGGTGAGTAGAAAAATGTGTTGAAGAGGGTTTTTCTAATTAATAAAAAATGTGAAGAGGGCATAAGGGAAAGGGGAACACCTGCCCAGAGATGGACTTCAAGTAAAAAAAAAATAAATAAATTGGTCTAGATTCTTCATACAGATGAGTTACAAAATATTGAATCCATGGGATTGGCTTGATAGGCAGACAGCTGGCATGTTCAGATTTACTGGTCTCATATTGTTATTGAGGACTTGACTTAATTTGTGGACTGAGTCCTAACTCTTCAAAGCCTACCACCAAAGTTTAGAAAAATCAAGTGAAACTAGGTTTATTGGAGGCGTTTTTCAAACATTGTTCCATAAATGTATTTTTAAATAGTGCCCCAGTCTTTATTTTATCCCCCTGTAGTTCCTTCAAAACATGATTCAGGCTAGAATTGCTAAGAGCTGACCTTATCATGGTACTGCTGTTTCTTTACTATCCAATTGCAGGTTGGGGGTGGTCCTAGACCAAGCTGAATTAAATTAACTGCTATAGATAAAAGTGAGGTCAGATCCTGGTAGTGTAGGCTTAAATGGATACCTGAATTAGGAAACTAGCTGAACAAAATGACAATATATTATAATATCACACATACGTCTCAGCTCTAAATTTAGATGTTTGTCTTCACTTCCACTTCATAATGGATGTAAACCCGATTTATAATTATAGAATAAGTAAGTATTTGTTTGTTAGTGTTTGCTGAAGCATGCAGGCTTATCCTCCTAAGCTTTTCTCATACACGTAACATGAGTGGCAGATGCTATTATTGTTGAAATGTACAATCATCTATACACTTCATTAGAATGTTGACACCGATCCTACAATAAGCTTTGATACAGGAACAAAAACAAATACACAAAACAGGCTGAAAGTATCAAACTGGTATAAAAAAGAAATATTTCATATGTCAATGCTACAAATCCAACAGGAATATAAAAGCCTACCGCTAAAACTCAGTGATATGGAAAGACCTTGCAATACGGCCTCATGTATACTGGGACTCTTGTAAACGCTCTTCTCCTGGCAGGAGAAAAGCAGCTTCAAAATTGCGCCTAAACTTGGTTTAGGCACATCAATAGCTTGGGCGTTTATTCATTTCATTGGCCAGAATGTTAATTCATTCTGACCATTTAGACACGTTTAGGTGCCTCAGATATTTTTCTGCCAAAGCATCACAAGTGACACTTTTTTTTTCCCTCTAAACTCCCATAAATGCCTATGAGGGCATGGACATATAGGCTAACATCGAGTGGCATTTAGAGGCAAAAAAAAAAAGGTAAACAGCCGTAAAACAGACGTTTATGAACTGCAGTGTGCATGAGGCCTATCTAAATATGCTTACCAGGCTAATAATGACCTGTAATTCACTGTGATCATCCTACAGGGATATGTTTAGGCACCTTAGGCCAGGGGTTTCCAAACTTTTCATTATTAGGGCAACATTGTATATTTTACAAACATTCATTAAAAAAACAGTTTTATAAATCCATGTATAAAAATTTAAATGAATTTAATATGTTTACTTGCAGCTTTTTTGTAATCAGCATGATCTCATTTAGAACAGAGAGATAACTTCAATGAAACAAACCAAAGAAATTCAATAAAACTTGAGCCTCAGAGGTGAGTCGCGAGGAAGTAGAGAAGAGACATTTGGCAGCAGATGAGTGAGCACTTAGATCTTCTCCCTTTTATCATTTATGGTCTGGAATCCGTATTTATTTCTGAGGAGTCTGGAAGTGAATGTGTGATCCTCTTCAACCCATTTGGTATATTGGGATCTGCTTGCATGACTACCTGTTAGCTCAGGAGTTCATGCCCTGAGGTGAGAGTAGATAATAAGACCGGAGGTGGAGGGACTGTCACCTAATGTGGATTGTATCATGACTGTTGAAGGCTTTTTGGGACTTATTGTCCATAAACTCTATGGACTTTCTCTTATTTTTATACTGAAAATATGAAAATACTTTCTGGGACTTGTTGTTCATCAATGTTTTGGAAGTTTTGTTTGCGCTGCACTTTTACCCTGTTATAACATTTGCTATTTTGTATTTTTGTGAAAATTCTTTAGTGTTCAGCTTGCATACGAGGGGGGGGGGTTGTTTTATAATTCTTTATATATATTTTTGCGCTGAGTGCACCCTCTGCTTTTTATACTCCCTATTTATGTCCACCCTCTGAACTCGCCTTTGTAGCCAGTTTTCAATCCATGTACTTAGCCTATGGTCCATGCCAATAGACCTTAATTTGTACAGTAAACATTTATGGGGAACTGTGTCAAATGCTTTTGCAAAATCCAGATACACCACGTCTACGGGCCTTCCTTTATCTAGATGGCAGATCACCTCCTCATAGAAGGTTAATAGATTGGTTTGGCAAGAATGATTCTTCATAAATCCATGCTGATTACTGCTAATGATACCATTTTCATTACTAAAATCTTGTATATAGTCCCTTATCATCCCCTCCAAGAGATTGCATACTATTGATGTTAGGCTAACTGGTCTGTAACTCCCAGGGCTGTATTTTGGCCCTTTTTTAGCCATTTAAGGACCAAGCCTCTTTTTTACACTTGTTGTTTACAAGTTAAAATCATTTTTTTTTTTTTGCTAGAAAATTACTTAGAACCCCCAAACATTATATATTTTTTTCTAACATCCTAGAGAGTAAAATGGCAGTCATTGCAATACTTTCTGTCACACCGTATTTGTGCAGTGGTCTTACAAGCAAACTTTTTTTGAAGAAAAGATACACTTTTTTTAATTAAAAAAATAAGACAACAGTAAAGTTAGCCCATTTTTTTTTTTTATATTGTGAAAGATAATGTTACACCTAGTAAATTGATACCCAACATGTCATGCTTCAAAATTGCGCCCGTTCCTGGAATGGCGACAAACTTTTACCCTTAATCTCCATAGGCGATGTTTAAAATTTCTACAGGTTACCAGTTTTGAGTTACAGAGGAGGTCTAGGACTAGAATTATTTCTCTTGCTCTAACGATCGCGGTGATACCTCACATGTGTGGTTTGAACACCGTTTTCATATGTGGGTGCTACTCACGTATGCGTTTGCTTCTGCTCGCGAGCTCGTCAGGACGGGGCGCTTTTTCTTATTCCTAATACAAGGAATGTAAATATCCCTTGTAATAGAAAAAAAAGCATGACAGGGCCTCTTAAATATGAGATCTGGGGTCAAAAATCTCATATTTACACTAAAATGCAATAAAAAAAATTCTCCCTTTAAATGGGCGGAAGTGACGTTTGACGTCGCTTCCGCCCTCCCATGCCATGGAGCCGAGCAGGGGCCATCTTCCCCTCAGAAGGCAGCAAGGGTACGTCATTTTGCGCAAAGTGGTTAAATATTGGTGCTACATTGGCTTTTCTCCAATCAGCTGGTACCATTCCAGTCAGTAGACTGTCAGTAAAAATTAGGAACAATAGTCTGTCGTTTACTTGACTGAGTTCCCTAAGGACCCTCGGGTGCAAGCCATCTCTGGTCCCGGTGGCTAGGGTGGTCCCTAGGGTAGGAGGAGCCAGGTCCTCGGGTACGGCCGAACCCGGAAGATTTTTACTCTGCTGTTGATCGCTGTTTAATTCTTGTAAGTGACGCTATTGTTTATTAAAATTTGCTTTAAAACTACTACACTATGGAGCCCATTTCTCTTTTTACGTCCATCTGAGATTATCAATCAAGTGAGGGCGAATATCATCCCATCCTGCTCCAATCCCATTTCCCAAGTGAGCTGTCATCTGGATCGGGAGCTGCATTTTGGGGAAGCTGTTCCAGAGATAATATCTCGACCCACCTGTGGGCATAAGCGTGACTCGGCCCATCTGGGGGCCGCCACTACAGGTGAGAGGCTGGGGGAAACTATCACCGTGGTCACTGCACATCGCACTTGGGAACAGGATTGGATGAATTATTCATAAACGTCTGTTTTCTTCATCACTGCACCAGCACTTTTGTATTTTTTAAAAGATTCCTCTTTTCCCGTATTTTTCATCTTTTTGGGAACATTATCAGCCACACTCATAGGTCTTTGGACTACACCTGAGTATTTTTATATTTTTTATATCACTTTACTTAAAGATGTGAACTCACAATCATTTGAAATATTTTTCTTCACTGAATAATTTTTATTCATTATACACATTGCACTCTATTAGAAATTATAAGTTTTGAATTATGTTTTGCACTTTATTAGAAACTAATTATACATCTGCTATATTTAATTACTGCATATGTATATTGCATGCTTGTGGAATTTTTTGCACATTATATATATTTTTTATGAATTTCATTATTATTATTATATGCATATTGCACTTTGGTAGAAATGTCTTATTTTTTTAGTTGCATTGAGCTTTGCATCTATGAATCGCATGTTTGTGGAATTAGTCATTTGTGGTTATATATATATACTACATGTTGCTATCGTGTTTGAAAGTTACAGTTGTGAAGTGTCTTGCTTTATGATCATGGGGTTCTTTAGCTATTTTTTGATCATTTGTTATTATTTGTTATATTGTGTAAAATTGCATTTTTACTACATTTGTGAATCGCACACGTGTGAACCTGGATGCCATCATTATTATTTATTAGTATTGGGTTGTTTTTCATGCTCAATATTGATTGGACGTTTTTGGAAACACTATTTATGATTCTTTTAGTACACTTTGCCACGTGAGGTTGGATTCTCCATCATATCGAGTGTGAGATTGAATTACTTTTTTGTACTTTACTTTGCACTTTACATTTACTTACTATTGTACGGAGCTTTTTTTACTATTTTTGCTTTGGACGTATTAATTAATATTGTTTCATTTTGGGACCGAGGTAGCGCTACATATTTTCTATTATATGGTGTGTAGTCTGTTGTCCTTGTCTGCTAGTGGCCCCGACTTTGGCTTATTCCAGTCCATCCTCACCACTAGAGGCTCTGGCTCTTAGACTCCGCGCTCTAGGGAATCTTACGCTCCGGTGGGATGCGTGTTGGTGTTCCAGCGGCCCTGCCTTCCTTTACCACCCTGACTCTCATCTGCAGCAGTCAGCCGTAAGGTCCACTACCTTGCAGTGCACTCCTGATCCCAACGGTGTGCATCTGTCACCTGGCCTCAGGTGGCCTGACATTAAGGGGGAGTTATAACTCTTATTTTTTTCCATCTGTGTCCTATTGGGGAGACTTCTCCTCCTGTCCCATATCCAAAATAGGGCATTAGAGGAAATATCTTCAAAGTGAGGAAATCCCTGGTTGTCACCAGAACTAGTGTCCCCATTGGAAGATCTCCCAACCATTCCTGTTCTGGTAGCAACCAAAAATGTAAGAATTTATTTTACTTTTAATGATAATGGTAAACAGGACCATAATAAAGATAATTTGTTCCCCATTACTAACTACTCCTTGTTCTGAGCAGTGTCTGTGTGTGGAGGTGGCCATCTTGGTAGAGCAGCAGGGCTTTGTTTCCTCACACCCCCTTGAGAACTGGTGATCTGAAACTGGTGGGGGAATGTTGAAGAGTCCACATGAGAAGAGTGGGAGCCCCAATCCACAGAATGAAGGAAGCAGAAGTAGATGGATCCTTACATTGCAGCTTTCCTCCAGCGAAAAGAACAGTGAGCAGCGCAGTCCTGAGTCCAGCAGTCAGGGGCAGTAGTGCCTTAGATGATCTCACACTGCAGATATACAGCTAGTACAAGAGTGCCTAGGCACACTGACATACCAGGAAGTGCACTGCTATTTTTTAGGAGAAATTCAAGACAAAGATTTCCAGGTACAAGTAACATTGCTTGATGTTTCCTATAGGATAGAAAAGCTTCACTTTTTAAGTTCAGGTCCACTTGACGAAAAGCCGAATTTGCTAGTTTGGAGTGTTGGCCTTAGCTTGATTAGAGAACATGAAGTGAGGGCGCATCATCTAAGTGTAACCTATAGTAATGCTTAAATAAGGATTAAGTATTTTAGACGTTCGCCATTCGGGATAGAACTTTTCCCCTGTTGGGAGTTCTGCTGTGAACCGAACAGGGGGGTGTTCGACCCATCTCTAGCAAGCACAGATGTAAGATGTTTTTTGTAGTTGGTTACCAGGTTTGCACACATCTAAGGAGGGATTTTGGTCCACTCTGCTTTACAGATCTCCTCTAAATCCTTAAGGTTTCATCTCCCTCCATACATTTTGTATAGGATTAAGGTCTGGAGACTGGCTAGGCCACTCTATGACCTTAATGTGCTTCTTCTTGAGCCACTCCTTTGTTGCCTTGGCGGTAAATTTTGGGTCATTGTCATGCTGGAAGACCCATCCACGACCCATCCCCAGTGTTCTGGCTGAGGGAAGAAGGTTCTCATCCAAGATTTTACAATACATGGCCCCGTCCATTGGCCCCGTCCATTGGCCCCTCAATGTTGCAAAAGCATCCTGTACCTTTAGCAGAGAAACAGCCCCAAAGCATAATGTTTCCACCTTCGTGCTTGACTGTAGGGGTGGTGAACTTAGGGTCATAGTCAGCATGTGTCTTCCTCCAAACATGGCAAATCGAGTTAATGCCAAAGAGCTCAATTTTAGTCTCATCTGACCACAGTACTGTCAAGGCTGGGCTCAGCCCTTCCTTCTCTAAGCTGGCCGCTCAGCTGTCAGCTAATTACCAGCTCCCGTCTCTCTCCACAGTTACCCAATAAGCCTACTAAACCCTTACTCACCAGTCGCCTTTTCTGAACCCAGTAACCAACACCGACCTCCTCTTCTGAACCCTGTTTTGGTGTTCCCCTATACACTTCTTCCCTCTACCCTTCCTGTGGTGCAACACCGACCTTCTCTTCTGACCCCCCCCCCTCTAGTGAGCCCTGTTTTGGTGTTCCCCTATACACTTCTCCCCCGTACCCATGGTCCAACACCAACCTCCTCTTCTGCCCCCTCCTCTCCTGAACCCTCTTTTGACCCCTGCGCGGTCATTGGCACCGTCCCAGGTTTGGCCCCAGAGACCTCGTTATGGCAGCTTCTAAGTTCCTGCCCCTTAGTTGGTCAAGTCTGCATGTAGAAGTGCTGCAAGATGGTCTATGGAAAATTTAGAAGACTAGTAGGTCCTATGAGATGAAAAGGGACACATCCCTATCCCCCCCCCCCAAACCCCTTTTTGGTGTTTGCCCTGCCTTAAAGATGGCCCTGGGTGGGTAGGAAAACACCAAGAAAGGGTTTGGGGAGAAGAGCGGTGTGGTGGGTTGGGGGGAATACTGAAATAGGGTTCAGCAAGGGGGGGGGAGAAGAGGAGGTAGTTGGGGGAACACAAATAAGGGGTCAGAAAGGGGGGAGGTGAAGCCTGGATGGGAACGGCAACACCAAAAAGGGGTTGGGGGGGGGAGTAGGAATGTGTCCCTTTTACATCCAGACTTGACCAACGAACTGGCAGGAACTTAGATGCTGCCGTACCGAGGTCTATGGGGCCAAACCTGGGATGGTGCCAATCACTGTGCAGGGGTCAAAAGAGGGTTCAGGAGAGGAGGGGGCAGAAGAGGAGGTCAGTGTTGGACCATGGGTACGGGGGAGACGTGTATAGGGGAACACCAAAACAGGGCTCACTAGATGGGGGGGGTCAGAAGAGAGGGTCGGTGTTGCACCACAGGAAGGGTAGGGGGAAGAAGTATATAGGGGAACACCAAAATAGGGTTCAGAAGAGGAGGTCGGTGTTGGTTACTGGGTTCAGAAAAAGTGACTGGTGAGTAAGGGTTTAGTAGGCTTATTATTTAGTAGTACCCCTTTTCACCAAAACCCCCTTTTTATTTTTCCCCTGCTAGATTTCCCTTCTCTCTTTGCCACACCCACTGCTATGGAACCAACCTTAGGCATGCACCCCTGTTCAGCAGCTCCACATGCCAACCTCCTCCCTTTTTCTATGGGGCACTCCAACCATGCCTGCACCAATCCCTCCATGCTTAACTGTGTTTCCTAGACAATCCCCCCTCCACACAAGCTCTCCCCCACTTTCCCGTCTCTCATTGCCACACCAACTTCTATGGAACCAACCCTTAGGCATGTACCCCTGTTCAACAGCTCCATGCTACTATGCTTCACATGCCAACCTCCTCCCTTTTTCTATGGGGCACCCCAACCATGCCTGCACCAATCCCTCCATGCTTGCTGAACTGTGTTTCCTAGACAACCCCCCTCCACACAAACCCTCTCCTGCTAATTCTTTTTCCTCCAGCTCTACACACCCAGTGCCTCTTGGCCCCCCACCAACCCCCTCCACCCTTTAAGGGATACTGTGGATACTTTCCTCCCTCGTGGTCTCCTTTGATGGCCACACATACCACCCAACGCCATTGCCTGCACTATAGGCAATCCGAATTACATTATCCCACATTTTTAGCACACACCGGTCCAGGGATTTGAACTTGTGACTTCTCGCTTACGAGCCCGGTGCTCTACCACTTGCGCCACCGTCCGGGGTGCTTGTGATGTTTCTGAAAATGCTGGGGCCTTATCATGTGTTTTTGAGGCAGCCTATCTAACCTTAACCACCTGCTGAATTTGAAGTTGGGGAAAGGTATTGAATTGCTTGGGCTCAGTAATATGAGGGGATCGGGTGCAGAGGATCACCTATCTAGCCCAGTGTGGGCAGAAGAAGAAAGCAAAAATTAGCATTTGCATAAAAATGACTTAGAACCGCCAAACACCATATCTTTTTTTATCAAAGGCCCTCTTGCTGAGCCAAAGCAACTCAATACCTTTCTCCAACTTCAAATTCAGCATGTGGTTAAGGTTAGATAGGCTGCCTCAAAAACGCATGCTAAGGCCCCAGCATTTTCAGAAGCATCACAAGCACCTGGGACGGTGGCGCAAGCGGTAGAGCACCGGGCTCGCAAGCAAGAAGTCACTAGTTTGAATCCCTGGACCGGTGTGTGCTAAGAATGTGGGAGAATGTAATTTAGATTCCCCCCTATAGTGCAGGCACAAGATTGGCTTTATATGCCCAAGCTACTTTTTAATACAAGTCCTGAATTAGATTGCTAGCTCACCTGTACAGTGACTGATATGGTGATAGGCGAAAATGTGCATACTGTACTATCTTAAACACTGGCACTATACCAGGGAAGGAATACATTGACATGTTGATTTATCTGTCTGCCATTAGCAAAAAGAGGCATAACTAAAATCCACCCGAGCCTTGTGCAAGGCAAATCCTTACAAGAAATATACTGCCAAGACTCTTCTCTGTATGGGATTTCTTTAAATTAGATAAGCTTGCCATCTAGTGGTCAAAGTGAGGAAATACACAGTGACAGCATTTTTATTTATTTTTTCTGTTAAAAAGCTATAAATCAGTGTAACTCAATAAAGGCAGTAAATGTGTATTTGTAACCCTTATAAGATATGGGTATTAGTTTAAGGAGCTATTTTTTGCCACGTATTGTAGGAGTTGATTGAATCTGAATGGGTTTTAGCGAGACCCTATCACCAGACCATTAATTTCAACAACAATATTTCTGTAAGATTATATGTGCATTTGATGTATTTTACGTGTGTTCTACCCGTAAAGGCCACCCTTATGTACACATCCAAAAGGCCTGAAACTGCTGCTTAGTGCTGCCATCTTGGATGTGATGTCAGCAGCCCCAGCAGACTCAGGGCTGTCACTCAAGTGACACACTATAAATGTTCCCCTTCCTTCATCCCCTAGCTACTACATAAACGTTTATGTAGGGAGAGGGGAGGAGGAACGGAGGAGCTGGGCCAGCACAGGCAATGATTAGACACTCCCAGAAGAGGAGTATGACATGGCAGGAGGGAGGGGAAAATGTGATTGTGCTAGAGAATTGATTCATATTTCACTTATGGTCTGACTCTGGGCTGAACGATCTACAGTATTACTGGCTTGTAATATCTTTGAGGAAAGAAACTAGCCAAACCATCCCTTCTTCAACCTGTAATGAGTCTGTCCTAATAATGCATTGATCATCTCATTCTAGCAGGGATATTACCCTGGTGTTCAGATCCCTCAAAACAGTAGTTCTTACTTGAAAAGCTGCCCAGGGCCATCTTTAAGGCAGGGCAAAAGGGGCAGCTACCCTGGGCCCTGTCATTGTGGGGCCCAAAGCAGCTGCCTCATACTTGCCAACTTTCCCAGTTTAAATTCCCTCGTCCCTTGAGGTTTTAGTCTCATGCTGTGTCCTAATATCTCAGTGTGAAGTTCTATTATTATTGCTGCCCAGCTCTGTCTTGTGGTGTACAGATGACTCACCTGCAGACCCTGTGTTTACATGTAAATAACGGCATTGATATGTAAATAGCAGCAGCATTCATATGTAAATAGTGGCAGACCAGCAGCATTCTATGTAAACAGAGGTGGTATTCATATGTATATCATGCCCCCCTGAGGTCATATCCACCATCACCTATACTGAATGCTACCCACTGGGGAGATAAAGAGGCATGCTTGAAAGTCCTGCCTACAACCGTGGTCATTAAACCTACCATCAGCCTGTTCTACAAAGGTAAGCAAATTAGTGGGGGGGGGGGGGTAGTGTGTGGTGTGCAGAGGTAGGCAGAGAAAGAATTACAGTTTGGGGTGCACAGGTGAGCAAGGTCCAGTCCATGATGTGCAGCCAGTGAGGAGATGATGTGCTGTAACCTCTAGCAACCAATCAGTGAGCATTGTTGATGTACAGTAATCTCTAGCAACCAATCATCAAGCAGAAATCATGTGTACTAAGAATGTGGGAGAATGTAATTCGGATTCCCTATAGTGCAGGCTCAAAAAAATGATCAAGGGAGTTGGCTGGTACTACATGTGGCGATCAAAGGAGACCCCGAGGTAGGAAGGTATCCACAGTATCCCTTAAGGGGTGGAGAGGGTTTTCTGGCCCAAGAGGCACTGGGTGTGTAGAGCTGGAGGAAGCGGAATTAGTGAGGAGGTCTTGTGTGGAGGGGGGTTGAATAGGAAACACAGTTCAGCAAGCATGGAGGGATTGGTGCAGACATGGTTGGGGTGCCCCATAGAAAAAGGGAGGAGGTTGGCATGTGAAGCATAGTAGCATGGAGCTGCTGAACAGGGGTGCATGCCTAAGGTTGGTTCCATAAAAGTGTGGCAGGTGGCAATGGGTGTGTCAAAGAGAGAAGGGAAAGCTATCGGGGGAAAAATAAAAAGGGGGTGTTGGTGAAAAGGGGTACTACTAAATAATAAGCCTACTGGCCCCTTTTCTGAACCCAGTAACCAATACCGACCTACTCTTCTGAACCCTCTTTTGGTGTTCCCCTATACACTTCTCCCCCCTACCCATGGTCCAACACTGACCTCCTCTTCTGCCCCCTCCTCTTCTAAACCCTCTTTTGACCCCTACACGGTCATTGTCACCGTCCCAGGTTTGGCCCCAGAGACCTTGGTATGACAGCGTCTAAATTCCTGCCCCTTCGTTGGTCAAGTCTGGATGAAAAATTTAGAAGACTAGTAGGTCCTATGAGATGAAAAGGGACACGTCCCTACTTCCCCCCTAACCCCTTTTTGGTGTTGCCATACCCACCCAGGCTTTACCTCCCTCCCTTTCTGAACCCCTTATCTGTGTTCCCCCAACTACCTCCTCTTCTCCCCCCACTCTTGCTGAACCCTATTTCAGTGTTCCTTCACCCCCGCACTGCTCTTCTCCCCAAACCCATTCTTGGTGTTTTCCTACCCACGCCACCACACACTGTCTCTCTGCAGGACAACCTCTCTAAAGGTCAATGACAGCAGTGGTATATTACCCCAGTATCTTAGTTACACATGGCACCTTTTACTGGCCAAGCTGCTATATGCAGTGGTTTTGTAGTACTCAGGGAAAAGTGGTGTCAGCAAGCATGTAAACGAGTTTTTACTATTGGTGAACCAGTGGAATGTAGTTGTTGATAGATAGATTCCTACCTTTTGTTATTCTGAAGGAATAACTGTGTGTTTGTCTGTGTCCATGTGAATCTGTATGGGAGTGGTTTCATAACTATCAATCAGCTGCTGCAGTTGCAGGGCCCCAATGAAGAAAACTGCAGGGTCTCCATCCCTTTAGAAGTGATTTCCTATTGGGAGTATTGGGAGTATCTCTCCAAAAATGACATTTTTGTTGCAGGGGATATCTGATATCTGACTTGTGTCTTAGTGCAGACTTCAGGGACAATCAGTGAGCCAATCACACAAGCAGGAAATGAAGGTTCTGGGGGGGGGGGGTTCTGTACACATTCTGTATACAGAACACCTCCAGGTAGCCATATTGCATTTTTAGAAAATTACAGAGCCGCAGATTGAAAAACGAAAGGTAATTTTTTAATAACATTAAATTACAATATGACGCAATTGTATATACTATATTATTATGTTTTCCTACAAAAGTGCAGTTACCCTTTAAAAAGGCCAAAGTGGTACTGTCCACCGATCATGATGGGCCATTTTTGCTACACCGCAAAGTATCTTTGCAGCTTAAGGGGGGCAGTAAAAACATGGCTCGACTAGCTTTTTTACCACCCCAACCACAAGTGTAAACAAAGCCTTGAGCCTCGTTCACACGGATGTAGTTAAGCCTTAGAGGTGTCCTCTTGATGTAACCTCCAAAACACTTCATAGACAAGGTTGAAGAGGAAAAGAGCCCAATCAGTAACCCAAGTCATCTTTTAGAGCTTCGACAGTCTCATTAGCTGGAAGAAATATGAACACTTGTATTACATTATGATTAAACATTTTACATGAAAATTGGGCAGCAGGAAAAAAAGAGTTTGAAAATTGGAGAACATGCTAGCCAACATTTGTTGGCGGAAAGTCCAACAACAATTGTCTGATGGAACGTACACACGTTCAGATTTACTGCCAACAGCCTGAGAGCCAACATTTCCTGTCGGAAAATCCGATTGTGTGTACGGGGCATAAGTCTTCCAACCCTTTCCACCATCACAGCAAGCAAGTGGTAATGGATGTGGCGTACTAATCAGTAAAAAGAGTAATTATACATTGTAGTATATAATGTATTGTAACAGCAATAATAACCTTCACAAAGTAAAATTGAATTAAACACAATAGATTGGGGTAGGTGGCGCTCCCTACAAATAGTTATATTGGACGTAGACAAGTATAATATGGGGGGGGAGAGAGGGGGGGGGGCTGAGTGCTACCCCACCAGTGAGTATACCCCACCTATATTCAATGTATATGATCCCACCTCCAAGAACAATTACCAGTGTTGCAAATATCTGTGTCCAATAATCTATTGTAAGGTGATGTATGTCTTTATATAGTCCCAGCTTCAGTTACATTCCGTTGGTATAGAAATCAAAAGTTAGTGGTATAGAATAACATAACATAAAATGTGCCATAGATGTGACTAGTAGGCTTTCCAAAATGTTCAGCCTCTCAATGTGATTATAATGTCTAAACGTGATCAGTGTCAGATAATCAGTGATTGGTAGGGTGCAATATGCGTATAGCTTTATGGTGATTCTCCTTGTGGTTCGCTGGTAGTATTACCTCCAATTACCAGGAATAAGGATCTGATACCAATAAAATTACAATCAATAAATTGTTACCACAGCCAAAAATAAAAATAAAAATAAATCACCATTTGTAAAAACCAACTTAAATACCAACTTAAATAAAGCCGCACTGTGCAGACAAACTAAAGATCCATAAAGAATATATATAAGCAAAAATCACATATGAGTGTGCATGTAACAGTCCATGTGTTGTGCATTAGGTATTCTTCAAGAACTGTGACTGAAATTCAATGGTGACTTGGGTGCTCGCAGTGTCCTCTGGTGACTTTGTGCTCCCCCTCAAAGGTCCCCACTCACCAGATCCACTCAACCCAAAGGGGCAATACGCATATGGATGTAACTGCTGCGATCTCTTCACCAGCGTGGATAGTAGGATTCCAAGGATGAGCCTCTGTCTTCAGGTAGATTAGGGCATAATCATGATGAGCCCCTCATGAAGGGAAAAAAAAAGGAAGGGTGGACTCCCATAGTGTAGTAAGATGATTGAAATTTATTAAAAACGTATAACCATTTGTAGGGAGCGCCACCTACCCCAATCTATTGTGTGTATTCTGTCTGGAGAACCCCTAGGGGAGCTCCATTAGGGGAGGCAGCAGACCTATTCACTGTCCTAAGCGCAGTCATTATATATATTTTAGCCTAAAATTGAAATATGCTTTTGTCTGCAAAGAGATTCCTGTCCAGTTTTTTTATTTTATTTTATCACGGCCGCCGCTTTAAGCCCTGATGATGGGGGAGGCGGTAGTCCCTGAAATACTTGGACTTACTATGTTATGTTCATTATAAAACCTACTGGACTCATACTAGTTCCCTGGTGTTCCTTCTACATTTCACAAGAAAAGCAGGAAACAAAACAGTCATTTCTAGTTTCATGAACTGTAAAGAGCCTTCAGACTCCTCACAACCTTCCTTCCACAGTTCTTTTTTTAAATTCAGCCACAAATGCTCAAAGGCAATCAGACCAGGGGAGGGGGAAAAAAATACAGTTATCACGATAATTCTGAGGTTTGGTGTTGCCCCTTCTAACCTGGCTGCCCTAGGCACTTGCCCACAAGTGCTATTATGATTGATATTGTAGTTCATTGTACTTTTGTCATTCATGTATATAGAACTATCTTATGCCACAGGGGTGTATCGCAGCCAGCAGAGCAATAAATACATAAAAAGTATAGCTACATCAAGCACAAGATTGGCTATTGGCTTTATATGGCCAAGCTACTTTTTAATACAAGTCCTGAATTAGATTGCTAGCTCGCCTGTACAGTGACTGATATGGTGATAGCGAAAATGTGCATACTGTACTATCTTAAACACTGGCACTATACCAGGGAAGGAATACATTGACGTGTTGATTTATCTGTCTGCCATTAGCAAGAAGAGGCATAACTAAAATCCACCCGAGCCTTGTGCAAGGCAACTCCTTAGCAAGAAATATACTGCCAAGACTTTGCTCTGTATGGGATTTCTTTAAATTGGATAAGCTTGCCATCTAGTGGTCAAAGTGAGGAAATACACAGTGACAGCATTTTTTTAAATTTTTTCTGTTAAAAAGCTATAAATTAGTGTAATTCAATAAAGGCAGTAAATGTGTATTTGCAACCCTTATAAGATATGGGTATTAGTTTAAGGAGCTATTTTTTGCCACCTATTGTAGGAGTTGATTGATTGAATCTGAATGGGTTTTAGCGAGACCCTATCACCAGACCATTAATTTCAGCAACAATATTTCTGTAAGATTATATGTGCATTTAATGTATTTTACGTGTGTTCTACCTGTAAAGGCCACCCTTATGTACACATCCAAAAGGCCTGAAACTGCTGCTTAGTGCTGCCATCTTGGATGTGATGTCAGCAGCCCCAGCAGACTCAGGGCTGTCACTCAAGTGACACACTATAAATGTTCCCCTTCCTTCATCCCCTAGCTACTACATAAACGGAAATAAAAAGAAAAACTGCGCTACAGAGCAAAAAGTCAAAGTAGAAGCTGCACATAAAATACACCAATATCTGTGTATACCATGAAAAATAAAAATAAATAAAGTGCGCTAACTGTATGAGAATATACACATAAATGTCAATGCATATGAGTGGTAATGAAAACCACAATCTACTGAGAGCAAATAAATGACTCAATGGGTGGTGGAAAAATATACGTGCCAATCATAAAAACTCAAATAAAAAGAGGAAAGTGTGCATGTGAAGTACAACAATAATAATAGCGTGAAAACATGATAATCAAACAGACTCAGTCCATGAGTTCAAACATAAAACGTTCATCTGTGAAAAAATGCTTCCATCCACTATACAGCTTAACAGCAATCAATCTCCCTATGAGTGGATCGACAAAGGAGAGGGATGTGCAGGATGGTACAATTCCACTGGCGGTGACTCCAATAAGTGAGAAAAGTGGTAAAGGTGGACTCTTACCCTCCGTGTTGGACCCCCTCCTTGGCAGGGTCTATCAAGCATGCAGATTTTGCCCTCTGCAGGGACCGTATGATGAGAAGATCTCCCCAGCAGCTGTCAGGAATGCTGTCTCCGGTCCGGGCTAGTCCAAGTGAAACGCCTGAAGAGGGGGGAAGGTCAGCTCTCTTGCTCCCAGTGTGGCTCCGCTCTTTTGTTTTTTCCTTTGCCACACTGGGAGCAAGAGAGCTGTCCTTCCCCCCCTCTTCAGGCGTTTCACTTGGACTAGCCCGGACCGGAGACAGCATTCCTGACAGCTGCTGGGGAGATCTTCTCATCATCCGGTCCCTGCAGAGGGCAAAATCTGCATGCTTGATAGACCCTGCCAAGGAGGGGGTCCAACACGGAGGGTAAGAGTCCACCTTTACCACTTTTCTCACTTATTGGAGTCACCGCCAGTGGAATTGTACCATCCTGCACATCCCTCTCCTTTGTCGATCCACTCATAGGGAGATTGATTGCTGTTAAGCTGTATAGTGGATGGAAGCATTTTTTCACAGATGAACGTTTTATGTTTGAACTCATGGACTGAGTCTGTTTGATTATCATGTTTTCACGCTATTATTATTGTTGTACTTCACATGCACACTTTCCTCTTTTTATTTGAGTTTTTATGATTGGCACGTATATTTTTCCACCACCCATTGAGTCATTTATTTGCTCTCAGTAGATTGTGGTTTTCAGTACCACTCATATGCATTGACATTTATGTGTATATTCTCAGTTAGCGCACTTTATTTCTACTACATAAACGTTTACGTAGGGAGAGGGGAGGAGGAACGGAGGAGCTGGGCCAGCACAGGCAATGATTAGACACTCCCAGAAGAGAAGTATGACATGGCAGGAGGGAGGGGAAAATGTGGTTGTGCTAGAGAATTGATTTGTATTTCACTTATGGTCTGACTCTGGGCTGAACGATCCACAGTATTACTGGCTTGTAATATCTTTGAGGAAAGAAACTAGCCAAACCATCCCTTCTTCAACCTGTAATGAGTCTCCCCCCCCCCCTATTTATGTCATCAATTTTATATTGATTCCTGCAGAATTGGCTGATATACGGGCCATGGGTGACCCCAAAAGCAACTCACTTATTTCCTTTTTTTAATGACAGCAGGCCTTCATTCACCATCATTCCATCACTACACAACTGTAATTTTCAACTTAACGTAACTTCAGCAGCTTGTCTAATATATATTACAAAAAACATGGGACAAATAACAAGAAGCCTGTCCTAATAATGCATCGATCCTCTCATTCTAGCAGGGATATTAACCTCGTGTTCAGATCCCTCAAAACAGTAGTTCTTGCAAAGCTGCCCAGGGCCATCTTTAAGGCAGGGCAAAAGGGGCAGCTGCCCTGGGCCCTGTCATTGTGGGGCCCAAAGCAGCTGCCTCATACTTGCCAACTTTCCCAGTTTAAATTCCCTCATCCCTTGAGGTTTTTAGTCTCATGCTGATATCTCAGTGTGAAGTTCTGTTATTAATGCTGCCCAGCTCTGTCTTGTGGTGTACAGATGACTCCCCTGCAAACCCTGTGTTTACATGTAAATAACGTCATTGATATGTAAATAGCAGCAGCATTCATATGTAAATAGTGGCAGACCGGCAGCATTCTATGTAAACAGAGGTGGTATTCATATGTATATCATGCCCCCCTGAGGTCATATTCACCATCACCTATACTGAATGCTACCCACTGGGGAGATAAAGAGGCATGCTTGAAAGTCCTGCCTACAACTGTGGTCATTAAACCTACCATCAGCCTGTTCTACAAAGGTAAGCAAATTAGTGGGGGGAGGGTAGTGTGTGGTGTGCAGAGGTAGGCAGAGAAAGAATTACAGTTTGGGTTGCACAGGTGAGCAAGGTCCAGTCCATGATGTGCAGCCAGTGAGGAGATGATGTGCTGTAATCTCTAGCAACCAATCAGTGAGCAGGATTGATGTACAGTAATCGCTAGCAACCAATCATCAAGCAGAAATCGTGTACTAAGAATGTGGGAGAATGTAATTCGGATTCCCTATAGTGCAGGCTCAAAAAAATGAGCAAGGGAGTTGGCTGGTACTACATGTGGCGATCAAAGGAGACCCCGAGTTAGGAAGGTATCCACAGTATACCTTAAGGGGTGGAGAGGGTTTTCGGGCCCAAGAGGCACTGGGTGTGTAGAGCTGGAGGAAGCGGAATTAGGGAGGAGATCTTGTGTGGAGGGGGGTTGAATAGGAAACACAGTTCAGCAAGCATGGAGGGATTGATGCAGGCAAGGTTGGGGTGCCCCATAGAAAAAGGGAGGAGGTTGGCATGTAAAGCATAGTAGCATGGAGCTGCTGAACAGGGGTGCATGCCTAAGGTTGGTTCCATAGAAGTGTGGCAGGTGGCAATGGGTGTGGCAAAGAGAGAAGGGAAAGCTATCGGGGGAAAAATAAAAAGGGGGTGTTGGTGAAAAGGGGTACTACTAAATAATAAGCCTACTAGACCCCTTTTCTGAACCCAGTAACCAACACGGACCTCCTCTTCTGAACCCTGTTTTGGTGTTCCCCTATACACTTCTCCCCCCTACCCATGGTCCAACATCGACCTCCTTGTCTGACACCCCCTCTCCTGAACCCCCTTTTGGTGTTCCGCTATACACTTCTCCCCCCTACCCATGGTCCAACACTGACCTCCTCTTCTGCCCCCTCCTTTTACTAAACCCTCTTTTGACCCCTACACGGTCATTGGCACTGTCCCAGGTTTGGCCCCAGAGACCTTGGTATGACAGCGTCTAAGTTCCTGCCCCTTTGTTGGTCAAGTCTGGATGTAAAAGTGCTGCCAGATGGTCTAGGGAAAATTTAGAAGACTAATAGGTCCTATGAGATGAAAAGGGACACATTCCTACCCCCCCCCACCCTTTATTGGTATTGCCGTACCCATCCAGGCTTCACCTCCCCCTTTCTGACCACTTATTTGTGTTCCCCCAACTACCTCCTCTTCTCCCCCCACTCTTGCTGAACCCTATTTCAGTGTTCCCCACCCACCACACTGAATGTGGGAGAATGTAATTCGGATTCCCTATAGTGCAGGCTCAAAAAATAAGCAAGGGAGCTGGCTGGTACATGTGGGGATCAAAGGAGACCCCGAGGGAGGAAAGTATCCACAGTATCCCTTATGGGGTGGAGCGGGTTGTCTGGCCCAAGAGGCACTGGGTGTGCCTTCTGAAAATGCTGGGGCCTTATTATGTGTTTTTGAGGCAGCCTATCTAACCTTAACCACCTGCTGAATTTGAAGTTGGGGAAAGGTATTGAATTGCTTGGGCTCAGTAATATGAGGAAACACCAAGAAACACCAAGAAAGGGTTTGGGGAGAAGAGCAGTGCGGTGGGTGGGGAACACTGAAATAGGGTTCAGCAAGAGTGGGGGGGAGAAGAGGAGGTAGTTGGGGGAACAGAAAGGGGGGAGGTGAAGCCTGGATGGGTACGGCAACACCAAAAAGGGGTTGGGGGGGGGAGTAGGAATGTGTCCCTTTTACATCCAGACTTGACCAACTAAGGGGCAGGAACTTAGCTGCTGCCATACCGAGGTCTATGGGGCCAAACCTGGGATGGTGCCAATGACTGTGCAGGGGTCAAAAGAGGGTTCAGGAGAGGAAGGGGCAGAAGAGGAGGTCGGTGTTGGTTACTGGGTTCAGAAAAGGCATCTGGTGAGTAGGCTTATTATTTAGTAGTACCCCTTTTCACCAAAACCCCCTTTTTATTTTTCCCCCGATAGCTTTCCCTTCTCTCTTTGCCACACCCACTTCTATGGAACCGACCTTAGGCATGCACCCCTGTTCAGCAGCTCCCAGCTACTATGCTTCACATGCCAACCTCCTCCCTTTTTCTATGGGGCACCCCAACCATGCCTGCACCAATCCCTCCATGCTTGCTGAACTGCATTTTCTAGACAACCCCCCTCGGCCCTCCCCCACTTTCCCTTCTCTCATTGCCACACCCACTTCTATAGAACCAACCTTAGGCATGCACCCCTGTTCAGCAGCTCCATGCTACTATGCTTCACATGCCAAGCTCCTCCCTTTTTCTATGGGGCACCCCAACCATGTCTGCACCAATCCCTCCATGCTTGCTGAACAGTGTTTCCTAGATAACCCCCTCCACACAAGCCCTCCCCACCAATTCTTTTTCCTCCAGCTCTACACACCCGGTGCCTCTTGGCCCCGACAACCCGCTCCACCCCTTAAGGGATACTGTGGATACTTTCCTCCCTCGAGGTCTCCTTTCATCGCCACACGTACAACCCAACTCTCTTGCTCATTTTTTTGAGCCTGCACTATAGGGAATCCGAATTACATTATCCCACATTCTTAGCACACACCGGTCCAGGGATTCGAACTTGTGACTTCTCGCTTACGAGCCCGGTGCTCTACCACTTGCGCCACCTTCCAGGGTGCTTGTGATGCTTCTGAAAATGCTGGGGCCTTATCATGTGTTTTTGAGGCAGCCTATCTAACCTTAACCACCTGCTGAATTTGAAGTTGGGGAAAGGTATTGAATTGCTTGGGCTCAGTAATATGAGGGGATCGGGTGCAGAGGATAACCTATCTAGCCCAGTGTGGGCAGAAGAAGAAAGCAAAAATTAGCATTTGCATAAAAATGACTTAGAACCGCCAAACACCATATCTTTTTATTATCAGGCTGGAGGAAGAAGAATTAGCTGGAGGAGGAAGAAGAATTAGCGGGGGAGGGCTTGTGTGGAGGGGGGTTGAATAGGAAACACAGTTCAGCAAGCATGGGGGGATTGGTGCAGGCAAAGTTGGGGTCCCCCATAGAAAAAGAGAGGAGGTTGGCATGTGAAGCATAGTAGCATGGAGCTGCTGAACAGAGGTTCATAGAAGTGTGCTAGGTGGCAGTGGGTGTGGCCCCAGAGACCTCGTTATGGCAGCTTCTAAGTTCCTGCCCCTTCGTTGGTCAAGTCTGCATGTAGAAGTGCTGCCAGATGGTCTAGGGAAAATTTAGAAGACTAGTAGGTCCTATGAGATGAAAAGGGACACATCCCTATTCCCCCCCAACCTTTTTTTGGTGTTGCCGTACCCACCCAGGCTTCACCTCCCCCCCCCTTTCTGAACCTCTTATTTGTGTCCCCAACTACCTCCTCTTCTCCCCCCACTCTTGCTGAACCCTGATTCAGTGTTCCCCCACCCACTGCACTGCTCTTCTCCCCAAACCCTTTCTTGGTGTTTTCCTACCCACCCAGGGCCGTCTTTAAGGCAGGGCAAAAGGGGCAGCTGCCCTGGGCCCTGTCATTGTTGTGGGGCCCAGGGGCGGACTGACCAGTCGGTCCAATCGGACATGGACCGAGGGCCCGGCCGCTAAAGGGGGCCCGCCAGCACCACCCGCTGGAGCCTTTAGGGCTGGTGATCATCTTTTCGGGCCTGCACGGGCCCCAGCGCTGCCTCAGAGGGTAAGGGGGAGGAGGGCAGGCGCCGCCGGATTACATAGAGCGGGGATCTCCCACTTACCGCTGTCATCTGATGTCCCGCCTCCTTTGATAAATGTCTCACTGGTCCAATGCCGGGACGTGTAACGTCTAACAAAGGAGGCGGGACATCCGATGACAGTGGTCGCCAGGTGTCACAGCGGGAGTTACCCGCTCTGTGTGATCCGGCGGCTATTCCCTATGCACTGATCAGGCTGCATGGAGGGCGGAGGGGGCACTCTGAGGCTGCATGGAGGGGGCACTCTGAGGCTGCATGGAGGGGCACTCTGAGGCTGCATGGAGGGAGCACTCTGGTGAGGCTGCATGGAGGGGGCACTCTGAGGCTGCATGGAGGGAGCACTCTGGTGAGGCTGCATGGAGGGGGCACTCTGAGGCTGCATGGAGGGGGCACTCTGAGGCTGCATGGAGGGGGCACTCTGAGGCTGCATGGAGGGGGCACTCTGAGGCTGCATAGAGGGGGCACGGTGAGGCTACATGAAGAGAGGCACTCTGAGACTGCATGGAGGGAGCACTCTGGTGAGGCTGCATGGAGGGGGCACTCTGAGGCTGCATGGAGGGAGCACTCTGGTGAGGCTGCATGGAGGGGGCACTCTGGTGAGTCTGCATGGAGGGGGCACTCTGGTGAGTCTGCATGGAGGGGGCACTCTGGTGAGGCTGCATGGAGGAGGCACTCTAGGTGAGCTTGAAAGAAGGGGGCACTCTAGGTGCGGCTGCATGGAGGGGGGCACTCTGGTGAGACTGCATGGAGGGGGCACTCTGGTGAGAAGGCACTCTGGTGAGGCTGCATGGAGGGAGCACTCTGGTGAGGCTACATGGAGGGGGCACTCTGGTGAGGCTGCATGGAGGGGGCATTCTAGGTGAGGCTGCATGGAGGGGGCACTCTGGCGAGGCTGCATTGAGGGGCACACTGGTAAAGCTGTATTGAGGCTGCATTGAGGGGCACTGGTGAGGCTGCATTAAGGGGCACTGGTGAGGCTGCATTGATGGGCACTTTTCAGGCTGCATTGATGGGCACTGATCAGACTACATTAATGGGCACTGATCAGGCTGCATTCATGGGCACTGGTGAAGCTGCATTCATGGTGAGGCTGCCCTGATTGGCACTGGTGAGGCTGCACTGATTGGCACTGGTGAGGCTGCATTGATGGGTACTGATGAGGGCTTTTTCTAACATAGACTCTCAAATGGGCACAGAGAGGACCCGCACACGCAGGCAATGTCATTATGTGTTGCGCCACCTGTCTCCGCGCACAGGGCCTGCTGCAAAACCTTCTAGATCTACCGTCCCGGATAGGGCAAAGGTCACCACTTCCCTCCAAGTACCTCCCTCACCTCGGCAAACAGTTCCCAAAATGGCAGAAGAGGGGAGGACACACCAGCCAGCCAAGGTGCCAGCCAGCCACCCACCCACAGCAGGGCCAGGGTCCCAGCCAACCACCCACGGTGACCCACCCACAGTAGGGCCAGGGTGCGTGCCACCCAACCACCCAAGGTGACCCACCCACAGCAAGGCCAGGGTACCAGCCACCCACCCACAGTGACCCACCCACACCAGGGAGCCAGCCAGCCACCCACTTTTTTGGTGACAGCGGACTTAAGTTCACTGTATACCATTATTGGTCATAAGGATGCCATGTTCTCTGTTGAATGGGCCCTTTCTTCATCTTCATTGTCGGGTAGACATCAAGAATTCCTTTTAAGTTGTCTAAATTTTTGTTTAACTAGGAATTATTTTTGGTACAATAGGGAATTTTACTTGCAAACAAGGGGAGTTGCCATGGGGGCCCGCTTCGCTCCCAGTGTGGCTAATATTTTTATGGCCCACTGGGAGGAAGAAGCTGTATTTCTTAATCGACCCCCAGAACTTATTTGCTACCGGAGATTTATAGATGATCTCATCCTTATTTGGAGAGGTGATAGAGTTAAACTTGATGCTTTCATCGAATCTCTTAACAACAATCGAAAGAATATATCTTATATATAACTTGGACGATAGATCCTGAAAAGGTTGTCTTCTTGGATTTAACCATCAGTATTAAACATGATCATTTTTCACTGACCAATTACTTCAAACCCACTGATCGCAACTCATACATTCCCCTGGGAAGTTGTCATCACCGTTCTTGGTTGTGCAACATTCCCAGGGGTCAGTATATTAGGTTGCGACGTAACTGCACCTCAGAGGACGATTTTGTTATGCAGTCCCAAGTCCTCACATCTAGGTTTGAACAAAAAGGTTATGATCGACCTATGTTGGAGGAGGAAATGACTAGAGTCAAATCTTTGGATAGAAGCACATTGATTTCCAATGCTATCAGGGATTCTGATGTAGATAGTCATAATTTCAAAATGGTGTTGGACTATAATGTACAATACCGTAAGTTTGAGAAGATCATACAAAAGAATTGGTCTATCCTGAAGCAAGACAAAGTCCTAGGCTCTGTATTACCAGATCGACCTCAATTTATTTACAAAAAAGCCCCCTCATTAAGGAATCGTCTGTCCCCTGGCGTTTTAAATCCCCCAGTTCCTACTTCTGATAGGTTGTTTTCCTTTTTGGGAGGTTTTTATGCATGTGGAAATTGTGTTCCTTGTAAGCATGCCAAGGGGAATATTAAGAAAAGGAAAAAATTTCTGGCATCAGCCACCAATAAGGAATACAATATTAAGCAACTAATCACTTGTGACACTGTAGGGGTTGTCTATATGCTGGAGTGCGGCTCTGGGCTCCAGTATATCGGTAGAACCTCTAGACCCCTACATGTTAGGCTTGCTGAGCATGTAAATAATATAAAACAAGGCCTCAAATCCCACAATGTATCCAGACACTTCAAACTATTCCATCAACAGAATCCGAAAAGTTTGAGATTCTGGGGCATAGAAAGGGTTACTAAGCACTGGAGGGGTGGAAATTTTATAAGACAACTAAGTAAAAGGGAATCATACTGTATTTTTGAAACCATAGTTCTTTGCCCTGAAGGGTTAAACGTAGACTTCGACACCAATTGTTTTATTTCTGATCGTTGATGTATGTATACTCAGGAGTAAGCGATGGCCGCGGATGACTCACATTTTTTACTAATTTTTTAATTAATTTCCTATAATTGATTTTAGAATTATTTTAGAATTATTATTTTATTGAGTAAAGCCTCTTATTGCACATATTCTATGCGGAATGATGCACTTAATATATTTATTAATAATCTATTCAATTTTATCCTTTCTTTGTTTATTATTTTTTTCAATGGTGCACATTGACCAGTTTCCATTCTGTTCACTTTGTTTGGCAAGGGGACACTTCCGGAATTGATTTCCTGGTTTCTGTGACGCCGGCCATGGTTTGTTTAACATTGCCATGGTTACTTACCTAGGATAAAGCGCGGGTGCCCACGTCGTATCCTCATCTGCTGAAGAAGTCCCCACCCACTGGGATGCAACGCGTCCAGAACGAGCATACGTCGTGACGTCACCCGCGGCCATCGCGCATCCTCATTGCATCGTAATTACCGCTCGAGCTTGTTCACTTGCACTGGTTGAGTGCTCTATCTGTGAGTGTTGAATTTTTATACTTTTTTACAATAAATGGTTATCTATACAGAGAGCACTATCTTTTGCCATTTTTTATTCCATATGCACTGCACTGTCCGAGTATCCTGACCCAGTGTTCTGACAGAAGTCTTTGTATGCTGAACCGCTTCATATCCATATGACCTTAAGGGAATGCTTATTTTGACCCTCTGTAATTAAAGGGTCCATTTCACCAGGTGAGAGGCCATTCTGAATATTGGTGGTGGGCTCATCGATTTGTCACCCTTTACAGCATGCTGTTTGACCATACACGAGGATTGGATTATCTATGGACTTCTCTGTGCTTTTATGAACTTTGAGATATTTGATCAATATAGTGCTCTGTTTTACACTGATTATATGTCTATATTCTATTTATGTGTCTCTAATTAGTGCTGCACCATCTGTTTAGATTATTACTTTAGGGGTTTGATTTTTGACCCTGGTGTTCAGCTGCTGAATATCATATATCATTATTGCGCTGATTTTACTCTTACATATAGCCACCCACAGGAGCCAGCCACAGAGAATGCGGGAACCAGCCAACCACAGAGGATGCGGGAGCCAGCAAACCACAGAGGATGTGGGAACCAGCTATCCACAGAGGATGTGGGAACCAGCCACAGCTACAGTACACATAGTTAAGTTAAGAAGAGCTCTACACAGTGCCAATTGTATTTCTACTTTGTGAGAGGTTGGGGCAGGGGTGAGAGTCATGGCACAAGGAGGGGGTCCTATGAGGACCAGAGTGAATGAAGGTGTTCACTGTACACTCTGTTAGAAAGAGGCCCCCCTCCAGGTCCCATTATACTTCTTTGTAGTCTCCAATAGGTCCTGGAGGGGGGTCTCTCTCTCTAACAGAGACTCTCTAATGGACACTGTTAGAGAGAGACCCCCCTCCAGGTCCCATAAAAAAAAAGGCATAAGTTGTACTTTGTGCGAAATGTAGGGGCGAGGTCAGGGTCAGGCCATGGGTGGGGTTAGGGTGAGTCATGGGCGGGGCCTGACAGGGGGCCTTGCTTTATTTGGTCCGGGGGCCCTGAGTGTTGTCAGTCCGCCCCTGGTGGGGCCCAAAGCAGCTGCCTCATACTTGTCAACTTTCCCAGTTTAAATTCCCTCATCCCTTGAGGTTTTAGTCTCATGCTGATATCTCAGTGTGAAGTTCTGTTATTAATGCTGCCCAGCTCTGTCTTGTGGTGTACAGATGACTCAGTTGCAGACCCTGTGTTTACATGTAAATAACGGCATTGATATGTAAATAGTGGTGGCATTAATATGTAAATAGTGGCAGACCAGCAGCATTCTATGTAAACAGAGGTGGTATTCATATGTATATCATGCCCCCCCGAGGTCATATCCACCATCACCTATACTGAATGTTACCCACTGGGGAGATAAAGGGGCAGGGCCCAGGGCAGCTGCCCCTTTTGCCCTGCCTTAAAGACGGCCCTGGGTGGGTAGGAAAACACCAAAAAAGGGTTTGGGGAGAAGAGCAGTGTGGTGGGTGGGGGAACACTGAAATAGGGTTCAGCAAGAGTGGGGGGAGAAGAGGAGGTAGTTGGGGACACAGATAAGAGTTTCAGAAAGGGGGGGAGGGGGAGGTGAAGCCTGGGTGGGTACGGCAACACCAAAAAGGGGTTGGGGGGGGATAGGGATGTGTCCCTTTTCATCTCATAGGACCTACTAGTCTTCTAAATTTTCCCTAGACCATCTGGCAGCACTTCTACATGCAGACTTGACCAACGAAGGGGCAGGAACTTAGGAGCTGCCATAACAAGGTCTCTGGGGCCAAACCTGGGACGGTGCCAATGACCGCGCAGGGGTCAAAAGAGGGTTCAGGAGAGGAGGTTGGTGTTGGACCATGGGTACGGGGGGGGGGAAAGGGAATAGGGAAGCACCAAAACAGGGCTCACTAGATGGGGGGGTCAGAAGAGAAGGTCGGTGTTGCACCACAGGAAGGGTAGGGGGAAGAAGTGTATAGGGGAACACCAAAACAGGGTTCAGAAGAGGAGGTCGGTGTTGGTTACTGGGTTCAGAAAAAGTGACTGATGAGTAAGGGTTTAGTAGGCTTATTATTTAGTAGTACCCCTTTTCACCAAAACCCCCTTTTTATTTTTCCCCTGATAGCTTTTCCTTCTCTCATTGCCACACCCACTTCTATGGAACCAACCTTAGGCATGCACCCCTGTTCAGCAGCTCCATGCTACTATGCTTTACATGCCAACCTCCTCCCTTTTTCTATGGGGGACCTCAACCTTTCCTGCACCATTCCCGCCATGCTTGCTGAACTGTGTTTCCTATTCAACCCCACTCCACACAAGCCCTCCCCCACTAATTCTTTTTCCTCCAGCTCTACACACCCGGTGCCTCTTGGCCCCGACAACCCGCTCCATCCCTCAAGGGATACTGTGGATACTTTCCTCCCTCAGGGTCTCCTTTGATCACCACATGTACCAGCCAGCTCCCTTCCTCATTTTTTGAACCTGCACTATAGGGAATCTGAATTACATTCTTCCACATCCTTAGCACACAGCGGTCCAGGGATTCGAACTAGTGACTTCTCACTTACGAGCCCGGTGCTCTACCACTTGCGCCACCGTCCGAGATTCTTGTGATGCTTCTGAAAATGCTGGGGCCTTATCATGTGTTTTTGAGGCAGCCTATCTAACCTTAACCACATGCTGAATTTGAAGTTCGGGAAAGGTATTAAATTGCTTTGGCTCAGCAAGAGGGCCTTTGATAAAAAAAAGATATGGTGTTTGGCGATTCTAAGTAATTTTTATGCAAATGCTAATTTTTACTTTCTTCTTCTGCCCACACTGGGCTAGATAGGTGATCCTCTGCACCCAATCCCCTCATATTACTGAGCCCAAGCAATTCAATACCTTTCCCCAACTTCAAATTCAGCAGGTGGTTAAGGTTAGATAGGCTGCCTCAAAAACACATGATAAGGCCCCAGCATTTTCAGAAGCATCACAAGCACCCCGGACGGTGGCGCAAGTGGTAGGAAAATAATTAGTCGGGGAGGGCTTGTGTGGAGGGGGGTTGTCTAGGAAACACAGTTCAGCAAGCATGGAGGGATTGGTGCAGACATGGTTGGGGTGCCCCATAGAAAAAGGGAGGAGGTTGGCATGTGTAGCATGGAGCTGCTGAACAGGGGTGCAAGGTTGGTTCCATAGAAGTGGGTGTGGCAATGAGCGAAGGGAAAACTATCAGGGGAAAAATAAAAAGGGGGTTTTGGTGAAAAGGGGTACTACTAAATAATAAACCTACTCACCAGATGCCTTTTCTGAACCCAGTAACCACCCACCCAGGCTTCACCCCCCCTATCTGAACCCCTTTATCTGTGTTCCCCCAACTACCTCCTCTTCTCCCCCCACTCTTGCTGAGCATTATTTCAGTGTTCCTTCACCCACCACACTGCTCTTCTCCCCAAACCCATTCTTGGTGTTTTCCTACCCACGCAACCACACACTGTCTCTCTGCAGGACAACCTCTCTAAAGGTCAATGACAGCAGTGGTATATTACCCCAGTATCTTAGTTACACATGGCACCTTTTACTGGCCAAGCTGCTATTTGCAGTGCTTTTGTAGTACTCCTTTGGGAAAAGTGGTGTCAGCAAGCATGTAAACGAGTTTTTACTATTGGTGAACCAGTGGAATGTGTAGTTGTTGATAGATAGATTCCTACCTTTTGTTATTCTGAAGGAATAACTGTGTGTTTGTCTGTGTCCATGTGAATCTGAATGGGAGTGGTTTCATGACTATCAATCAGCTGCTGCAGTTGCAGGGCCCCAATGAAGAAAACTGCAGGGTCTCCATCCCTTTAGAAGTGATTTCCTATTGGGAGTATCTCTCCAAAAATGACATTTTTGTTGCAGGGGATATCTGATAACTGACTTGTGTCTTAGTGCAGACTTCAGGGACAATCAGTGAACCAATCACACAAGCAGGAAATGAACGTTCTGGGGGGGGGGGGGGGGGGGGTTCTGTACACATTCTGTGTACAGAACACCTCCAGGTGGCCATATTGCATTTTCAGAAAATTGCAGAGCCGCAGAATAAAAAACGAAAGGTAATTTTTTAATAACATTAAATTACAATATGACGCAATTGTATATACTATATTATTATGTTTTCCTACAAAAGTGCAGTTACCCTTTAAAAAGGCCAAAGTCGTACTGCCCACCGATCATGATGGGCCATTTTTGCTAGACCGCAAAGTATCTTTGCAGCTTAAGGGGGGCAGTAAAAACATGGCTCGACTAGCTATTTTTACCACCCCAACCACAAGTGTAAACAAAGCCTTGGGCCTCGTTCACACGGATGTAGTTAGGCCTTAGAGGTGTCCTCTTGATGTAACCTCCAAAACACTTCATAGACAAGGTTGAAGAGGAAAAAAGCCCAATCAGTAACCCAAGTCATCTTTTAGAGCTTCGACAGTCTCATTAGCTGGAAGAAATATGAACACTTGTATTACATTATGATTAAACATTTTACATGAAAATTGGGCAGCAGGAAAAAAAGAGTTTGAAGCTGATCAAAGGGCAGAAGGAGTTATTTTAAAGTTGCTAATGTATAGCTTTTGAAAATATAAAGAGTGATTTTTGCTCTCATCCTCTTTAACAAGGATGTTTAATTACCCATCTGGTATCTCTTCTCAGACCTTGAAATGCATCCTGATGAGTTCAAATCAAAAGAGCCGCCTGGTCTGTCTGGTAGCTGGTCCTGTAAGGATAATGGAAGCATCTTCACGATGGGAAACAATTACTCTGTTGCTCATTAAAGGGAACCTGTTATCGTACAAATATGAGAGCTCTCGTTGTTATCTTGGCATCTGCCATCTAAATCTTGGCTTTTTTTTTTATCTTGTAGGTCACTGACCTGAAACAGTTAGACAGGGTGGGAGTTCAGACTTCAATGGCTGTGTAGCACCCTCCTTTCAAAGAATGCTAGGTAAATTTAGTTTTTGGCTCCTTCTGAAATCAAGGGAGCAGTGATTGTTTGTACTGGTCTAGTCAGGGTTTTACATGCTGGAAGTTTGATTGCTTCCCCCTGCCTCTGTAAAAACCTTCCAGTGCGTAGGGTGGAAGATTCAAATAACGAACCTGAATATTTAAAAAGCTCCAGCCAATCCCTGGAGAGGAGTGTTCAGAAGGGGGCTGCAAGGTGAGCTGGGTTTCTTATCCCCAGGAGGTTTCCAGAGCCAGAGGGGATGCTGCCCTCAGGCAGCGCTTGGACTGTAGAGCTGCCCTAGAGGTCTCAGCAGTGTCAGGGCTGAGGGCCTCGATGGACTTTGCTTGGAGCTGATTGTAGAACCTCATCATAGGTGATCTGGTCGAGAGAGGTGCTATATTACTCACTGGACCATGTCTGGAGGAAGCTGGAAGGTGGCAGCTGTCCTGGGCACTTGTGGGTAAAGACCCTAAAATGATCCCTGTGTCTATGTAGTGTTCTGAGGATTGCATTGGGTATCAGCAGTTGTGCATAACATAACCAGATACCAAAGACTTGTCTCATCATCTTCAGCTGTGAGGTCTTGGACCACTCAGAAACCTGCCTAATGGCCCCCAGCTGTGAGGTAAAAGACTGTCCAACCCCTACAACTACCTAAGGAGAAGATTGTCCTCTCATTGCTAAAAATTATAGTTTTGGAGTACCTCATGCCCTAACCCCTCTCTTGTTAACATTATTTCAAGCAACAAATACTAAAATGACAACCACTAGATGGTTCATTGGAGCCAGAAAAAGTGGACTGGTGCTTGGGGTGGACCAGAAGCCTCTACACTTTTAGGGAGGAACCAGCTAGTACCAGAAGCCCGCTATGGGGTAGTGCTAAAGCCGCATGATTGTTCCAGCTCACTGCCTACAGGGTAGCGAAACAAGCATATGAAGGACAGCCCTGTACTCTGTACTTTTGATGGGAAAACTATACCGATTTATACTAGCCAGTTGTATGTAAATGTTTTGTATAAAATCATAAATCATAAAGAAGAACATTCTGAAAGTTAAAGGATAAGTAAACCTTTTCGAGCAGAAATTCACTTTTCATGATAAATAGAAGCGTTTTCCAATACCATTTTGGGCCCAGCCATCCCAATGTGCTTTTCGATCACTTACCTTATCTACAGAAGGTTTAAAATCTTGTTTATTCATATTTTTGAAAGCATTTTTAGATTCCATCACTTCCTGTAGAAACTCTCTCAGCTTTCACTTCCTGTTAGGTCATCTCCCAGAAGCCTTCACTTCCTTGTTGCGTCACAGAAGCGGGTGTGATAGGGCGTGTTCACCACTCTGGACCACACCTCCCTCCAGTGCTGTGTCTTGGCCTAGGCACAAGGATGCGTCTACTACTGGGGGGGAAACCAAAGGGTTCACTTTAGGCTCCTTGAGCGGGTATAATTTGGCAAGTCTGTTAGACTGGTCTTTTTTTCGGGTTTCTGCCATTCTTCCTTAATTAGCTCATCCAACTCGTCGATGAACGGGAAAGCCTCTGGGTCCCTCTTGAGATTCGGAAAATACTTTCTCTGTTTCTGCTGGGTCTCCCTGGGTTCCTCCCAGTTTATCGCTTCTTTGACCGATTTTACAAAAGGCTCTATCAACGAAAAGTCAAACCCAGCTGATGTTTCCAGCTCTTCGTTGTCAGACGAAAAATCTTGTTCTCTTGATGTACTGGGAGGAGCAGGTGAGGCACTTCGGGCTGTAAATTCTGTATTGGGAGTTGAGACTTGCGGAGTTGAGACTCCAGTGGATTCCCTGGTGTCCGGCTCTTTCCCTTTGGTGGCTTCATCGAAGCATCTGCGACAGGCCAGCTTATCTGGGGGGGCGGTGGCCCCGCATACCCAGCAAGAGTTCCCGGCGGGACGGGAGTGATGCACTAGTGACTGATGCCTGCGTGCAGGGGATCTTTTGCGATAGAAGTGGCTATGTCTTGAATAGGATTTAGATCGACTCCTTATGCGACTACCACTGTGGCCTGAGCGACTTCTTCCGAGACTTGAGCGGCTTCGCCTGTGGCCGGAGCGGCCTCTCCTGTGCGAGGTCTCTGCGTCTTGAATTGGACGATCTTGAGGACCTGATAGGGCTGACCAGTCTAGGTAGCGTTAGTGGAATCCTGCTCTCTTTTTCAATCTTCACTACTTACCAAAATAATTCCTCCCCCTTACCTATTAGGCTGACGGTGATCTGCTGGGGCAGCGGCCTCCATGGGGAGAAATTAGTGGATCACCTAGGAGAGACAGAAGTAAAGGACATGCAAAGTAAGGCAGGAAATGGGCATGCGATAGGACAGCCACTTACCCAGAAGGGGGTACACCAGAATCGCAGGCAGAGCAAAAGGAGCAGACAAAATTTAGAGGAGAAGGTAGGAGCAGTGAAAAGAGTGTTATGGGCTTTTTAAAACTGCCGCCATTGCCGCTGTAATCACGTCCCAGTCGTGCATGCGCAGTAGCGCCGCGCGATGCCCGGTGGCTTTTTGGAGCCTGGCAAAATAAAGAGGACGTGAGACCGTGCACTGCGCATGCGGGGAAGCGCTGAGATGCTCAGGAATACCAGTGGATGAAAAAGAAAGGTCGGAGACCACTGCAAAACAACTAAGCCTGTTTAAGGCTTATACTGAAGCCGCTGACACACCCCTGAGATCACCAGAGCGGGATTCCTTCCATTTAGCTCATTTAGAGGCTGTACAGGCAAGGACTTCCACCCAGAAGAGGCTAGAACCTGGCTGGGACGAAGCGGTAAGGGGGTGCTGATCCATTCGGTCCTGACAGGTGAGGAAAAATAAGAGAATACTGGGGCGGGGGCCTTCTCTGCAACTTATAGTTATGTGGTCCTATCAGGTTGTGGGGACGGAGTCACAACCCAAAGTGTATGCTGCCATGATGCGACAGGAGAAAAGTGTAAAAAAAAAAATACACAAAAAAATATATAAAATAAAAAACAAAAATAGTTGTCATTTTATTGTTCTCTCTCTCTATTCTCTCTCTATTGTTCTGCTCTTTTTTACTGTATTCTATTCTGCAATGTTTTATTGTTATTGTGTTTTATCATGTTTGCTTTTCAGGTATGTAATTTTTATATACTTTACTGTTTACTGTGTTTTTTTGTTAACCATTTTTTTGTTTTCAGGCACGCCATTCAGCTGCAGCGCAGATTTATTTATCTTGACTTTAACAGCGTTTGCTCCCACGATACATAAATCCATGACTCCATCGCTGTCGGAGGTGATTTCACCACCACAGAAAAAGAGAGCAAAAAAGAGCATATATACCGAAGCATGGGGGCAGCAGGAGCGGAGGAGCGATTTGCTCCTACCTTTTGTGGGTGAATGCCCCCATGCTTTGGCATATATATATTTTAGGCACAGATTGCGTTAAAAAATGTTTTATTTTTTACTATTTTTTTAGTATTTGCTTTGCAGGTATGGTATGTCTTCTGTTATACTGTAATGTTACTTTGTTTTATTGTTAACCATCATTTGCTTAGCAGGTATGCCATTCAGTTGCAGCGCGCATTTATTTATTTGACAGCAACAGCGTTTGCTCCCACGATACATAAAACCGTGACTCCAGCGCTGTAGAGGGTGATTTCATCACCACAGTTAAAAAAAGAGCATATATGCCGAAGCATGGGGGCAGCAGGGGCGGAGGAGCAATCTGCTCCTAACTTTTGGGGCGGATGCCCCCATGCTTCGGCATATATAAATAGTGCATGTATGCCCATCATTAGAAGTGGGTGGATGAAGAGAGGTATTCTAATGGTGGGCATACCAACCTATCAATCTCTTTTTTTTTCGTTCAGCCCACAGGCTGCATGAAAAAAAAGATTACAATGTATGCCCAACAAGGACCAGCAATGTACTGGTATGTTACTGAACTTTGAGTGGTTATACCAGAATGATACCTGCAGGTTTAGGTATCATCTTGGTATCATTCTTTTCAGCCAGTGGTCAGCTTTCATGTAAAAGCAATGCTAGCAGCTAATTAGCCTCTAGACTGCTTTTACAAGTCCCCCCCCCACCCACCGTCTTCCATGTTTTTCTCTGGCTCTCCCTGTCCAAACAGGGAACCCGAGAATGCAGCCGGTGATTCAGCCAGCTGACCATAGAGCTGATCAGAGACCAGAATGGCTCCAATCATCTCTATGGCCTAAGAAATCGGAAGCTATGAGCATTTCATGACTTAGATTTCGCCGGATGTAAACAGCGCCATTGGGAAATTGGGAAAGCATTTTATCACACCGATCTTGGTGTGGACAGATGCTTTGAGGGCAGAGGAGAGATCCAGGGTCTAATAGACCCCAATTTTTTCAAAAAAGAGTACCTGTCACTACTTATTGCTATCATAGGGGATATTTACATTCCCTGAGATAACAATACAAATGATAAAAAAAAAAAATGAAAGGAACAGTTTAAAATTAGACAAAAACCCTTGCCCGTTGGTTGTGGGGGTCTGTGGGCGGGGGGGGGGGGTCTATTTGATTCTGGAAGCCCCCTTTAACAAAGGGGGGCGTCAGGATCTGGGAGTCCCCTTTGTGAAAGGGGGCTTTCAGATTCTGATAAGCTCGCCGCCCGCAGACCCCCACAACCACTGGGCAAGGGTTGTAAGGATGAGGTCCTTGTCCTCATCAGCATGGGGACATCCTCCCGATGTTGAGGGATGTGGCCTGGTACGGTTCAGGAGGGGGGGCACTCTCTCGTCCCCCCCTCTGTTCTTGTGGCCTGCCAGGTTGCGTGCTCGGATAAGGGTCTGGTGTGGATTTTTGGGGGAACACCGCGCCATTTTTTTAAAATTTTGGCAAAGAGTTCCCCTTAAAATTCAGGTCTGGTATGGATTTTTTGGGGAACTCCAAGCCATTTTTTTTAAATTTTGGCTCGGAGTTCCCCTTAATATCCATACCAGACCTGAAGGGCCTGGTGATGGAATTTTGGGGGACCCCCACGCATTTTTTTTTTCAATGACTTTCATGTGTATTGTCGGGAGCGACAGTTCATTAATAGTCGGCACTAGCGCTAGAACTTTTAAATGACTTTTTTTCCTTTAGAAATGTCATTTTGCTCTCGGACTGTTATAAACACGGGAAACATGCGCTACTTTACAGGCATACTATAGACACGCCCCAGGTACGAAATTTAAAGGCTTAAAGTGAAACAATAAAAGTGAAATATTCATTATTAAAATCACTGCTCCCGAAAAAACGTCAGTTTTTAAAACTTTTTTTGCATTGATACATGTCCCCTGGGGCAGGACCCAGGTCCCCAAACACTTTTTATGACAATAACTTGCATATTAACCTTTAAAATTAGCACTTTTGATTTTTCATGTTCGTGTGCCATGGACTTTAACGGTGTTCGCGTGTTCGATCAAATTTTTTGCCTGTTCGCATGTTCTGGATGTGAACCGAACAGGGGGGTATTCGGCCCATCCCTAATCACATGCACTCTCCAATCAGCACTGTGCTATAAGGATGCAGGACCCCTGTCTCTTTCTCTGGACATTCATGTGAGAATGAAAACTCCTATCAGTGTCTGGTTAAAGCTTGTAGGAGAAGTCACAAGACTACTCTAACTACTGATAAAGAAAAGGTATTTAGCAGTTTATATTTACTAAAATAATTGCATTTCCATGTTCTGTAGCTGGACAATAATCAGTGAACCGTTCTTTTAACCGGAGATGAAATCGGGGACAACTTTTTTCCTGGGGCCAACCCCCTAAAATTAGGAACCATCCCCAGAAACCAGGGATACCTGGTCACCCTATTTTAGGCAGCCCATCATCTGACTGAGGAGCAGCAGGAAAGGTTTACAAATAATCACTGTGACTTGGCTTTGTAATTTTGGATGATGTCACTCCCAACTGCTATAGTGATGTCTTTTCAGTGCATTTGAATGGATTTGTGTACACATACCCATACAAAATACTTAACGTCAAGTAAGTATGCTGGTCAATCACGATTAGTGTTGAGCGAGCAGTTCGGCCCGAGCATAACTTCGGCCCGAATATCGCCCATCCAGCGAACACCTAAGTTTGCGTGCGCACTGCACAGTGCATTCTTGGGCCCTAATTGGATGAAGCCATTCCATTCACTGGTCAGGTGCAAGGCTTTGTCCAATCAGGGAACAGAGCACTCTCAGACAGCGCCCTACAATCCACTGCGTGATGCACAGTATGTCCATGTACAGAAAAGTATACATTCAATACTTTGTCAGAGCTCCTTTTGCATGAATTACTGCATTAATGCGCCATGGCATGGAGGTGGTCAGCTTGTGGCACTGCTGAGGCGTTATGGAAGCCCAGGTTGCTTTGATAGCGGCCTTCATCTCATCTGTATTATTGGGTGTGGTGTCTCTCATCTTCCTCTTAACGATACCCCCAGATTCTTTATAGAGTTTAGGTCAGGCGAGTTTGCTGGCCAATCAAGCACAGTGATACCATGATCATTAAACCAGGTATTGGTAGTTTTGGCAGTGTGGGCAGGTGCCAAGTCCTGCTGGAAAATGAAATCTACATATCCATAAAGCTGGTCAGCAGAGGCAAGGGCATAGCTATAGGGGTCTCAGTTGTGACCAGGCCTCATGCGGCTCCCCTGTGCTGAAATCCATGGTATCCAGCATCGTGTAAAGGAGCATCGAAGGTGGTGGGGCGGGAGGTGGAGAGTGAGATATGATGGTGTGGCAGTGCGGGAGAGGAGCAGACAGCAGCCCCACTGGACAGTGACACCAGTCTGGCTTTTGCGTGCTTCTGCCATTCTATGTTAATTGTAACCCTGTGCCATGTCCCTGAGCCAAGAGGACCTGTCATGGGGGACAGGATTAAGAGACTGGGTTCAGTGACAGGGGGCAGGGTTACCACTCTCTTTCCTGTCCCTGAGCCTTATACCAGTCAGTGGGAGGGGTAAAGAGGACCTGTCATGGGGGAGGGGATTAGAGACTGGTAACCACACCCGCTGTCACTGAGCCTGATCCGCCCTTCTGTCCCTGAACATTTCACTGGCCAGTGGGAGTGGTAAAGAGGACCTGTCTTTGGAGAAGGAATTGGAGATTGGTGTATGGCTCAGGAACAGGAAGACAGGGCTGGCTCAGTGATGGGGATGGAGTTACCAGTCAGTGGAAGGAGGCAGAGGACCTGTCATACCGAAGGGAGTCCAGAGAAGGTTGAACTACAAGTCCCAGAAGAGTGAGGGGGGGCAGAGTTACCCATGAGGGTCAACAAAATGTCAATTACACCCGATCACCTACTATGACTGACCTAGGTCCTGCTGCCCCTAGTACACCCCTCTTATTTTTGTAAATATTTTATTATATCTTTTAAAGTAACAACACTGAAGAAATGACACTTTGCTACAATGAAAAGTAGTGAGTGTACAGCTTGTATAATAGTGTAAATTTGCTGTCCCCTCAAGATAACTCAACACACAGCCATTAATGTCTAAACCGCTGGCAACAAAAGTGAGTACACCCTAAGTGAAAATGTCCAAATAGGGCCCAATTAGCCATTTTCCCTCCCCGGTGTCATGTGACTCGTTAGTGTTACAAGGTCTCAGGTGTGAATGGGGAGCAGGTGTGTTAAATTTGATGTTATCGCTCCCACTCTCTCATACTGGTCACTGGAAGTTCAACATGGCACCTCATGGCAAAGAACTCTCTGAGGATCTGAAAAAAAGAATTTTTGCTCTACATAAAGATGGCCTAGGCTATAAGAAGATTACCAAGATCCTGAAACTGAGCTGCAGCACGGTGACCAAAACCATACAACAGTTTAACAGGACAGGTTCCACTCAGAACAGGCCTCGCCATGGTCCACCAAAGAAACTGAGTGCATGTGCTCAGCGTCATATCCAGAGTTTGTCTTTGGGAAATAGATGTATGAGTGCTGCCAGCATTGCTGCAGAGGTTGAAGGGGTGGTGGGTCAGCCTGTCAGTGCTCAGACCATACGCCGCACACTACATCAAATTGGTCTGCATGGCTGTCGTCCCAGAAGGAAGCCTCTTCTAAAGATGATGCACAAGAAAACCCGCAAACAGCTTGCTGAAGACAAGCAGACTAAGGAATGGATTACTGGAACCATGTCCTGCGGTCTGCTCAGACCAAGATAAACTTATTTGGTTCAGATGGTGTCAAGCCTGTGTGGCAGCAACCACGTCAGGAGTGAGTACAAAGACAAGTGTGTCTTGCCTAAAGTCAAGCATGGTGGTGTGAGTGTCATGGTCTGGGGCTGCATGAGTGCTGCCGGCACTGGGGAGCTACAGTTCATTGAGGGAACCATGAATGTCAGTATGTACTGTGACATACTGAACCAGAGCATGATCCCCTCCCTTTGGGGTCCTTATCAAGTGCCCTGTGGCCCAGTCTCCAAACACACCTCCAAGACTATCCTCAGCTTCTTTAGCCAGGCAGTGTTAAAGGGGATGGACTGGCCAAGCATGTCTCCAGACCTAAACCCTATTGAGCATCTGTGGGGCATCCTCAAATGGAAAGTGGGGGTGCACAGGGTCTCTAACATCCACCAGCTCCATGATGTCGTCATGGAGGAGTGGAAGAGGACTCCAGTGGCAACCTGTGAAGCTCTGGGGAAGTTCGTGCCCAAGAGGGTTACAGCAGTGCTGGAAAATAATGGTGGCCACACAAAATATTGACACTTTGGGCCCAATTTGGACATATTCACTTAGGGGTGTACTCACTTTTGATGCCAGCAGTTTATTAATGACTGTGTGTTGAGTTATTTTGAGGGGACAGCTAATTTACACTGTTATACAAGCTGTACACTAACTACTTTACATTGTAGCAAAGTTTCATTTCATCAGTGTTGCCCCAAACAGCTCTATGTGTAATGAGGGTTTAAGTAGCAGACCTTCTCACTGTGGAACCATGATGTGGGTGACCTTGGCACCGTGTGAGTGAAGCTTCAATGAAATGAGTTCCATCCATGTAACCATCAAGGGGGTGTCCTTGAAACCATGTAAGTGAAAGCCACAAGCACTGGATACTGTGCCAAAATGGAACAAAGAGCATCTTCAACATAGAAAGCAAAGGAGAGTTGGAACAATGGGTGCTGAAGGCTTAGCAACAAACCCACAACCTCAAAAGTCATTAATGAGTTGTAAGCATCTTTAGCAATTCTTGCTTTTTTTTTTTTTTTTTTAATTATTTTACCAATGAACTTCACATTTTTCTTTAGCATGCTCTTCTCCTTCACTATATTCCTGTCCCAATTCCACTCAATCCAACAAGTGGTGGTCTGCACCACCAACTTAGTCCTGACCACTTAATCACAGTCTTTACAATTTCATCTACCCTTCAAAGTAGCAGTAAGACTTTGGGGGAGATTTACTAAAACTGGAGAGTGCAAAATCTGGTGCAACTCTGCATAGAAACCAATCAGCTTCCAGGCTTTATCGTCAAAGCTTAATTGAAGAAGCTGAAGTTAGAAGCTGATTGGCTACCATGCACAGCTGCACCAGATTCTGAGTGCTCCATGTTTAGTAAATCAACCCCTTTGATTCAATGAGTGAACAAAGATAGGAATTACATCTACAGCCCTCTGGGTGTTGTGTGAAGAACTAACTTCAGGAGCTTACATGCTGTGCTACAGAACAGGAAGACTTCAGACGTAGTTGCTAGTGCACCTATATCATGGATCTAGACTCTCTAAGCCTTTGAAATATAAAACTATTACCACATCAGAGATTTGAGCTAAGAAATCCAGGGCTTTCTACATTCAACAGGAACACACCAACAATGCACACTGCAAGCTCTAGCTAGCCATGTTACTTTTCTGTAGAATTATATACTGTAGATAAATGATGGGAACAATTGAAAAACATTTAGTGGCCCACAAAACACTTTGTTACCATGTCGGATTCAAACGATTTAAAAATCCAAGGCTTTACAGCATTCAACATCAGCACACCAACGGCTCTAGCCTCTTCTTTGTAGAACTATATACCAAATACAACATGGTGAGAACAATTTAAAAACAATTGGTGGCTCATGAAACACAAAACTGGATTTTTTAGCATGCAGGTTTAAACACTGAATGTTTAGGCCACAAGACACACTCTCTATGCCTTGAGCTACATCAATGGGCACCTTGAAGTTACAGTTTTGCCAGATGGGAATTTCCTCTAGGCCGAGTGGGAGCTTTTTTCAGGTCTGATGGTAGCAGTTTAGTAAACAAGGGAGTGAATATTAATCCACCCCTCATATGGTATTCCATTAAATTAAAGGTCTGGTTTTGAGCCCCACCCACCATCTGAGGCTGTGGCCTTGTATGCAAGTTCGAATCCCCAAGTGACTAATTTATTAAAATTGCAAGGGCTTATCCTTTCTTATTAATTGTTATGTGTTTTTGCACTTTGTAGGCATCAGTTGAGATAGTGTCCTGTGGTTCATAGCAATGGACAATGGAAAGTACTGTTTTACTAAATGGGAATTTCCTCTAGGCCAAGTGGTGGAGTAGTCTAAGTTCTGATGATAGCAACTTATTTATTTATCAAATATTAAGCCCCTAGTCATGTGTTATTTCATAATATTAAAACTCTAATTTTAAGCACCACCCACCATCCAAGACAGTGGCCCTGCATCTATGTTGCTGATCTCACAAACAATAAGTTTGCAAGTACAAATCCTCAAGCGACCACCTTTTCGTGATTTATTTATTAAAGTCAAATAAACTGAAGAAGCCCATAATAACCAATCAACTTTCAGACTAAGTATTATTTCATTATGGTTGCTTAGGGTTATTGTACTTTGTAAGCAGCAATTAAGATTATGCTTTGGAAGGTCAACTGGGACACTAGTTTTTGTTAGATGATGGCAATTTACATTAATCCAGTGATCATATGGTATGGCATGATATTTCACATCTGGTTTTGGGACACACCGCCTCATCTAAGACTATAGCCTTGGTGGTATGTGGGTGATCTCACACTCCGATGGTTGTAAGTTCAAATCCTCAGGTGTTTGATTGCCTTTTCAAATATACTTATTAACGTTGTACATATTGCTGAAACCAATAGCAATTATCCTCTTTTGAATCCTCTTCATATCGGTTGGTACAGGTTACTACACTTTGCAGCTTGAATCTTGGTTGAATTTAGTATGTATAGGCACTGCTGCCAGGCTTAAGTGTATTGGTCTGTGGTGCAGCATGCAGGGCGGATAATGAGTTTGACGACAATGAGTTTGATTCCCAAAGCATACCAAGACGGGTGTCTACTCAGAGCTGTGTAGAGCAGACCAGCTACTATGTTTTTGGTGGCAAAGGAGCTCCTCTGTGTAATTAGAGGTTAAGGAGAAGACCAATCTAGGTCTGATGGTAGCACTTTAGTAAATTATGTGAAAATAATCCACTAGTCATATGGTTTTCTATGAAATCAAGGTCTAGTTTTGAACCCCACCCACTATCTGAGGAAGTGGCTTTGTATGTAAGACATTGGGCCAGTAATTAAAATAGGTTGCAAGTTCAAATTCCCAGGAGTCCACCTACTCATATAGGGTTATTATACTTTGCAAGCAGCAATTAGGATTATCCTTTGGAAGATCAACTGGGAGACTAGTTTTTGTTAGATGATGGGTTGCAGATGGGTTGAAGAAGGGTTGCAAGTTCAAACCCCCAGGTGACCACCTTTTCAGATTGCTTTAGGTTTTTTGCAATTTTAATAAAATAATCTAGAATGGTTGCAAGCTCAAATCCCCAGGTGACCCTCTTTTCACTTGCCCAGTGTCTTACATACAAGGCCACCGACTCAGATGGTGGATGGGGCTCAAAACTAGATCTTTAATTTAGTGGATTAATATTCACATAATTTGCTAGTCATATGGTATTCTATCAAATTAAAGGTCTAGTTTTGAGCCCATCCACCATCTGAGGTGGTGGCCTTGTATGTAAGTTGCTGGGCTAGTAAGTAAAATGGTTGCAAGTTTGAATCCCCAGGTGATCGGTTTAGTTTATTAAAATTGCAATAACCTAAAGAAATCAATCGACTTTCAGAGGACTTATCCTTTCTTTGGATTACTGCACTTTGTAGGCAGTAGTTGAGATAGTGCCCTGTGGTTCATGGCAATGGACTCTTGAAGGTACACTTCTGCCAGATGGGAATTTCCTCTAGGTCGAGTGAAAGATTTGTCTAGAGTCTGATGGTAGCAATTTAGTCAAATATTCAAATATTACTACACTAGTCATATGTTATTCTATTAAATGAAAGGTCTAATTTTGAGCCACACCCACTATCTGAGGCAGTGGCTTTGTATGTAAGACATTGGGCCAGTAATTAAAATAGGTTGCAAGTTCAAATTCCCAGGAGTCCACCTTTTCAGATTCATTAATTAAAATCGCAAAAACCTAAAGCAATCAATCGACTTTCAGAGGACACTGGGCTAGCAAGTGAAATGGTTGCAAGTTCAAATCCCCAAATGTATTAAAATGACAAAAGTTTATCCTTTCTTATTTATTTTCTATGTGTTATTGCACTTTGTGGGCAGCAGCTGCGATAGTGCCCCGTGGCTCATGGCAATGGACAATGGAAAGTACAGTTTTACGTGAATTTCCTCTAGGCCAAGAGGCTGGATTAGTCTAAGGTCTGATGGTAGCAACTTATTTAATATTCAAATATTAAGCCCATAGTAATGTGTTATTTCATGATATAAAATCTCTAGTTTTAAACTCCGCCCACCATCCAAGACAGTGGCCCTGCATGTATGCCGCTGATCTCACAAATGACATGTTTGCAAGTTCAAATCCTCAAGCGATCGCCTTTTCATGATTCATTTCTTAAAGTTACATAAACTGAAGAAGCCCATAATAACCAATCAACCTTCAGAAAGTATTATTTCATTATGGTTGCTTAGGGTTATTATACTTTGCAAGCAGCAATTAGGATTATCCTTTGGAAGATCAACTGGGAGACTAGTTTTTGTTAGATGATAGCAATTTAGTACATTAATCCACTGATCGTCTGGTATATCATGATATTACAACTCTGGTTTGGGGCAAATTCCCTATCTGAGACTATGGTCTTGTGGATAGGTGGGTGTGCCCACAGTCTACTGGTCGTGAGTTCGAATCCTCAGTTGATTGCCTTTGCAGATTATTTTGTTAACATTGTACAAATCGCTGCAACCAATAGCAACCAATCCTCATTTTAAGCCTCCTCATATTGGTTGCTATGGGTTACTACACTTTGCAGCTTGCATCTTGATTGAATTTAGTATGTATAGGCACTGCTGACAAACATGGGTATCCTGGTCCGTGGCGCAGCATGCAGAGCGGTGAACGTGGAATGTGATGGCTGCGAGTTCGATTCCCAAAGTATACGAGAACAGATGTCTACTGAGAGCTGTTTGGGTCACCAACCATATGACAAGCAGGTGGATAACCCCTCGATGAAATGAATTCCAGCCATATAACCATCAGGTGAGTAACCTTGACACCATGTGAATGAACTCTCAATGAAGTGAGCACCAACCTTAGGACAAGCAAGTGGATAACCTTGGCACCGTGTGAATGAAGCGTGGTCCAGCCATGTAACCATCAGGTGAGTAACCTTGGTCCTATGTGAATGAACCATCAATGAAGAGAACACCACCCTTGGGACAAGGAAGTGGATAACCTTGGCACCTGTGAATAAGCCCTCAATGAAGCAAGATCCAGCCACATAACCATCAAGTGAGGAGCCTTGGCACCATGTGAATGAATTGAGCACCAAACATGTGGCGTTGTGTGAATGAAAGCCACGAGCAGTGGATAACTGCAACAAAGGAACTTGAACAGAGAAAGCACTGTAAAGATGGATGCTGAAAGATAACTAATAAAATCAATAAATGCATCCACAAGAGCAAAAAGAGAATTTTGCATTTTACCACTTAATCTCATATATTTCATCAACATGCCCTTCTCCGTCACTGTATTCCTGTCCCCACATCTGGGGTCACAGGTTCCCTCATGCCCCACTGCTGGTGGTCCGCACCACCAACTGAGACAAGTCTTGACCACTTCGTAGTCTTTCCAATTTCAGCCGCCCTTTACCAAAGTCTTGGTGCTACCTTGAGTAAGCAACGCTGCTCACACGGCAATCGAACCCACAACCCTCTGATTCACACTTCATGAGCTTACAGGCTGCGCCACAGAACCAGAAGATAGAAGAAGTCGTTGCTAGTGCACCCATATCATGGATCTAGACTCTCTAAGCCTTTGAAACTTAACATAATTTACGAGTCATATGGTATTCCATAAAATTATAGGTCTAGTTTTGACCCCTTACCCACACTGTGAGACAGTGGCCTTGTATGTAAGAAACTGGGCTAGTAAGTGAAAGGGTTGCAAGTTCAAACCCCCAGGTGACCACCTTTTGAGCCCATCCACCATCTGAGGTGGTGGCCTTGTATGTAAGTTGCTGGGCTAGTAAGTAAAATGGTTGCAAGTTTGAATCCCCAGGTGATCGGTTTTGTTTATTAAAATTGCAATAACCTAAAGAAATCAATCGACTTTCAGAGGACTTATCCTTTCTTTGGATTACTGCACTTTGTAGGCAGTAGTTGAGATAGTGCCCTGTGGTTCATGGCAATGGACTCTTGAAGGTACACTTCTGCCAGATGGGAATTTCCTCTAGGTCGAGTGACAGATTTGTCTAGAGTCTGATGGTAGCAATTTAGTCAAATATTCAAATATTACTACACTAGTCATATGGTATTCTATTAAATGAAAGGTCTAATTTTGAGCCGCACCCACTATCTGAGGCAGTGGCTTTGTATGTAAGACATTGGGCCAGTAATTAAAATAGGTTGCAAGTTCAAATTCCCAGGAGTCCACCTTTTCAGATTCATTAATTAAAATCGCAAAAACCTAAAGCAATCAATCGACTTTCAGAGGACACTGGGCTAGCAAGTGAAATGGTTGCAAGTTCAAATCCCCAAATTTATTAAAATGACAAAAGTTTATCCTTTCTTATTTATTTTCTATGTGTTATTGCACTTTGTGGGCAGCAGCTGCGATAGTGCCCCGTGGCTCATGGCAATGGACAATGGAAAGTACAGTTTTACGTGAATTTCCTCGAGGCCAAGAGGCTGGATTAGTCTAAGGTCTGATGGTAGCAACTTATTTAATATTCAAATATTAAGCCCATAGTAATGTGTTATTTCATGATATAAAATCTCTAGTTTTAAGCTCCGCCCACCATCCAAGACAGTGGCCCTGCATGTATGCCGCTGATCTCACAAATGACATGTTTGCAAGTTCAAATCCTCAAGCGATCGCCTTTTCATGATTCATTTCTTAAAGTTACATAAACTGAAGAAGCCCATAATAACCAATCAACCTTCAGAAAGTATTATTTCATTATGGTTGCTTAGGGTTATTATACTTTGCAAGCAGCAATTAGGATTATCCTTTGGAAGATCAACTGGGAGACTAGTTTTTGTTAGATGATAGCAATTTAGTACATTAATCCACTGATCGTCTGGTATATCATGATATTACAACTCTGGTTTGGGGCAAATTCCCTATCTGAGACTATAGTCTTGTGGATAGGTGGGTGAGCCCACAGTCTACTGGTCGTGAGTTCGAATCCTCAGTTGATTGCCTTTGCAGATTATTTTGTTAACATTGTACAAATCGCTGCAACCAATAGCAACCAATCCTCATTTTAAGCCTCCTCATATTGGTTGCTATGGGTTACTACACTTTGCAGCTTGCATCTTGATTGAATTTAGTATGTATAGGCACTGCTGACAAACATGGGTATCCTGGTCCGTGGCGCAGCATGCAGAGCGGTGAACGTGGTATGTGATGGCTGCAAGTTCGATTCCCAAAGCATACGAGAACAGATGTCTACTGAGAGCTGTTTGGGTCACCAACCATATGACAAGCAGGTGAGTAACCCCTCGATGAAATGAATTCCAGCCATATAACCATCAGGTGAGTAACCTTGACACCATGTGAATGAACTCTCAATGAAGTGAGCACCAACCTTAGGACAAGCAAGTGGATAACCTTGGCACCGTGTGAATGAAGCGTGGTCCAGCCATGTAACCATCAGGTGAGTAACCTTGGTCCTATGTGAATGAACCATCAATGAAGAAAACACCACCATTGGGACAAGGAAGTGGATAACCTTGGCACCGTGTGAATAAGCCCTCAATGAAGCAAGATCCAGCCACATAGCCATCAAGTGAGGAGCCTTGGCACCATGTGAATGAATTGAGCACCAAACATGTGGCGTTGTGTGAATGAAAGCCACAAGCAGTGGATAACTGCAACAAAGGAACTTGAACAGAGAAAGCACTGTAAAGATGGATGTTGAAAGATAACTAATAAAATCAATAAATGCATCCATAAGAGTAAAAAGAGAATTTTGTAGTTTTTTTTGCATAAATCTCATATATTTCATCAACATGCCCTTCTCCGTCACTGTATTCCTGTCCCCATCTCTGGGGTCACAGGTTCACTCATTCCCCACTGCTGGTGGTCCGCACCACCAACTGAGACAAGTCTTGACCACTTCGTAGTCTTTCCAATTTCAGCCGCCCTTTACCAAAGTCTTGGTGCTACCTTGAGTAAGCAACGCTGCTCACAAGGCAATCGAACCAACAACCCTCTGATTGACACTTCATGAGCTTACAGGCTGCGCCACAGAACCAGAAGATAGAAGAAGTCGTTGCTAGTGCACCCATATCATGGATCTAGACTCTCTAAGCCTTTGAAACTTAACATAATTTACGAGTCATATGGTATTCCATAAAATTATAGGTCTAGTTTTGACCCCTTACCCACACTGTGAGACAGTGGCCTTGTATGTAAGAAACTGGGCTAGTAAGTGAAAGGGTTGCAAGTTCAAACCCCCAGGTGACCACCTTTTGAGCCCATCCACCATCTGAGGTGGTGGCCTTGTATGTAAGTTGCTGGGCTAGTAAGTAAAATGGTTGCAAGTTTGAATCCCCAGGTGATCGGTTTAGTTTATTAAAATTGCAATAACCTAAAGAAATCAATCGACTTTCAGAGGACTTATCCTTTCTTTGGATTACTGCACTTTGTAGGCAGTACTTGAGATAGTGCCCTGTGGTTCATGGCAATGGACTCTTGAAGGTACACTTCTGCCAGATGGGAATTTCCTCTAGGTCGAGTGACAGATTTGTCTAGAGTCTGATGGTAGCAATTTAGTCAAATATTCAAATATTACTACACTAGTCATATGGTATTCTATTAAATGAAAGGTCTAATTTTGAGCTGCACCCACTATCTGAGGCAGTGGCTTTGTATGTAAGACATTGGGCCAGTAATTAAAATAGGTTGCAAGTTCAAATTCCCAGGAGTCCACCTTTTCAGATTCATTAATTAAAATCGCAAAAACCTAAAGCAATCAATCGACTTTCAGAGGACACTGGGCTAGCAAGTGAAATGGTTGCAAGTTCAAATCCCCAAATTTATTAAAATGACAAAAGTTTATCCTTTCTTATTTATTTTCTATGTGTTATTGCACTTTGTAGGCAGCAGCTGCGATAGTGCCCCGTGGCTCATGGCAATGGACAATGGAAAGTACAGTTTTACGTGAATTTCCTCGAGGCCAAGAGGCTGGATTAGTCTAAGGTCTGATGGTAGCAACTTATTTAATATTCAAATATTAAGCCCATAGTAATGTGTTATTTCATGATATAAAATCTCTAGTTTTAAGCTCCGCCCACCATCCAAGACAGTGGCCCTGCATGTATGCCGCTGATCTCACAAATGACATGTTTGCAAGTTCAAATCCTCAAGCGATCGCCTTTTCATGATTCATTTCTTAAAGTTACATAAACTGAAGAAGCCCATAATAACCAATCAACCTTCAGAAAGTATTATTTCATTATGGTTGCTTAGGGTTATTATACTTTGCAAGCAGCAATTAGGATTATCCTTTGGAAGATCAACTGGGAGACTAGTTTTTGTTAGATGATAGCAATTTAGTACATTAATCCACTGATCGTCTGGTATATCATGATATTACAACTCTGGTTTGGGGCAAATTCCCTATCTGAGACTATAGTCTTGTGGATAGGTGGGTGAGCCCACAGTTTACTGGTCGTGAGTTCGAATCCTCAGTTGATTGCCTTTGCAGATTATTTTGTTAACATTGTACAAATCGCTGCAACCAATAGCAACCAATCCTCATTTTAAGCCTCCTCATATTGGTTGCTATGGGTTACTACACTTTGCAGCTTGCATCTTGATTGAATTTAGTATGTATAGGCACTGCTGACAAACATGGGTATCCTGGTCCGTGGCGCAGCATGCAGAGCGGTGAACGTGGTATGTGATGGCTGCGAGTTCGCTTCCCAAAGCATACGAGAACAGATGTCTACTGAGAGCTGTTTGGGTCACCAACCATATGACAAGCAGGTGAGTAACCCCTCGATGAAATGAATTCCAGCCATATAACCATCAGGTGAGTAACCTTGACACCATGTGAATGAACTCTCAATGAAGTGAGCACCAACCTTAGGACAAGCAAGTGGATAACCTTGGCACCGTGTGAATGAAGCGTGGTCCAGCCATGTAACCATCAGGTGAGTAACCTTGGTCCTATGTGAATGAACCATCAATGAAGAGAACACCACCCTTGGGACAAGGAAGTGGATAACCTTGGCACCGTGTGAATAAGCCCTCAATGAAGCAAGATCCAGCCACATAACCATCAAGTGGGGAGCCTTGGCACCATGTGAATGAATTGAGCACCAAACATGTGGCGTTGTGTGAATGAAAGCCACAAGCAGTGGATAACTGCAACAAAGGAACTTGAACAGAGAAAGCACTGTAAAGATGGATGCTGAAAGATAACTAATAAAATCAATAAATGCATCCATAAGAGCAAAAAGAGAATTTTGTAGTTTTTTTTGCATTTTACCACTAAATCTCATATATTTCATCAACATGCCCTTCTCCGTCACTGTATTCCTGTCCCCATCTCTGGGGTCACAGGTTCACTCATTCCCCACTGCTGGTGGTCCGCACCACCAACTGAGACAAGTCTTGACCACTTCGTAGTCTTTCCAATTTCAGCCGCCCTTTACCAAAGTCTTGGTGCTACCTTGAGTAAGCAACGCTGCTCACAAGGCAATCGAACCAACAACCCTCTGATTGACACTTCATGAGCTTACAGGCTGCGCCACAGAACCAGAAGATAGAAGAAGTCGTTGCTAGTGCACCCATATCATGGATCTAGACTCTCTAAGCCTTTGAAACTTAACATAATTTACGAGTCATATGGTATTCCATAAAATTATAGGTCTAGTTTTGACCCCTTACCCACACTGTGAGACAGTGGCCTTGTATGTAAGAAACTGGGCTAGTAAGTGAAAGGGTTGCAAGTTCAAACCCCCAGGTGACCACCTTTTGAGCCCATCCACCATCTGAGGTGGTGGCCTTGTATGTAAGTTGCTGGGCTAGTAAGTAAAATGGTTGCAAGTTTGAATCCCCAGGTGATCGGTTTAGTTTATTAAAATTGCAATAACCTAAAGAAATCAATCGACTTTCAGAGGACTTATCCTTTCTTTGGATTACTGCACTTTGTAGGCAGTACTTGAGATAGTGCCCTGTGGTTCATGGCAATGGACTCTTGAAGGTACACTTCTGCCAGATGGGAATTTCCTCTAGGTCGAGTGACAGATTTGTCTAGAGTCTGATGGTAGCAATTTAGTTAAATATTCAAATATTACTACACTAGTCATATGGTATTCTATTAAATGAAAGGTCTAATTTTGAGCCGCACCCACTATCTGAGGCAGTGGCTTTGTATGTAAGACATTGGGCCAGTAATTAAAATAGGTTGCAAGTTCAAATTCCCAGGAGTCCACCTTTTCAGATTCATTAATTAAAATCGCAAAAACCTAAAGCAATCAATCGACTTTCAGAGGACACTGGGCTAGCAAGTGAAATGGTTGCAAGTTCAAATCCCCAAATTTATTAAAATGACAAAAGTTTATCCTTTCTTATTTATTTTCTATGTGTTATTGCACTTTGTGGGCAGCAGCTGCGATAGTGCCCCGTGGCTCATGGCAATGGACAATGGAAAGTACAGTTTTACGTGAATTTCCTCGAGGCCAAGAGGCTGGATTAGTCTAAGGTCTGATGGTAGCAACTTATTTAATATTCAAATATTAAGCCCATAGTAATGTGTTATTTCATGATATAAAATCTCTAGTTTTAAGCTCCGCCCACCATCCAAGACAGTGGCCCTGCATGTATGCCGCTGATCTCACAAATGACATGTTTGCAAGTTCAAATCCTCAGCGATCGCCTTTTCATGATTCATTTCTTAAAGTTACATAAACTGAAGAAGCCCATAATAACCAATCAACCTTCAGAAAGTATTATTTCATTATGGTTGCTTAGGGTTATTATACTTTGCAAGCAGCAATTAGGATTATCCTTTGGAAGATCAACTGGGAGACTAGTTTTTGTTAGATGATAGCAATTTAGTACATTAATCCACTGATCGTCTGGTATATCATGATATTACAACTCTGGTTTGGGGCAAATTCCCTATCTGAGACTATAGTCTTGTGGATAGGTGGGTGAGCCCACAGTCTACTGGTCGTGAGTTCGAATCCTCAGTTGATTGCCTTTGCAGATTATTTTGTTAACATTGTACAAATCGCTGCAACCAATAGCAACCAATCCTCATTTTAAGCCTCCTCATATTGGTTGCTATGGGTTACTACACTTTGCAGCTTGCATCTTGATTGAATTTAGTATGTATAGGCACTGCTGACAAACATGGGTATCCTGGTCCGTGGCGCAGCATGCAGAGCGGTGGATGTGGTATGTGATGGCTGCAAGTTCGATTCCCAAAGCGTACGAGAACAGATGTCTACTGAGAGCTGTTTGGATCACCAACCATATGACAAGCAGGTGAGTAACCCCTCGATGAAATGAATTCCAGCCATATAACCATCAGGTGAGTAACCTTGACACCATGTGAATGAACTCTCAATGAAGTGAGCACCAACCTTAGGACAAGCAAGTGGATAACCTTGGCACCGTGTGAATGAAGCGTGGTCCAGCCATGTAACCATCAGGTGAGTAACCTTGGTCCTATGTGAATGAACCATCAATGAAGAGAACACCACCCTTGGGACAAGGAAGTGGATAACCTTGGCACCGTGTGAATAAGCCCTCAATGAAGCAAGATCCAGCCACATAACCATCAAGTGAGGAGCCTTGGCACCATGTGAATGAATTGAGCACCAAACATGTGGCGTTGTGTGAATGAAAGCCACAAGCAGTGGATAACTGCAACAAAGAAACTTGAACAGAGAAAGCACTGTAAAGATGGATGCTGAAAGATAACTAATAAAATCAATAAATGCATCCATAAGAGCAAAAAGAGAATTTTGTAGTTTTTTTTGCATTTTACCACTAAATCTCATATATTTCATCAACATGCCCTTCTCCGTCACTGTATTCCTGTCCCCATCTCTGGGGTCACAGGTTCACTCATTCCCCACTGCTGGTGGTCCGCACCACCAACTGAGACAAGTCTTGACCACTTCGTAGTCTTTCCAATTTCAGCCGCCCTTTACCAAAGTCTTGGTGCTACCTTGAGTAAGCAACGCTGCTCACACGGCAATCGAACCTACAACCCTCTGATTGACACTTCATGAGCTTACAGGCTGCGCCACAGAACCAGAAGATAGAAGAAGTCGTTGCTAGTGCACCCATATCATGGATCTAGACTCTCTAAGCCTTTGAAACTTAACATAATTTACGAGTCATATGGTATTCCATAAAATTATAGGTCTAGTTTTGACCCCTTACCCACACTGTGAGACAGTGGCCTTGTATGTAAGAAACTGGGCTAGTAAGTGAAAGGGTTGCAAGTTCAAACCCCCAGGTGACCACCTTTTGAGCCCATCCACCATCTGAGGTGGTAGCCTTGTATGTAAGTTGATGGGCTAGTAAGTAAAATGGTTGCAAGTTTGAATCCCCAGGTGATCGGTTTAGTTTATTAAAATTGCAATAACCTAAAGAAATCAATCGACTTTCAGAGGACTTATCCTTTCTTTGGATTACTGCACTTTGTAGGCAGTAGTTGAGATAGTGCCCTGTGGTTCATGGCAATGGACTCTTGAAGGTACACTTCTGCCAGATGGGAATTTCCTCTAGGTCGAGTGACAGATTTGTCTAGAGTCTGATGGTAGCAATTTAGTCAAATATTCAAATATTACTACACTAGTCATATGGTATTCTATTAAATGAAAGGTCTAATTTTGAGCCGCACCCACTATCTGAGGCAGTGGCTTTGTATGTAAGACATTGGGCCAGTAATTAAAATAGGTTGCAAGTTCAAATTCCCAGGAGTCCACCTTTTCAGATTCATTAATTAAAATCGCAAAAACCTAAAGCAATCAATCGACTTTCAGAGGACACTGGGCTAGCAAGTGAAATGGTTGCAAGTTCAAATCCCCAAATTTATTAAAATGACAAAAGTTTATCCTTTCTTATTTATTTTCTATGTGTTATTGCACTTTGTGGGCAGCAGCTGCGATAGTGCCCCGTGGCTCATGGCAATGGACAATGGAAAGTACAGTTTTACGTGAATTTCCTCGAGGCCAAGAGGCTGGATTAGTCTAAGGTCTGATGGTAGCAACTTATTTAATATTCAAATATTAAGCCCATAGTAATGTGTTATTTCATGATATAAAATCTCTAGTTTTAAGCTGATCTCACAAATGACATGTTTGCAAGTTCAAATCCTCAAGCGATCGCCTTTTCATGATTCATTTCTTAAAGTTACATAAACTGAAGAAGCCCATAATAACCAATCAACCTTCAGAAAGTATTATTTCATTATGGTTGCTTAGGGTTATTATACTTTGCAAGCAGCAATTAGGATTATCCTTTGGAAGATCAACTGGGAGACTAGTTTTTGTTAGATGATAGCAATTTAGTACCTTAATCCACTGATCGTCTGGTATATCATGATATTACAACTCTGGTTTGGGGCAAATTCCCTATCTGAGACTATAGTCTTGTGGATAGGTGGGTGAGCCCACAGTCTACTGGTCGTGAGTTCGAATCCTCAGTTGATTGCCTTTGCAGATTATTTTGTTAACATTGTACAAATCGCTGCAACCAATAGCAACCAATCCTCATTTTAAGCCTCCTCATATTGGTTGCTATGGGTTACTACACTTTGCAGCTTGCATCTTGATTGAATTTAGTATGTATAGGCACTGCTGACAAACATGGGTATCCTGGTCCGTGGCGCAGCATGCAGAGCGGTGAACATGGTATGTGATGGCTGCGAGTTCGATTCCCAAAGCATACGAGAACAGATGTCTACTGAGAGCTGTTTGGGTCACCAACCATATGACAAGCAGGTGAGTAACCCCTCGATGAAATGAATTCCAGCCATATAACCATCAGGTGAGTAACCTTGACACCATGTGAATGAACTCTCAATGAAGTGAGCACCAACCTTAGGACAAGCAAGTGGATAACCTTGGCACCGTGTGAATGAAGCGTGGTCCAGCCATGTAACCATCAGGTGAGTAACCTTGGTCCTATGTGAATGAACCATCAATGAAGAAAACGCCACCCTTGGGACAAGGAAGTGGATAACCTTGGCACCGTGTGAATAAGCCCTCAATGAAGCAAGATCCAGCCACATAGCCATCAAGTGAGGAGCCTTGGCACCATGTGAATGAATTGAGCACCATGTGGCGTTGTGTGAATGAAAGCCACAAGCAGTGAATAACTGCAACAAAGGAACTTGAACAGAGAAAGCACTGTAAAGATGGATGCTGAAAGATAACTAATAAAATCAATAAATGCATCCATAAGAGTAAAAAGAGAATTTTGTAGTTTTTTTTGCATTTTACCACTAAATCTCATATATTTCATCAACATGCCCTTCTCCGTCACTGTATTCCTGTCCCCATCTCTGGGGTCACAGGTTCACTCATTCCCCACTGCTGGTGGTCCGCACCACCAACTGAGACAAGTCTTGACCACTTCGTAGTCTTTCCAATTTCAGCCGCCCTTTACCAAAGTCTTGGTGCTACCTTGAGTAAGCAACGCTGCTCGCAAGGCAATCGAACCAACAACCCTCTGATTGACACTTCATGAGCTTACAGGCTGCGCCACAGAACCAGAAGATAGAAGAAGTCGTTGCTAGTGCACCCATATCATGGATCTAGACTCTCTAAGCCTTTGAAACTTAACATAATTTACGAGTCATATGGTATTCCATAAAATTATAGGTCTAGTTTTGACCCCTTACCCACACTGTGAGACAGTGGCCTTGTATGTAAGAAACTGGGCTAGTAAGTGAAAGGGTTGCAAGTTCAAACCCCCAGGTGACCACCTTTTCAGCCCATCCACCATCTGAGGTGGTGGCCTTGTATGTAAGTTGCTGGGCTAGTAAGTAAAATGGTTGCAAGTTTGAATCCCCAGGTGATCGGTTTAGTTTATTAAAATTGCAATAACCTAAAGAAATCAATCGACTTTCAGAGGACTTATCCTTTCTTTGGATTACTGCACTTTGTAGGCAGTAGTTGAGATAGTGCCCTGTGGTTCATGGCAATGGACTCTTGAAGGTACACTTCTGCCAGATGGGAATTTCCTCTAGGTCGAGTGACAGATTTGTCTAGAGTCTGATGGTAGCAATTTAGTCAAATATTACTACACTAGTCATATGGTATTCTATTAAATGAAAGGTCTAATTTTGAGCCGCACCCACTATCTGAGGCAGTGGCTTTGTATGTAAGACATTGGGCCAGTAATTAAAATAGGTTGCAAGTTCAAATTCCCAGGAGTCCACCTTTTCAGATTCATTAATTAAAATCGCAAAAACCTAAAGCAATCAATCGACTTTCAGAGGACACTGGGCTAGCAAGTGAAATGGTTGCAAGTTCAAATCCCCAAATTTATTAAAATGACAAAAGTTTATCCTTTCTTATTTATTTTCTATGTGTTATTGCACTTTGTGGGCAGCAGCTGCGATAGTGCCCCGTGGCTCATGGCAATGGACAATGGAAAGTACAGTTTTACGTGAATTTCCTCGAGGCCAAGAGGCTGGATTAGTCTAAGGTCTGATGGTAGCAACTTATTTAATATTCAAATATTAAGCCCATAGTAATGTGTTATTTCATGATATAAAATCTCTAGTTTTAAGCTCCGCCCACCATCCAAGACAGTGGCCCTGCATGTATGCCGCTGATCTCACAAATGACATGTTTGCAAGTTCAAATCCTCAAGCGATCGCCTTTTCATGATTCATTTCTTAAAGTTACATAAACTGAAGAAGCCCATAATAACCAATCAACCTTCAGAAAGTATTATTTCATTATGGTTGCTTAGGGTTATTATACTTTGCAAGCAGCAATTAGGATTATCCTTTGGAAGATCAACTGGGAGACTAGTTTTTGTTAGATGATAGCAATTTAGTACCTTAATCCACTGATCGTCTGGTATATCATGATATTACAACTCTGGTTTGGGGCAAATTCCCTATCTGAGACTATAGTCTTGTGGATAGGTGGGTGAGCCCACAGTCTACTGGTCGTGAGTTCGAATCCTCAGTTGATTGCCTTTGCAGATTATTTTGTTAACATTGTACAAATCGCTGCAACCAATAGCAACCAATCCTCATTTTAAGCCTCCTCATATTGGTTGCTATGGGTTACTACACTTTGCAGCTTGCATCTTGATTGAATTTAGTATGTATAGGCACTGCTGACAAACATGGGTATCCTGGTCCGTGGCGCAGCATGCAGAGCGGTGAACGTGGTATGTGATGGCTGCGAGTTCGATTCCCAAAGCATACGAGAACAGATGTCTACTGAGAGCTGTTTGGGTCACCAACCATATGACAAGCAGTTGAGTAACCCCTCGATGAAATGAATTCCAGCCATATAACCATCAGGTGAGTAACCTTGACACCATGTGAATGAACTCTCAATGAAGTGAGCACCAACCTTAGGACAAGCAAGTGGATAACCTTGGCACCGTGTGAATGAAGCGTGGTCCAGCCATGTAACCATCAGGTGAGTAACCTTGGTCCTATGTGAATGAACCATCAATGAAAAAAACGCCACCCTTGGGACAAGGAAGTGGATAACCTTGGCACCGTGTGAATAAGCCCTCAATGAAGCAAGATCCAGCCACATAGCCATCAAGTGAGGAGCCTTGGCACCATGTGAATGAATTGAGCACCAAACATGTGGCGTTGTGTGAATGAAAGCCACAAGCAGTGAATAACTGCAACAAAGGAACTTGAACAGAGAAAGCACTGTAAAGATGGATGCTGAAAGATAACTAATAAAATCAATAAATGCATCCATAAGAGTAAAAAGAGATTTTTGTAGTTTTTTTTGCATTTTACCACTAAATCTCATATATTTCATCAACATGCCCTTCTCCATCACTGTATTCCTGTCCCCATGTCTGGGGTCACAGGTTCCCTCATGCCCCACTGCTGGTGGTCCGCACCACCAACTGAGACAAATCTTGACCACTTCGTAGGCTTTCCAATTTCAGCCGCCCTTTACCAAAGTCTTGGTGCTACCTTGAGTAAACAACGCTGCTCACAAGGCAATCGAACCTACAACCCTCTGATTGACACTTCATGAGCTTACTGGCTGCGCCACAGAACCAGAAGATAGAAGAAGTCGTTGCTAGTGCACCCATATCATGGATCTAGACTCTCTAAGCCTTTGAAACTTAACATAATTTATGAGTCATATGGTGTTCCATAAAATTATAGGTCTAGTTTTGACCCCTTACGCACACTGTGAGACAGTGGCCTTGTATGTAAGAAACTGGGCTAGTAAGTGAAAGGGTTGCAAGTTCAAACCCCCAGGTGACCACCTTTTGAGCCCATCCACCATCTGAGGTGGTGGCCTTGTATGTAAGTTGCTGGGCTAGTAAGTAAAATGGTTGCAAGTTTGAATCCCCAGGTGATCGGTTTAGTTTATTAAAATTGCAATAACCTAAAGAAATCAATCGACTTTCAGAGGACTTATCCTTTCTTTGGATTACTGCACTTTGTAGGCAGTAGTTGAGATAGTGCCCTGTGGTTCATGGCAATGGACTCTTGAAGGTACACTTCTGCCAGATGGGAATTTCCTCTAGGTCGAGTGACAGATTTGTCTAGAGTCTGATGGTAGCAATTTAGTCAAATATTCAAATATTACTACACTAGTCATATGGTATTCTATTAAATGAAAGGTCTAATTTTGAGCCACACCCACTATCTGAGGCAGTGGCTTTGTATGTAAGACATTGGGCCAGTAATTAAAATAGGTTGCAAGTTCAAATTCCCAGGAGTCCACCTTTTCAGATTCATTAATTAAAATCGCAAAAACCTAAAGCAATCAATCGACTTTCAGAGGACACTGGGCTAGCAAGTGAAATGGTTGCAAGTTCAAATCCCCAAATTTATTAAAATGACAAAAGTTTATCCTTTCTTATTTCTTTTCTATGTGTTATTGCACTTTGTGGGCAGCAGCTGCGATAGTGCCCCGTGGCTCATGGCAATGGACAATGGAAAGTACAGTTTTACGTGAATTTCCTCGAGGCCAAGAGGCTGGATTAGTCTAAGGTCTGATGGTAGCAACTTATTTAATATTCAAATATTAAGCCCATAGTAATGTGTTATTTCATGATATAAAATCTCTAGTTTTAAGCTCCGCCCACCATCCAAGACAGTGGCCCTGCATGTATGCCGCTGATCTCACAAATGACATGTTTGCAAGTTCAAATCCTCAAGCGATCGCCTTTTCATGATTCATTTCTTAAAGTTACATAAACTGAAGAAGCCCATAATAACCAATCAACCTTCAGAAAGTATTATTTCATTATGGTTGCTTAGGGTTATTATACTTTGCAAGCAGCAATTAGGATTATCCTTTGGAAGATCAACTGGGAGACTAGTTTTTGTTAGATGATAGCAATTTAGTACCTTAATCCACTGATCGTCTGGTATATCATGATATTACAACTCTGGTTTGGGGCAAATTCCCTATCTGAGACTATAGTCTTGTGGATAGGTGGGTGAGCCCACAGTCTACTGGTCGTGAGTTCGAATCCTCAGTTGATTGCCTTTGCAGATTATTTTGTTAACATTGTACAAATCGCTGCAACCAATAGCAACCAATCCTCATTTTAAGCCTCCTCATATTGGTTGCTATGGGTTACTACACTTTGCAGCTTGCATCTTGATTGAATTTAGTATGTATAGGCACTGCTGACAAACATGGGTATCCTGGTCCGTGGCGCAGCATGCAGAGCGGTGAACGTGGTATGTGATGGCTGCGAGTTCGATTCCCAAAGCATACGAGAACAGATGTCTACTGAGAGCTGTTTGGGTCACCAACCATATGACAAGCAGGTGAGTAACCCCTTGATGAAATGAATTCCAGCCATATAACCATCAGGTGAGTAACCTTGACACCATGTGAATGAACTCTCAATGAAGTGAGCACCAACCTTAGGACAAGCAAGTGGATAACCTTGGCACCGTGTGAATGAAGCGTGGTCCAGCCATGTAACCATCAGGTGAGTAACCTTGGTCCTATGTGAATGAACCATCAATGAAGAAAACGCCACCCTTGGGACAAGGAAGTGGATAACCTTGGCACCGTGTGAATAAGCCCTCAATGAAGCAAGATCCAGCCACATAGCCATCAAGTGAGGAGCCTTGGCACCATGTGAATGAATTGAGCACCAAACATGTGGCGTTGTGTGAATGAAAGCCACAAGCAGTGAATAACTGCAACAAAGGAACTTGAACAGAGAAAGCACTGTAAAGATGGATGCTGAAAGATAACTAATAAAATCAATAAATGCATCCATAAGAGTAAAAAGAGAATTTTGTAGTTTTTTTTGCATTTTACCACTAAATCTCATATATTTCATCAACATGCCCTTCTCCGTCACTGTATTCCTGTCCCCATCTCTGGGGTCACAGGTTCACTCATTCCCCACTGCTGGTGGTCCGCACCACCAACTGAGACAAGTCTTGACCACTTCGTAGTCTTTCCAATTTCAGCCGCCCTTTACCAAAGTCTTGGTGCTACCTTGAGTAAGCAACGCTGCTCACAAGGCAATCGAACCAACAACCCTCTGATTGACACTTCATGAGCTTACTGGCTGCGCCACAGAACCAGAAGATAGAAGAAGTCGTTGCTAGTGCACCCATATCATGGATCTAGACTCTCTAAGCCTTTGAAACTTAACATAATTTACGAGTCATATGGTATTCCATAAAATTATAGGTCTAGTTTTGACCCCTTACCCACACTGTGAGACAGTGGCCTTGTATGTAAGAAACTGGGCTAGTAAGTGAAAGGGTTGCAAGTTCAAACCCCCAGGTGACCACCTTTTGAGCCCATCCACCATCTGAGGTGGTGGCCTTGTATGTAAGTTGCTGGGCTAGTAAGTAAAATGGTTGCAAGTTTGAATCCCCAGGTGATCGGTTTAGTTTATTAAAATTGCAATAACCTAAAGAAATCAATCGACTTTCAGAGGACTTATCCTTTCTTTGGATTACTGCACTTTGTAGGCAGTAGTTGAGATAGTGCCCTGTGGTTCATGGCAATGGACTCTTGAAGGTACACTTCTGCCAGATGGGAATTTCCTCTAGGTCGAGTGACAGATTTGTCTAGAGTCTGATGGTAGCAATTTAGTCAAATATTCAAATATTACAACACTAGTCATATGGTATTCTATTAAATGAAAGGTCTAATTTTGAGCCGCACCCACTATCTGAGGCAGTGGCTTTGTATGTAAGACATTGGGCCAGTAATTAAAATAGGTTGCAAGTTCAAATTCCCAGGAGTCCACCTTTTCAGATTCATTAATTAAAATTGCAAAAACCTAAAGCAATCAATCGACTTTCAGAGGACACTGGGCTAGCAAGTGAAATGGTTGCAAGTTCAAATCCCCAAATTTATTAAAATGACAAAAGTTTATCCTTTCTTATTTCTTTTCTATGTGTTATTGCACTTTGTGGGCAGCAGCTGCGATAGTGCCCCGTGGCTCATGGCAATGGACAATGGAAAGTACAGTTTTACGTGAATTTCCTCGAGGCCAAGAGGCTGGATTAGTCTAAGGTCTGATGGTAGCAACTTATTTAATATTCAAATATTAAGCCCATAGTAATGTGTTATTTCATGATATAAAATCTCTAGTTTTAAGCTCCGCCCACCATCCAAGACAGTGGCCCTGCATGTATGCCGCTGATCTCACAAATGACATGTTTGCAAGTTCAAATCCTCAAGCGATCACCTTTTCATGATTCATTTCTTAAAGTTACATAAACTGAAGAAGCCCATAATAACCAATCAACCTTCAGAAAGTATTATTTCATTATGGTTGCTTAGGGTTATTATACTTTGCAAGCAGCAATTAGGATTATCCTTTGGAAGATCAACTGGGAGACTAGTTTTTGTTAGATGATGGCAATTTAGTACATTAATCCACTGATCGTCTGGTATATCATGATATTACAACTCTGGTTTGGGGCAAGTTCCCTATCTGAGACTATAGTCTTGTGGATAGGTGGGTGTGCCCACAGTCTACTGGTCGTGAGTTCGAATCCTCAGTTGATTGCCTTTGCAGATTGTTTTGTTAACATTGTACAAATCGCTGCAACCAATAGCAACCAATCCTCATTTTAAGCCTCCTCATATTGGTTGCTATGGGTTACTACACTTTGCAGCTTGCATCTTGATTGAATTTAGTATGTATAGGCACTGCTGACAAACATGGGTATCCTGGTCCGTGGCGCAGCATGCAGAGCGGTGAACGTGGAATGTGATGGCTGCGAGTTCGATTCCCAAAGCATACGAGAAAAGATGTCTACTGAGAGCTGTTTGGGTCACCAACCATATGACAAGCAGGTGAGTAACCCCTCAATGAAATGAATTCCAGTCATATAACCATCAGGTGAGTAACCTTGACACCATGTGAATGAACTCTCAATGAAGTGAGCACCAACCTTAGGACAAGCAAGTGGATAACCTTGGCACCGTGTGAATGAAGCGTGGTCCAGCCATGTAACCATCAGGTGAGTAACCTTGGTCCTATGTGAATGAACCATCAATGAAGAAAACGCCACCCTTGGGACAAGGAAGTGGATAACCTTGGCACCGTGTGAATAAGCCCTCAATGAAGCAAGATCCAGCCACATAGCCATCAAGTGAGGAGCCTTGGCACCATGTGAATGAATTGAGCACCAAACATGTGGCGTTGTGTGAATGAAAGCCACAAGCAGTGAATAACTGCAACAAAGGAACTTGAACAGAGAAAGCACTGTAAAGATGGATGCTGAAAGATAACTAATAAAATCAATAAATGCATCCATAAGAGTAAAAAGAGAATTTTGTAGTTTTTTTTGCATTTTACCACTAAATCTCATATATTTCATCAACATGCCCTTCTCCGTCACTGTATTCCTGTGACCATCTCTGGGGTCACAGGTTCACTCATTCCCCACTGCTGGTGGTCCGCACCACCAACTGAGACAAGTCTTGACCACTTCGTAGTCTTTCCAATTTCAGCCGCCCTTTACCAAAGTCTTGGTGCTACCTTGAGTAAGCAACGCTGCTCACAAGGCAATCGAACCAACAACCCTCTGATTGACACTTCATGAGCTTACAGGCTGCGCCACAGAACCAGAAGATAGAAGAAGTCGTTGCTAGTGCACCCATATCATGGATCTAGACTCTCTAAGCCTTTGAAACTTAACATAATTTACGAGTCATATGGTATTCCATAAAATTATAGGTCTAGTTTTGACCCCTTACCCACACTGTGAGACAGTGGCTTTGTATGTAAGAAACTGGGCTAGTAAGTGAAAGGGTTGCAAGTTCAAACCCCCAGGTGACCACCTTTTGAGCCCATCCACCATCTGAGGTGGTGGCCTTGTATGTAAGTTGCTGGGCTAGTAAGTAAAATGGTTGCAAGTTTGAATCCCCAGGTGATCGGTTTAGTTTATTAAAATTGCAATAACCTAAAGAAATCAATCGACTTTCAGAGGACTTATCCTTTCTTTGGATTACTGCACTTTGTAGGCAGTAGTTGAGATAGTGCCCTGTGGTTCATGGCAATGGACTCTTGAAGGTACACTTCTGCCAGATGGGAATTTCCTCTAGGTCGAGTGACAGATTTGTCTAGAGTCTGATGGTAGCAATTTAGTCAAATATTCAAATATTACTACACTAGTCATATGGTATTCTATTAAATGAAAGGTCTAATTTTGAGCCACACCCACTATCTGAGGCAGTGGCTTTGTATGTAAGACATTGGGCCAGTAATTAAAATAGGTTGCAAGTTCAAATTCCCAGGAGTCCACCTTTTCAGATTCATTAATTAAAATCGCAAAAACCTAAAGCAATCAATCGACTTTCAGAGGACACTGGGCTAGCAAGTGAAATGGTTGCAAGTTCAAATCCCCAAATTTATTAAAATGACAAAAGTTTATCCTTTCTTATTTATTTTCTATGTGTTATTGCACTTTGTGGGCAGCAGCTGCGATAGTGCCCCGTGGCTCATGGCAATGGACAATGGAAAGTACAGTTTTACGTGAATTTCCTCTAGGCCAAGAGGCTGGATTAGTCTAAGGTCTGATGGTAGCAACTTATTTAATATTCAAATATTAAGCCCATAGTAATGTGTTATTTCATGATATAAAATCTCTAGTTTTAAGCTCCGCCCACCATCCAAGACAGTGGCCCTGCATGTATGCCGCTGATCTCACAAATGACATGTTTGCAAGTTCAAATCCTCAAGCGATCGCCTTTTCATGATTCATTTCTTAAAGTTACATAAACTGAAGAAGCCCATAATAACCAATCAACCTTCAGAAAGTATTATTTCATTATGGTTGCTTAGGGTTATTATACTTTGCAAGCAGCAATTAGGATTATCCTTTGGAAGATCAACTGGGAGACTAGTTTTTGTTAGATGATGGCAATTTAGTACATTAATCCACTGATCGTCTGGTATATCATGATATTACAACTCTGGTTTGGGGCAAGTTCCCTATCTGAGACTATAGTCTTGTGGATAGGTGGGTGTGCCCACAGTCTACTGGTCGTGAGTTCGAATCCTCAGTTGATTGCCTTTGCAGATTGTTTTGTTAACATTGTACAAATCGCTGCAACCAATAGCAACCAATCCTCATTTTAAGCCTCCTCATATTGGATGCTATGGGTTACTACACTTTGCAGCTTGCATCTTGATTGAATTTAGTATGTATAGGCACTGCTGACAAACATGGGTATCCTGGTCCGTGGCGCAGCATGCAGAGCGGTGAACGTGGAATGTGATGGCTGCGAGTTCGATTCCCAAAGCATACGAGAAAAGATGTCTACTGAGAGCTGTTTGGGTCACCAACCATATGACAAGCAGGTGAGTAACCCCTCGATGAAATGAATTCCAGCCATATAACCATCAGGTGAGTAACCTTGACACCATGTGAATGAACTCTCAATGAAGTGAGCACCAACCTTAGGACAAGCAAGTGGATAACCTTGGCACCGTGTGAATGAAGCGTGGTCCAGCCATGTAACCATCAGGTGAGTAACCTTGGTCCTATGTGAATGAACCATCAATGAAGAGAACACCACCCTTGGGGCAAGGAAGTGGATAACCTTGGCACCGTGTGAATAAGCCCTCAATGAAGCAAGATCCAGCCACATAACCATCAAGTGAGGAGCCTTGGCACCATGTGAATGAATTGAGCACCAAACATGTGGCGTTGTGTGAATGAAAGCCACAAGCAGTGGATAACTGCAACAAAGGAACTTGAACAGAGAAAGCACTGTAAAGATGGATGCTGAAAGATAACTAATAAAATCAATAAATGCATCCACAAGAGCAAAAAGAGAATTTTGTGTTTTTTTTTGCATTTTACCACTTAATCTCATATATTTCATCAACATGCCCTTCTCCATCACTGTATTCCTGTCCCCATGTCTGGGGTCACAGGTTCCCTCATGCCCCACTGCTGGTGGTCCGCACCACCAACTGAGACAAGTCTTGACCACTTCGTAGGCTTTCCAATTTCAGCCACCCTTTACCAAAGTCTTGGTGCTACCTTGAGTAAGCAACGCTGCTCACAAGGCAATCGAACCTACAACCCTCTGATTCACACTTCATGAGCTTACTGGCTGCACCACAGAACCAGAAGATAGAAGAAGTCGTTGCTAGTGCACCCATATCATGGATCTAGACTCTCTAAGCCTTTGAAACTTAACATAATTTACGAGTCATATGGTATTCCATAAAATTATAGGTCTAGTTTTGACCCCTTACCCACACTGTGAGACAGTGGCCTTGTATGTAAGAAACTGGGCTAGTAAGTGAAAGGGTTGCAAGTTCAAACCCCCAGGTGACCACCTTTTGAGCCCATCCACCATCTGAGGTGGTGGCCTTGTATGTAAGTTGCTGGGCTAGTAAGTAAAATGGTTGCAAGTTTGAATCCCCAGGTGATCGGTTTAGTTTATTAAAATTGCAATAACCTAAAGAAATCAATCGACTTTCAGAGGACTTATCCTTTCTTTGGATTACTGCACTTTGTAGGCAGTAGTTGAGATAGTGCCCTGTGGTTCATGGCAATCGACTCTTGAAGGTACACTTCTGCCAGATGGGAATTTCCTCTAGGTCGAGTGACAGATTTGTCTAGAGTCTGATGGTAGCAATTTAGTCAAATATTCAAATATTACTACACTAGTCATATGGTATTCTATTAAATGAAAGGTCTAATTTTGAGCCACATCCACTATCTGAGGCAGTGGCTTTGTATGTAAGACATTGGGCCAGTAATTAAAATAGGTTGCAAGTTCAAATTCCCAGGAGTCCACCTTTTCAGATTCATTAATTAAAATCGCAAAAACCTAAAGCAATCAATCGACTTTCAGAGGACACTGGGCTAGCAAGTGAAATGGTTGCAAGTTCAAATCCCCAAATTTATTAAAATGACAAAAGTTTATCCTTTCTTATTTCTTTTCTATGTGTTATTGCACTTTGTGGGCAGCAGCTGCGATAGTGCCCCGTGGCTCATGGCAATGGACAATGGAAAGTACAGTTTTACGTGAATTTCCTCTAGGCCAAGAGGCTGGATTAGTCTAAGGTCTGATGGTAGCAACTTATTTAATATTCAAATATTAAGCCCATAGTAATGTGTTATTTCATGATATAAAATCTCTAGTTTTAAGCTCTGCCCACCATCCAAGACAGTGGCCCTGCATGTATGCCGCTGATCTCACAAATGACATGTTTGCAAGTTCAAATCCTCAAGCGATCACCTTTTCATGATTCATTTCTTAAAGTTACATAAACTGAAGAAGCCCATAATAACCAATCAACCTTCAGAAAGTATTATTTCATTATGGTTGCTTAGGGTTATTATACTTTGCAAGCAGCAATTAGGATTATCCTTTGGAAGATCAACTGGGAGACTAGTTTTTGTTAGATGATGGCAATTTAGTACATTAATCCACTGATCGTCTGGTATATCATGATATTACAACTCTGGTTTGGGGCAAATTCCCTATCTGAGACTATAGTCTTGTGGATAGGTGGGTGAGCCCACAGTCTACTGGTCGTGAGTTCGAATCCTCAGTTGATTGCCTTTGCAGATTATTTTGTTAACATTGTACAAATCGCTGCAACCAATAGCAACCAATCCTCATTTTAAGCCTCCTCATATTGGTTGCTATGGGTTACTACACTTTGCAGCTTGCATCTTGATTGAATTTAGTATGTATAGGCACTGCTGACAAACATGGGTATCCTGGTCCGTGGCGCAGCATGCAGAGCGGTGAATGTGGTATGTGATGGCTGCAAGTTCGATTCCCAAAGCGTACGAGAACAGATGTCTACTGAGAGCTGTTTGGATCACCAACCATATGACAAGCAGGTGAGTAACCCCTCGATGAAATAAATTCCAGCCATATAACCATCAGGTGAGTAACCTTGACACCATGTGAATGAACTCTCAATGAAGTGAGCACCAACCTTAGGACAAGCAAGTGGATAACCTTGGCACCGTGTGAATGAAGCGTGGTCCAGCCATGTAACCATCAGGTGAGTAACCTTGGTCCTATGTGAATGAACCATCAATGAAGAGAACACCACCCTTGGGACAAGGAAGTGGATAACCTTGGCACCGTGTGAATAAGCCCTCAATGAAGCAAGATCCAGCCACATAACCATCAAGTGAGGAGCCTTGGCACCATGTGAATGAATTGAGCACCAAACATGTGGCGTTGTGTGAATGAAAGCCACAAGCAGTGGATAACTGCAACAAAGAAACTTGAACAGAGAAAGCACTGTAAAGATGGATGCTGAAAGATAACTAATAAAATCAATAAATGCATCCATAAGAGCAAAAAGAGAATTTTGTAGTTTTTTTTGCATTTTACCACTAAATCTCATATATTTCATCAACATGCCCTTCTCCGTCACTGTATTCCTGTCCCCATCTCTGGGGTCACAGGTTCACTCATTCCCCACTGCTGGTGGTCCGCACCACCAACTGAGACAAGTCTTGACCACTTCGTAGTCTTTCCAATTTCAGCCGCCCTTTACCAAAGTCTTGGTGCTACCTTGAGTAAGCAACGCTGCTCACACGGCAATCGAACCTACAACCCTCTGATTGACACTTCATGAGCTTACAGGCTGCGCCACAGAACCAGAAGATAGAAGAAGTCGTTGCTAGTGCACCCATATCATGGATCTAGACTCTCTAAGCCTTTGAAACTTAACATAATTTACGAGTCATATGGTATTCCATAAAATTATAGGTCTAGTTTTGACCCCTTACCCACACTGTGAGACAGTGGCCTTGTATGTAAGAAACTGGGCTAGTAAGTGAAAGGGTTGCAAGTTCAAACCCCCAGGTGACCACCTTTTGAGCCCATCCACCATCTGAGGTGGTAGCCTTGTATGTAAGTTGATGGGCTAGTAAGTAAAATGGTTGCAAGTTTGAATCCCCAGGTGATCGGTTTAGTTTATTAAAATTGCAATAACCTAAAGAAATCAATCGACTTTCAGAGGACTTATCCTTTCTTTGGATTACTGCACTTTGTAGGCAGTAGTTGAGATAGTGCCCTGTGGTTCATGGCAATGGACTCTTGAAGGTACACTTCTGCCAGATGGGAATTTCCTCTAGGTCGAGTGACAGATTTGTCTAGAGTCTGATGGTAGCAATTTAGTCAAATATTACTACACTAGTCATATGGTATTCTATTAAATGAAAGGTCTAATTTTGAGCCGCACCCACTATCTGAGGCAGTGGCTTTGTATGTAAGACATTGGGCCAGTAATTAAAATAGGTTGCAAGTTCAAATTCCCAGGAGTCCACCTTTTCAGATTCATTAATTAAAATCGCAAAAACCTAAAGCAATCAATCGACTTTCAGAGGACACTGGGCTAGCAAGTGAAATGGTTGCAAGTTCAAATCCCCAAATTTATTAAAATGACAAAAGTTTATCCTTTCTTATTTATTTTCTATGTGTTATTGCACTTTGTGGGCAGCAGCTGCGATAGTGCCCCGTGGCTCATGGCAATGGACAATGGAAAGTACAGTTTTACGTGAATTTCCTCGAGGCCAAGAGGCTGGATTAGTCTAAGGTCTGATGGTAGCAACTTATTTAATATTCAAATATTAAGCCCATAGTAATGTGTTATTTCATGATATAAAATCTCTAGTTTTAAGCTCCGCCCACCATCCAAGACAGTGGCCCTGCATGTATGCCGCTGATCTCACAAATGACATGTTTGCAAGTTCAAATCCTCAAGCGATCGCCTTTTCATGATTCATTTCTTAAAGTTACATAAACTGAAGAAGCCCATAATAACCAATCAACCTTCAGAAAGTATTATTTCATTATGGTTGCTTAGGGTTATTATACTTTGCAAGCAGCAATTAGGATTATCCTTTGGAAGATCAACTGGGAGACTAGTTTTTGTTAGATGATAGCAATTTAGTACCTTAATCCACTGATCGTCTGGTATATCATGATATTACAACTCTGGTTTGGGGCAAATTCCCTATCTGAGACTATAGTCTTGTGGATAGGTGGGTGAGCCCACAGTCTACTGGTCGTGAGTTTGAATCCTCAGTTGATTGCCTTTGCAGATTATTTTGTTAACATTGTACAAATCGCTGCAACCAATAGCAACCAATCCTCATTTTAAGCCTCCTCATATTGGTTGCTATGGGTTACTACACTTTGCAGCTTGCATCTTGATTGAATTTAGTATGTATAGGCACTGCTGACAAACATGGGTATCCTGGTCCGTGGCGCAGCATGCAGAGCGGTGAACGTGGTATGTGATGGCTGCGAGTTCGATTCCCAAAGCATACGAGAACAGATGTCTACTGAGAGCTGTTTGGGTCACCAACCATATGACAAGCAGGTGAGTAACCCCTCGATGAAATGAATTCCAGCCATATAACCATCAGGTGAGTAACCTTGACACCATGTGAATGAACTCTCAATGAAGTGAGCACCAACCTTAGGACAAGCAAGTGGATAACCTTGGCACCGTGTGAATGAAGCGTGGTCCAGCCATGTAACCATCAGGTGAGTAACCTTGGTCCTATGTGAATGAACCATCAATGAAGAAAACGCCACCCTTGGGACAAGGAAGTGGATAACCTTGGCACTGTGTGAATAAGCCCTCAATGAAGCAAGATCCAGCCACATAGCCATCAAGTGAGGAGCCTTGGCACCATGTGAATGAATTGAGCACCAAACATGTGGCGTTGTGTGAATGAAAGCCACAAGCAGTGAATAACTGCAACAAAGGAACTTGAACAGAGAAAGCACTGTAAAGATGGATGCTGAAAGATAACTAATAAAATCAATAAATGCATCCATAAGAGTAAAAAGAGAATTTTGTAGTTTTTTTTGCATTTTACCACTAAATCTCATATATTTCATCAACATGCCCTTCTCCGTCACTGTATTCCTGTCCCCATCTCTGGGGTCACAGGTTCACTCATTCCCCACTGCTGGTGGTCCGCACCACCAACTGAGACAAGTCTTGACCACTTCGTAGTCTTTCCAATTTCAGCCGCCCTTTACCAAAGTCTTGGTGCTACCTTGAGTAAGCAACGCTGCTCACAAGGCAATCGAACCAACAACCCTCTGATTGACACTTCATGAGCTTACAGGCTGCGCCACAGAACCAGAAGATAGAAGAAGTCGTTGCTAGTGCACCCATATCATGGATCTAGACTCTCTAAGCCTTTGAAACTTAACATAATTTACGAGTCATATGGTATTCCATAAAATTATAGGTCTAGTTTTGACCCCTTACCCACACTGTGAGACAGTGGCCTTGTATGTAAGAAACTGGGCTAGTAAGTGAAAGGGTTGCAAGTTCAAACCCCCAGGTGACCACCTTTTGAGCCCATCCACCATCTGAGGTGGTGGCCTTGTATGTAAGTTGCTGGGCTAGTAAGTAAAATGGTTGCAAGTTTGAATCCCCAGGTGATCGGTTTAGTTTATTAAAATTGCAATAACCTAAAGAAATCAATCGACTTTCAGAGGTACTCATCCTTTCTTTGGATTACTGCACTTTGTAGGCAGTACTTGAGATAGTGCCCTGTGGTTCATGGCAATGGACTCTTGAAGGTACACTTCTGCCAGATGGGAATTTCCTCTAGGTCGAGTGACAGATTTGTCTAGAGTCTGATGGTAGCAATTTAGTCAAATATTCAAATATTACTACACTAGTCATATGGTATTCTATTAAATGAAAGGTCTAATTTTGAGCCGCACCCACTATCTGAGGCAGTGGCTTTGTATGTAAGACATTGGGCCAGTAATTAAAATAGGTTGCAAGTTCAAATTCCCAGGAGTCCACCTTTTCAGATTCATTAATTAAAATCGCAAAAACCTAAAGCAATCAATCGACTTTCAGAGGACACTGGGCTAGCAAGTGAAATGGTTGCAAGTTCAAATCCCCAAATTTATTAAAATGACAAAAGTTTATCCTTTCTTATTTATTTTCTATGTGTTATTGCACTTTGTGGGCAGCAGCTGCGATAGTGCCCCGTGGCTCATGGCAATGGACAATGGAAAGTACAGTTTTACGTGAATTTCCTCGAGGCCAAGAGGCTGGATTAGTCTAAGGTCTGATGGTAGCAACTTATTTAATATTCAAATATTAAGCCCATAGTAATGTGTTATTTCATGATATAAAATCTCTAGTTTTAAGCTCCGCCCACCATCCAAGACAGTGGAACTGCATGTATGCCGCTGATCTCACAAATGACATGTTTGCAAGTTCAAATCCTCAAGCGATCGCCTTTTCATGATTCATTTCTTAAAGTTACATAAACTGAAGAAGCCCATAATAACCAATCAACCTTCAGAAAGTATTATTTCATTATGGTTGCTTAGGGTTATTATACTTTGCAAGCAGCAATTAGGATTATCCTTTGGAAGATCAACTGGGAGACTAGTTTTTGTTAGATGATAGCAATTTAGTACATTAATCCACTGATCGTCTGGTATATCATGATATTACAACTCTGGTTTGGGGCAAATTCCCTATCTGAGACTATAGTCTTGTGGATAGGTGGGTGAGCCCACAGTCTACTGGTCGTGAGTTCGAATCCTCAGTTGATTGCCTTTGCAGATTATTTTGTTAACATTGTACAAATCGCTGCAACCAATAGCAACCAATCCTCATTTTAAGCCTCCTCATATTGGTTGCTATGGGTTACTACACTTTGCAGCTTGCATCTTGATTGAATTTAGTATGTATAGGCACTGCTGACAAACATGGGTATCCTGGTCCGTGGCGCAGCATGCAGAGCGGTGAACGTGGTATGTGATGGCTGCGAGTTCAATTCCCAAAGCATACGAGAACAGATGTCTACTGAGAGCTGTTTGGGTCACCAACCATATGACAAGCAGGTGAGTAACCCCTCGATGAAATGAATTCCAGCCATATAACCATCAGGTGAGTAACCTTGACACCATGTGAATGAACTCTCAATGAACTGAGCACCAACCTTAGGACAAGCAAGTGGATAACCTTGGCACCGTGTGAATGAAGCGTGGTCCAGCCATGTAACCATCAGGTGAGTAACCTTGGTCCTATGTGAATGAACCATCAATGAAGAGAACACCACCCTTGGGACAAGGAAGTGGATAACCTTGGCACCGTGTGAATAAGCCCTCAATGAAGCAAGATCCAGCCACATAACCATCAAGTGAGGAGCCTTGGCACCATGTGAATGAATTGAGCACCAAACATGTGGCGTTGTGTGAATGAAAGCCACAAGCAGTGGATAACTGCAACAAAGGAACTTGAACAGAGAAAGCACTGTAAAGATGGATGCTGAAAGATAACTAATAAAATCAATAAATGCATCCATAAGAGCAAAAAGAGAATTTTGTAGTTTTTTTTGCATTTTACCACTAAATCTCATATATTTCATCAACATGCCCTTCTCCGTCACTGTATTCCTGTCCCCATCTCTGGGGTCACAGGTTCACTCATCCCCCACTGCTGGTGGTCCGCACCACCAACTGAGACAAGTCTTGACCACTTCGTAGTCTTTCCAATTTCAGCCGCCCTTTACCAAAGTCTTGGTGCTACCTTGAGTAAGCAACGCTGCTCACAAGGCAATCGAACCAACAACCCTCTGATTGACACTTCATGAGCTTACAGGCTGCGCCACAGAACCAGAAGATAGAAGAAGTCGTTGCTAGTGCACCCATATCATGGATCTAGACTCTCTAAGCCTTTGAAACTTAACATAATTTACGAGTCATATGGTATTCCATAAAATTATAGGTCTAGTTTTGACCCCTTACCCACACTGTGAGACAGTGGCCTTGTATGTAAGAAACTGGGCTAGTAAGTGAAAGGGTTGCAAGTTCAAACCCCCAGGTGACCACCTTTTCAGCCCATCCACCATCTGAGGTGGTGGCCTTGTATGTAAGTTGCTGGGCTAGTAAGTAAAATGGTTGCAAGTTTGAATCCCCAGGTGATCGGTTTAGTTTATTAAAATTGCAATAACCTAAAGAAATCAATCGACTTTCAGAGGACTTATCCTTTCTTTGGATTACTGCACTTTGTAGGCAGTAGTTGAGATAGTGCCCTGTGGTTCATGGCAATGGACTCTTGAAGGTACACTTCTGCCAGATGGGAATTTCCTCTAGGTCGAGTGACAGATTTGTCTAGAGTCTGATGGTAGCAATTTAGTCAAATATTCAAATATTACTACACTAGTCATATGGTATTCTATTAAATGAAAGGTCTAATTTTGAGCCGCACCCACTATCTGAGGCAGTGGCTTTGTATGTAAGACATTGGGCCAGTAATTAAAATAGGTTGCAAGTTCAAATTCCCAGGAGTCCACCTTTTCAGATTCATTAATTAAAATCGCAAAAACCTAAAGCAATCAATCGACTTTCAGAGGACACTGGGCTAGCAAGTGAAATGGTTGCAAGTTCAAATCCCCAAATTTATTAAAATGACAAAAGTTTATCCTTTCTTATTTATTTTCTATGTGTTATTGCACTTTGTGGGCAGCAGCTGCGATAGTGCCCCGTGGCTCATGGCAATGGACAATGGAAAGTACAGTTTTACGTGAATTTCCTCGAGGCCAAGAGGCTGGATTAGTCTAAGGTCTGATGGTAGCAACTTATTTAATATTCAAATATTAAGCCCATAGTAATGTGTTATTTCATGATATAAAATCTCTAGTTTTAAGCTCCGCCCACCATCCAAGACAGTGGCCCTGCATGTATGCCGCTGATCTCACAAATGACATGTTTGCAAGTTCAAATCCTCAAGCGATCGCCTTTTCATGATTCATTTCTTAAAGTTACATAAACTGAAGAAGCCCATAATAACCAATCAACCTTCAGAAAGTATTATTTCATTATGGTTGCTTAGGGTTATTATACTTTGCAAGCAGCAATTAGGATTATCCTTTGGAAGATCAACTGGGAGACTAGTTTTTGTTAGATGATAGCAATTTAGTACCTTAATCCACTGATCGTCTGGTATATCATGATATTACAACTCTGGTTTGGGGCAAATTCCCTATCTGAGACTATAGTCTTGTGGATAGGTGGGTGAGCCCACAGTCTACTGGTCGTGAGTTCGAATCCTCAGTTGATTGCCTTTGCAGATTATTTTGTTAACATTGTACAAATCGCTGCAACCAATAGCAACCAATCCTCATTTTAAGCCTCCTCATATTGGTTGCTATGGGTTACTACACTTTGCAGCTTGCATCTTGATTGAATTTAGTATGTATAGGCACTGCTGACAAACATGGGTATCCTGGTCCGTGGCGCAGCATGCAGAGCGGTGAACGTGGTATGTGATGGCTGCGAGTTCGATTCCCAAAGCATACGAGAACAGATGTCTACTGAGAGCTGTTTGGGTCACCAACCATATGACAAGCAGGTGAGTAACCCCTCGATGAAATGAATTCCAGCCATATAACCATCAGGTGAGTAACCTTGACACCATGTGAATGAACTCTCAATGAAGTGAGCACCAACCTTAGGACAAGCAAGTGGATAACCTTGGCACCGTGTGAATGAAGCGTGGTCCAGCCATGTAACCATCAGGTGAGTAACCTTGGTCCTATGTGAATGAACCATCAATGAAGAAAACGCCACCCTTGGGACAAGGAAGTGGATAACCTTGGCACCGTGTGAATAAGCCCTCAATGAAGCAAGATCCAGCCACATAGCCATCAAGTGAGGAGCCTTGGCACCATGTGAATGAATTGAGCACCAAACATGTGGCGTTGTGTGAATGAAAGCCACAAGCAGTGAATAACTGCAACAAAGGAACTTGAACAGAGAAAGCACTGTAAAGATGGATGCTGAAAGATAACTAATAAAATCAATAAATGCATCCATAAGAGTAAAAAGAGAATTTTGTAGTTTTTTTTTGCATTTTACCACTAAATCTCATATATTTCATCAACATGCCCTTCTCCGTCACTGTATTCCTGTCCCCATGTCTGGGGTCACAGGTTCACTCATTCCCCACTGCTGGTGGTCCGCACCACCAACTGAGACAAGTCTTGACCACTTCGTAGGCTTTCCAATTTCAGCCACCCTTTACCAAAGTCTTGGTGCTACCTTGAGTAAGCAACGCTGCTCACAAGGCAATCGAACCTACAACCCTCTGATTCACACTTCATGAGCTTACTGGCTGCGCCACAGAACCAGAAGATAGAAGAAGTCGTTGCTAGTGCACCCATATCATGGATCTAGACTCTCTAAGCCTTTGAAACTTAACATAATTTACGAGTCATATGGTATTCCATAATATTATAGGTCTAGTTTTGACCCCTTACCCACACTGTGAGACAGTGGCCTTGTATGTAAGAAACTGGGCTAGTAAGTGAAAGGGTTGCAAGTTCAAACCCCCAGGTGACCACCTTTTGAGCCCATCCACCATCTGAGGTGGTGGCCTTGTATGTAAGTTGCTGGGCTAGTAAGTAAAATGGTTGCAAGTTTGAATCCCCAGGTGATCGGTTTAGTTTATTAAAATTGCAATAACCTAAAGAAATCAATCGACTTTCAGAGGACTTATCCTTTCTTTGGATTACTGCACTTTGTAGGCAGTAGTTGAGATAGTGCCCTGTGGTTCATGGCAATGGACTCTTGAAGGTACACTTCTGCCAGATGGGAATTTCCTCTAGGTCGAGTGACAGATTTGTCTAGAGTCTGATGGTAGCAATTTAGTCAAATATTCAAATATTACTACACTAGTCATATGGTATTCTATTAAATGAAAGGTCTAATTTTGAGCCACACCCACTATCTGAGGCAGTGGCTTTGTATGTAAGACATTGGGCCAGTAATTAAAATAGGTTGCAAGTTCAAATTCCCAGGAGTCCACCTTTTCAGATTCATTAATTAAAATCGCAAAAACCTAAAGCAATCAATCGACTTTCAGAGGACACTGGGCTAGCAAGTGAAATGGTTGCAAGTTCAAATCCCCAAATTTATTAAAATGACAAAAGTTTATCCTTTCTTATTTATTTTCTATGTGTTATTGCACTTTGTGGGCAGCAGCTGCGATAGTGCCCCGTGGCTCATGGCAATGGACAATGGAAAGTACAGTTTTACGTGAATTTCCTCTAGGCCAAGAGGCTGGATTAGTCTAAGGTCTGATGGTAGCAACTTATTTAATATTCAAATATTAAGCCCATAGTAATGTGTTATTTCATGATATAAAATCTCTAGTTTTAAGCTCCGCCCACCATCCAAGACAGTGGCCCTGCATGTATGCCGCTGATCTCACAAATGACATGTTTGCAAGTTCAAATCCTCAAGCGATCACCTTTTCATGATTCATTTCTTAAAGTTACATAAACTGAAGAAGCCCATAATAACCAATCAACCTTCAGAAAGTATTATTTCATTATGGTTGCTTAGGGTTATTATACTTTGCAAGCAGCAATTAGGATTATCCTTTGGAAGATCAACTGGGAGACTAGTTTTTGTTAGATGATGGCAATTTAGTACATTAATCCACTGATCGTCTGGTATATCATGATATTACAACTCTGGTTTGGAGTAAATTCCCTATCTGAGACTATAGTCTTGTGGATAGGTGGGTGAGCCCACAGTCTACTGGTCGTGAGTTCGAATCCTCAGTTGATTGCCTTTGCAGATTATTTTGTTAACATTGTACAAATCGCTGCAACCAATAGCAACCAATCCTCATTTTAAGCCTCCTCATATTGGTTGCTATGGGTTACTACACTTTGCAGCTTGCATCTTGATTGAATTTAGTATGTATAGGCACTGCTGACAAACATGGGTATCCTGGTCCGTGGCGCAGCATGCAGAGCGGTGAACGTGGTATGTGATGGCTGCAAGTTCGATTCCCAAAGCATGCGAGAACAGATGTCTACTGAGAGCTGTTTGGGTCACCAACCATATGACAAGCAGGTGAGTAACCCCTCGATGAAATGAATTCCAGCCATATAACCATCAGGTGAGTAACCTTGACACCATGTGAATGAACTCTCAATGAAGTGAGCACCAACCTTAGGACAAGCAAGTGGATAACCTTGGCACCGTGTGAATGAAGCGTGGTCCAGCCATGTAACCATCAGGTGAGTAACCTTGGTCCTATGTGAATGAACCATCAATGAAGAAAACACCACCATTGGGACAAGGAAGTGGATAACCTTGGCACCGTGTGAATAAGCCCTCAATGAAGCAAGATCCAGCCACATAGCCATCAAGTGAGGAGCCTTGGCACCATGTGAATGAATTGAGCACCAAACATGTGGCGTTGTGTGAATGAAAGCCACAAGCAGTGGATAACTGCAACAAAGGAACTTGAACAGAGAAAGCACTGTAAAGATGGATGCTGAAAGATAACTAATAAAATCAATAAATGCATCCATAAGAGTAAAAAGAGAATTTTGTAGTTTTTTTTGCATAAATCTCATATATTTCATCAACATGCCCTTCTCCGTCACTGTATTCCTGTCCCCATCTCTGGGGTCACAGGTTCACTCATTCCCCACTGCTGGTGGTCCGCACCACCAACTGAGACAAGTCTTGACCACTTCGTAGTCTTTCCAATTTCAGCCGCCCTTTACCAAAGTCTTGGTGCTACCTTGAGTAAGCAACGCTGCTCACACGGCAATCGAACCTACAACCCTCTGATTGACACTTCATGAGCTTACAGGCTGCGCCACAGAACCAGAAGATAGAAGAAGTCGTTGCTAGTGCACCCATATCATGGATCTAGACTCTCTAAGCCTTTGAAACTTAACATAATTTACGAGTCATATGGTATTCCATAAAATTATAGGTCTAGTTTTGACCCCTTACCCACACTGTGAGACAGTGGCCTTGTATGTAAGAAACTGGGCTAGTAAGTGAAAGGGTTGCAAGTTCAAACCCCCAGGTGACCACCTTTTGAGCCCATCCACCATCTGAGGTGGTAGCCTTGTATGTAAGTTGATGGGCTAGTAAGTAAAATGGTTGCAAGTTTGAATCCCCAGGTGATCGGTTTAGTTTATTAAAATTGCAATAACCTAAAGAAATCAATCGACTTTCAGAGGACTTATCCTTTCTTTGGATTACTGCACTTTGTAGGCAGTAGTTGAGATAGTGCCCTGTGGTTCATGGCAATGGACTCTTGAAGGTACACTTCTGCCAGATGGGAATTTCCTCTAGGTCGAGTGACAGATTTGTCTAGAGTCTGATGGTAGCAATTTAGTCAAATATTCAAATATTACTACACTAGTCATATGGTATTCTATTAAATGAAAGGTCTAATTTTGAGCCGCACCCACTATCTGAGGCAGTGGCTTTCTATGTAAGACATTGGGCCAGTAATTAAAATAGGTTGCAAGTTCAAATTCCCAGGAGTCCACCTTTTCAGATTCATTAATTAAAATCGCAAAAACCTAAAGCAATCAATCGACTTTCAGAGGACACTGGGCTAGCAAGTGAAATGGTTGCAAGTTCAAATCCCCAAATTTATTAAAATGACAAAAGTTTATCCTTTCTTATTTATTTTCTATGTGTTATTGCACTTTGTGGGCAGCAGCTGCGATAGTGCCCCGTGGCTCATGGCAATGGACAATGGAAAGTACAGTTTTACGTGAATTTCCTCGAGGCCAAGAGGCTGGATTAGTCTAAGGTCTGATGGTAGCAACTTATTTAATATTCAAATATTAAGCCCATAGTAATGTGTTATTTCATGATATAAAATCTCTAGTTTTAAGCTCCGCCCACCATCCAAGACAGTGGCCCTGCATGTATGCCGCTGATCTCACAAATGACATGTTTGCAAGTTCAAATCCTCAAGCGATCGCCTTTTCATGATTCATTTCTTAAAGTTACATAAACTGAAGAAGCCCATAATAACCAATCAACCTTCAGAAAGTATTATTTCATTATGGTTGCTTAGGGTTATTATACTTTGCAAGCAGCAATTAGGATTATCCTTTGGAAGATCAACTGGGAGACTAGTTTTTGTTAGATGATAGCAATTTAGTACCTTAATCCACTGATCGTCTGGTATATCATGATATTACAACTCTGGTTTGGGGCAAATTCCCTATCTGAGACTATAGTCTTGTGGATAGGTGGGTGAGCCCACAGTCTACTGGTCGTGAGTTCGAATCCTCAGTTGATTGCCTTTGCAGATTGTTTTGTTAACATTGTACAAATCGCTGCAACCAATAGCAACCAATCCTCATTTTAAGCCTCCTCATATTGGTTGCTATGGGTTACTACACTTTGCAGCTTGCATCTTGATTGAATTTAGTATGTATAGGCACTGCTGACAAACATGGGTATCCTGGTCCGTGGCGCAGCATGCAGAGCGGTGAATGTGGAATGTAATGGCTGCGAGTTCGATTCCCAAAGCATACGAGAACAGATGTCTACTGAGAGCTGTTTGGGTCACCAACCATATGACAAGCAGGTGAGTAACCCCTCGATGAAATGAATTCCAGCCATATAACCATCAGGTGAGTAACCTTGACACCATGTGAATGAACTCTCAATGAAGTGAGCACCAACCTTAGGACAAGCAAGTGGATAACCTTGGCACCGTGTGAATGAAGCATGGTCCAGCCATGTAACCATCAGGTGAGTAACCTTGGTCCTATGTTATGAACCATCAATGAAGAGAACACCACCCTTGGGGCAAGGAAGTGGATAACCTTGGCACCGTGTGAATAAGCCCTCAATGAAGCAAGATCCAGCCACATAGCCATCAAGTGAGGAGCCTTGGCACCATGTGAATGAATTGAGCACCAAACATGTGGCGTTGTGTGAATGAAAGCCACAAGCAGTGGATAACTGCAACAAAGGAACTTGAACAGAGAAAGCACTGTAAAGATGGATGCTGAAAGATAACTAATAAAATCAATAAATGCATCCATAAGAGTAAAAAGAGAATTTTGTAGTTTTTTTTGCATTTTACCACTAAATCTCATATATTTCATCAACATGCCCTTCTCCGTCACTGTATTCCTGTCCCCATCTCTGGGGTCACAGGTTCACTCATTCCCCACTGCTGGTGGTCCGCACCACCAACTGAGACAAGTCTTGACCACTTCGTAGTCTTTCCAATTTCAGCCGCCCTTTACCAAAGTCTTGGTGCTACCTTGAGTAAGCAACGCTGCTCACAAGGCAATCGAACCAACAACCCTCTGATTGACACTTCATGAGCTTACAGGCTGCGCCACAGAACCAGAAGATAGAAGAAGTCGTTGCTAGTGCACCCATATCATGGATCTAGACTCTCTAAGCCTTTGAAACTTAACATAATTTACGAGTCATATGGTATTCCATAAAATTATAGGTCTAGTTTTGACCCCTTACCCACACTGTGAGACAGTGGCCTTGTATGTAAGAAACTGGGCTAGTCAGTGCGCATGCGCGAGAGCTCCGTAATGGCCGCCTAAGCCCGGAGCTCCGCACCACCCCGGACCGACGAGCGGCATATCCCCGGCCCCAGCAGACGGAGGACTATTTCAAGCACTCCCCCCGCTCGCGGAACAGCGGGGGAACACGGTGAGATGGCCGGCGCACAGGCCCGCCGTGATCTGGGCCCGCAATTTGCAGCGGTAGCGGCGGACGGGTCCTCCAAGATGGCCGCCGACGGGGACACTGCTAGGCCTAACACAGCCTCTCTTCACAAGGGATTAGAACAGCGTCCCATCCTCACCCCTCCGACCCTGACCTATGCCCAGGCAACACAGGGAGGCCACAACACGCTCCAGACCGAGCACCAGCATCAATCTCCACAGGCTGCTCCCGGAGCCTCTCACAGCAGAGAGCAGGGGGATGATGGCGCTTCTCCCTCAGGCATTCCCCCTCACCTCTCCTCCTATACAGGCTTCCCACCTGGATACACGTTTCAGGACATATCTGTCATGCAAGAGGAACTCTTCTCCAAGTTTTCTACCCTCTTGGAAAGGGGCCTAGCCAATACTGCCTCCCAGATCACAAATGCTATTAAATCAGACCTCTCTAACCTGGGCTCTAGGATGGAGGCGATGGAAGACAAAATTGACCATACAGTCGCCAGAACCAACCAGAACGCCGCACACCTCCAGTCAGTCCAAGAACAGCTAGAAACGGCCCTATCAAGAATTGACGAACTTGAGAACAGGTCCAGGAGGTACAATTTCCGAATTAGAGGCCTTCCTGAATCCTTCACGGATATCCCCCTCACGGTGCAGGACTTTATCTCGGACCTCATCCCCAACATCCCGCCCCATAGGCTGGAGCTGGACAGGGCGCACAGAGCCCTGGGTCCCCCGAGGAAAGACGGGACCCCGAGGGACATAATAGTTAAACCGCACTTCTACGCGGTAAAAGAGGAGGTAATGAGACAATCCCGCCTGAAGCCCAAGCTTCAACACCACGGCCACCAAATTCAGGTTTTTGCGGACCTCGCCCAATCCACCATCCAAAGAAGACGCACCCTCAAACCCCTCCTGTCAGTGTTGATGGAACGAGACATCAAATACCGCTGGACATTCCCCTTCGCGGTAAAGTTCACCATACAAGGCAAGACCCACACTTTCTCCAATCTCCCGGAAGGTGAAAAACTTTTCCTCTCCCTCAAGCTGATCTCCCAGGAAGCCCCCATGGAGCTCTCTTCATCTGCCTCGGGTTCATCCAAACGACCCCCCCCAAGCAGCCCAGTTTCTCCTCTCTGGAACAAGGGCCACATTAAGAGGAGCAAAGATGGCAAGCCCCCTTAACGGAGCAAGAAGACCCTCTTCTTTCACACCCAGGCCTTTCACGGTCTCTCCTGTGGGGGACGTTCCCCCTTCTTTGAATGAGCTCACGCTCCTCTTTTTCAATCCCAAGACCCCAACTAGACCTCTGGCACAGGTCCTCGATCCTAGAATTTTCTTTTTTTCTACAGACGGGACTAAGTCTACGGATGAAATCCTTTACAGTATTCATCATATGGAGAACAGTCCTCGCGATCACTTGGCCTTTTTCCAGGAGACTTCGCTCCCCATCCCAATCTGAGACTTTTACCAACAAGACCTTAGTTCCTAATAGCCCTCAATAACCAATTTCCTTTTCAGATCCAGGATCCAGGTCGCAGGTCACCTACGGTAGAAGGTCATGCCCGTCCCACGACATTGAATTACCTTCTCCCCGTTGTTCTTGTTTGTGTTTTTTTTTTTTTTTTTTTCTTGTTGCACGGAAACAGCAGTATCAAATTGCACTTATTGAGTTGTAGATCTTACACTACGGTATGCAAATAGTTTATATTTCCGGTTCCTTAGAAGTATGGGTCCGGGGTGGTACCCATGCGCCTCCTCTCACCTCGAGGGCAACCACTGAGCCCCCGAAGAGTGAGACTTCTCTGGTCCAATATGGACGAGGGAAGACTTAAATTGGAGTTTAAGCGGCCTGACACACCGCTTTCCTCCACGGGTCCTTCTAGAAGACCCTTGTCGCTACAGTTTTTGTCTTTGTTGTTGTTGTTTTTTTTATTCACTAGTCTCTCCTCCTTCTTCTTCCCTCCTCTTCCTCTCACCTTTTCTTTTCCTCCTAGCTGGCCGTCTGGAGACCCCCCGATCCCTCCCACAAGCTTCTATAGCACGGACCCGCCCACCTATTCGTTTCCAAGGACCTCTCCCCATCACAAGGTAAGCGGCTCCTGGGCCGGTGATCACTCCTCTCTCTGTTCCCATGACTGATCAAATGTCTAGAGGCCTGGACCTTAGGGTCGCCTCTCACAATGTACAGGGACTCAACTCTCCTAGGAAAAGAAGGGTCGCCTTAGACCATTATAAATCCCTTAAACTGGAAGTAGTGCTCCTTCAGGAGACCCACTTTCCGATTCGATACAGTCCCAAGTTTTTACACGCCTTCTACCCATCTTTCTTCTTAGCCAACGCTCCAAACAAAACCAAAGGGGTAGCAGTACTTTTCTCTAAAAATAGCAAATTTAACCATATCTCTGACTTCAAAGACCCAGAGGGTAGGTTCATCCTTGTGAAGGGCACTCTGGAGGGAGTACTATACTCCATAATCTCTTACTATGCCCCTAATAAGGGCCAAGCATCCTTCTTCCAGAACCTCTTTGCAACTCTTGGCCCCCTCCTGGAGGGGAAAGTCATTTGGGGAGGGGACTCAAATGTAGCGTTTGACCAGGGTCTAGACAAAACCAACCCTCTCAAAGGAAAACTAACACGCCCCACCAAACTAAGCACTAGAATAGCGAAAATGATCCACTCCCAGGGGTTAGCAGATATTTGGAGGGAGCTGAATCCCTCCTCCAGGGACTTTACACACTTCTCCTCACCCCACCAGACCTACGCAAGGATAGACCACATTCTTATCCAAACTAATCTCATTCCTATGGCCACCAAAGCCAAAATCCTAGACATAGTCTGGTCGGACCACTCACTGATCCTCCTGACTCTGAAAAATGTGCTATCACGTAGTGGAGGCTCTTACTGGAGACTGAACGAGTCTCTCCTGGGGGATCCAGTTCAAGCCAAATTAGTAGCAGATGCGATCAGGGAATATTTTCGGTTGAATGATGTGGGTAATATCTCCCCCGAAACACTATGGGCAGCCCACAAGGCCTCGGTCCGTGGTGAGCTTATCAGATTAGCCACTAAAGTTAAAAAGGAAAGGATGATAGACATTCTCAAGCTGGAACAAAAATATATAGCTTTAAAAACCGAACATAAAAAATCCCCATCTAAAAACCTCAATGACAAATTAGACACAATTAGATTGGAACTAAACCTAGCCCTAACGGCAAAAGCTGAAAAACACATTAGATGGAGCGGTGCTAAATTCTACTGCCACAAAGACAGAGTAGGTACAATGCTAGCCACGAAGCTCTCCCCCAAATTCCAATCTCGCACTTTCCCCAAAGTGCGCATAGCGGGTCAACCCCCCACGGCCAATCCATCCAAAATCATGACAGCCTTCCATGACTTCTACTCAGGCTTATACAAAGCCACACAAACACAGAGCGACAGTTCGGCCGTCTCCTTTTTAGAGAGTGTCGAACTGCCATCTCTTTCCAAAGACCATAGAGACCTGATGGAGGAGCCCTTCTCCTCAGACGAAATTAAGGAAGTCATCAAAAACCTCAAGACAGGCTCGGCCCCTGGGCCGGACGGCTTGTCAGTCCCTTATTACAAAAAGTTCGGGGATATACTGGCCCCACACATGGCCAAATTCTTCAACTCTAAGAGAAAGGGATCCCCATTAGACCCCCACTTAAATACAGCATTCATAACAGTAATTCCCAAACCAAATAAGAACCACGAAGAAGTAGAGAACTATAGGCCCATTTCCCTCATTAACAACGACCTCAAGATACTCACCAAAATCTTAGCCAACCGTCTAGCCTCCTTCATCAAACAGTACGTTCACAAAGATCAGGTAGGCTTCATTCCAGGAAGGCAGGGTCCAGATCAAATTAGGAGAGCGGTGGACATTGTCTCCATTCTCCAATCAAATTGGGATGGAGGTACCAAACAAGCAGGTATGTTGTTGTCACTAGATTTACATAAGGCCTTCGACTCGATCGAATGGCCGTACCTTTTCTCCATCCTGGAAAGATGGGGTTTCGGGGCTAGCTTTCTAGGGGTACTAAGATCCCTTTACTCCAATCCGGCGGCAATAATCCGACTGCAGGGACAATACTCTAAACCCCTTCAAATAACGAGAGGGACGAGACAGGGCTGCCCTCTCTCCCCTCTCATTTTTGCTATGGCCATCGAAACACTGGCAATAGCGATTAGATCAAACCCTAACATTCACGGCGTATCCTGTGGGGAACAAGTTCACAAGTGTGGGCTTTTCGCCGATGACATGCTCCTATTCATAACGTCCCCCATCACCTCACTCCCTAATTTATGCAAATTACTGAAAGATTTCTCTAACACCTCTGGCCTCAAAGTGAACTACTCTAAATCTTCTGCCTTAAACATCTCCCTGCAGCCGGGTACGTTTGCCGCTCTTAAAAGCTCCTTTGATTTCAAATGGAACGACCAATGGATAGATTACTTAGGAATCAAACTGCCAGCTAGGATAGAGCAATTATACCCCCTAAACTTCCCACCTATGTACCGGAAATTATCAGCTGATCTGGGATCTTGGTCCAAGGGCGAAATTTCCTGGCTGGGCAGAGTACATGCTGTGAAGATGACTCTTCTTCCCAGACTGCTATATCTCTTCAGAGCCATCCCGATAAATATAACAAAAGAACACCTTTCCAATTTCCAAAAGAAGATCACTAAATTTATCTGGGGGGGAAGAGGACATAGATTTAAACAAAAAACCCTATTCCTTCCAAGAGACCAGGGTGGCATGGGGGCCCCGCAGCTTCACTGGTACTTCCAAGCGGCCAGGCTGGCCCAACTGTCCACGGTTTACTCCAGGACAGAGAAACCAGACTGGATCCAAATAGAGCGACAGGCTGTCCCCACATACACCCTGGACTATCTCCTCTGGACCCCACCCAAACAGAGACCCCCAATTCTCTCCCCATCCTTATCTCAATCATTCCATTTATGGGATAATTTAAGGAAAAATCCGGCACTAATCTCTAGATGTCTTCCTTTAGCACACATATTCAACAACCCTGACTTTCCCCCTGGGTTGGACATTAAGGCTTTTCGATGGTGGCTGGACAAGGGACTGTATCGAATCGGACACTTCTTCACGAATGAGGGCCCTATCTCCTTGGAACAAGGAATAAGGCAACTGGAAATTCCACAGTCTGAACACTTCAGATTCCACCAAATTAGACATTTCTTAAGTCAATGTTGGAAAAGGGGAATCCCCTCACACAACGCTTTTACGCCATACGAATCATGGTGTGGTCGCTCCTGTGAACAGAGAGGGGGGATCTCAGTCATCTACCAGTCACTGGCCTTGCACCCCCAAAAAACCCCCTATATGCTGGATTGGGAGAGGGATCTGGCCTTTGAATGGGAGACCTCTAAATGGAGACGCTCCTTCGACAGGGCCTTTAAAGGCATCAAAAACATCTCCTTAATTGAAGGAGGGGTTAAGGTCTTGACTAGGTGGTATCTCACACCTGTCAAGCTCTCCAGAATGTACCCATCGGCTGACCCCAGGTGCTTCCGGGGGTGTCAGCTAGTGGGCACAATGGCCCATGTATGGTGGGAATGCCCCAGACTAAGGCCCTTCTGGAACAAGATTTTTTCCCTGATAAGGAAAACGACGCAGATCCAAATCCCGAAATCCCCTACCATAGCTCTTCTTAATGACAACCTGCCCGGGTTGCCGAAGAACTCACGCAAACTGACAAATTTCATACTCTTAGGTGCAAAACTCACCATCGCCAAGGCCTGGAAACAGCACAAAGTCTCGGTGAAAGCAGCTATCCACAAAATATCATGGATCATGTCCCAAGAGAAACTGGCTAGCATTTTAGATGACAAAACTAAGCAATTTGAAGCTATATGGGAGCCCTGGGCTAAATTCGTCGGCATCTCTCTCATACCAGGAGTCCCACCCCAAAACTAACAGGGATCATCCTATGAGGCGGGGACCCCTCCAGACGGACGGCTAACATTTCTCTCACTCTCTTCCTTTCTCCTCTTCTTCCTTTCTATCCTTCCAAATGTATTTTGTTTGATCCAGTCCCCCTGCTGGGGGAAACTAGGATAATTCAATGGGTAATGTCTGTATTGTGCTATCTGACCAGTTTTTCTTCATTTCAAGACAATCATTACTCATCTCGCAGATTATTCCTCTTAGATAGGTGGTAATCTCCACTGCATTATTATACTGTTCATTGAGAACCTAGGACCCTTGGTCAATACCGGGTCAGGAGGGGAAGGGGGCTCGCACTGTGCACAGAAAGATCCCGCCAGGGGTGCCGGTGCGACCCCCTTGCGCCTCACTAGACGCAAGACAATCCCCCTAGGGAAAACGTTCTATGTTCGCATCAGTTGCTAGATTTCAAGTTTTGATTACCATACACCAGAGTTATCCATACGCAATGTGCCTTATAAATGATAACGCTCTAGCCCCAGTAGGCGTATCTTATGCACCAGAGGATGTTACAAGATATGTGATTTGTAATCCCGTATTGTATTTTATTTTATGTTTTATAATTTCTGATTTTTGTACAAAACCAATAAAAGATTTTGAAAGCAAAAAGAAACTGGGCTAGTAAGTGAAAGGGTTGCAAGTTCAAACCCCCAGGTGACCACCTTTTGAGCCCATCCACCATCTGAGGTGGTGGCCTTGTATGTAAGTTGCTGGGCTAGTAAGTAAAATGGTTGCAAGTTTGAATCCCCAGGTGATCGGTTTAGTTTATTAAAATTGCAATAACCTAAAGAAATCAATCGACTTTCAGAGGACTTATCCTTTCTTTGGATTACTGCACTTTGTAGGCAGTAGTTGAGATAGTGCCCTGTGGTTCATGGCAATGGACTCTTGAAGGTACACTTCTGCCAGATGGGAATTTCCTCTAGGTCGAGTGACAGATTTGTCTAGAGTCTGATGGTAGCAATTTAGTCAAATATTCAAATATTACTACACTAGTCATATGGTATTCTATTAAATGAAAGGTCTAATTTTGAGCCGCACCCACTATCTGAGGCAGTGGCTTTGTATGTAAGACATTGGGCCAGTAATTAAAATAGGTTGCAAGTTCAAATTCCCAGGAGTCCACCTTTTCAGATTCATTAATTAAAATCGCAAAAACCTAAAGCAATCAATCGACTTTCAGAGGACACTGGGCTAGCAAGTGAAATGGTTGCAAGTTCAAATCCCCAAATTTATTAAAATGACAAAAGTTTATCCTTTCTTATTTATTTTCTATGTGTTATTGCACTTTGTGGGCAGCAGCTGCGATAGTGCCCCGTGGCTCATGGCAATGGACAATGGAAAGTACAGTTTTACGTGAATTTCCTCGAGGCCAAGAGGCTGGATTAGTCTAAGGTCTGATGGTAGCAACTTATTTAATATTCAAATATTAAGCCCATAGTAATGTGTTATTTCATGATATAAAATCTCTAGTTTTAAGCTCCGCCCACCATCCAAGACAGTGGCCCTGCATGTATGCCGCTGATCTCACAAATGACATGTTTGCAAGTTCAAATCCTCAAGCGATCGCCTTTTCATGATTCATTTCTTAAAGTTACATAAACTGAAGAAGCCCATAATAACCAATCAACCTTCAGAAAGTATTATTTCATTATGGTTGCTTAGGGTTATTATACTTTGCAAGCAGCAATTAGGATTATCCTTTGGAAGATCAACTGGGAGACTAGTTTTTGTTAGATGATAGCAATTTAGTACATTAATCCACTGATCGTCTGGTATATCATGATATTACAACTCTGGTTTGGGGCAAATTCCCTATCTGAGACTATAGTCTTGTGGATAGGTGGGTGAGCCCACAGTCTACTGGTCGTGAGTTCGAATCCTCAGTTGATTGCCTTTGCAGATTATTTTGTTAACATTGTACAAATCGCTGCAACCAATAGCAACCAATCCTCATTTTAAGCCTCCTCATATTGGTTGCTATGGGTTACTACACTTTGCAGCTTGCATCTTGATTGAATTTAGTATGTATAGGCACTGCTGACAAACATGGGTATCCTGGTCCGTGGCGCAGCATGCAGAGCGGTGAACGTGGTATGTGATGGCTGCGAGTTCAATTCCCAAAGCATACGAGAACAGATGTCTACTGAGAGCTGTTTGGGTCACCAACCATATGACAAGCAGGTGAGTAACCCCTCGATGAAATGAATTCCAGCCATATAACCATCAGGTGAGTAACCTTGACACCATGTGAATGAACTCTCAATGAAGTGAGCACCAACCTTAGGACAAGCAAGTGGATAACCTTGGCACCGTGTGAATGAAGCGTGGTCCAGCCATGTAACCATCAGGTGAGTAACCTTGGTCCTATGTGAATGAACCATCAATGAAGAGAACACCACCCTTGGGACAAGGAAGTGGATAACCTTGGCACCGTGTGAATAAGCCCTCAATGAAGCAAGATCCAGCCACATAACCATCAAGTGAGGAGCCTTGGCACCATGTGAATGAATTGAGCACCAAACATGTGGCGTTGTGTGAATGAAAGCCACAAGCAGTGGATAACTGCAACAAAGGAACTTGAACAGAGAAAGCACTGTAAAGATGGATGCTGAAAGATAACTAATAAAATCAATAAATGCATCCATAAGAGCAAAAAGAGAATTTTGTAGTTTTTTTTGCATTTTACCACTAAATCTCATATATTTCATCAACATGCCCTTCTCCGTCACTGTATTCCTGTCCCCATCTCTGGGGTCACAGGTTCACTCATCCCCCACTGCTGGTGGTCCGCACCACCAACTGAGACAAGTCTTGACCACTTCGTAGTCTTTCCAATTTCAGCCGCCCTTTACCAAAGTCTTGGTGCTACCTTGAGTAAGCAACGCTGCTCACAAGGCAATCGAACCAACAACCCTCTGATTGACACTTCATGAGCTTACAGGCTGCGCCACAGAACCAGAAGATAGAAGAAGTCGTTGCTAGTGCACCCATATCATGGATCTAGACTCTCTAAGCCTTTGAAACTTAACATAATTTACGAGTCATATGGTATTCCATAAAATTATAGGTCTAGTTTTGACCCCTTACCCACACTGTGAGACAGTGGCCTTGTATGTAAGAAACTGGGCTAGTAAGTGAAAGGGTTGCAAGTTCAAACCCCCAGGTGACCACCTTTTCAGCCCATCCACCATCTGAGGTGGTGGCCTTGTATGTAAGTTGCTGGGCTAGTAAGTAAAATGGTTGCAAGTTTGAATCCCCAGGTGATCGGTTTAGTTTATTAAAATTGCAATAACCTAAAGAAATCAATCGACTTTCAGAGGACTTATCCTTTCTTTGGATTACTGCACTTTGTAGGCAGTAGTTGAGATAGTGCCCTGTGGTTCATGGCAATGGACTCTTGAAGGTACACTTCTGCCAGATGGGAATTTCCTCTAGGTCGAGTGACAGATTTGTCTAGAGTCTGATGGTAGCAATTTAGTCAAATATTCAAATATTACTACACTAGTCATATGGTATTCTATTAAATGAAAGGTCTAATTTTGAGCCGCACCCACTATCTGAGGCAGTGGCTTTGTATGTAAGACATTGGGCCAGTAATTAAAATAGGTTGCAAGTTCAAATTCCCAGGAGTCCACCTTTTCAGATTCATTAATTAAAATCGCAAAAACCTAAAGCAATCAATCGACTTTCAGAGGACACTGGGCTAGCAAGTGAAATGGTTGCAAGTTCAAATCCCCAAATTTATTAAAATGACAAAAGTTTATCCTTTCTTATTTCTTTTCTATGTGTTATTGCACTTTGTGGGCAGCAGCTGCGATAGTGCCCCGTGGCTCATGGCAATGGACAATGGAAAGTACAGTTTTACGTGAATTTCCTCGAGGCCAAGAGGCTGGATTAGTCTAAGGTCTGATGGTAGCAACTTATTTAATATTCAAATATTAAGCCCATAGTAATGTGTTATTTCATGATATAAAATCTCTAGTTTTAAGCTCCGCCCACCATCCAAGACAGTGGCCCTGCATGTATGCCGCTGATCTCACAAATGACATGTTTGCAAGTTCAAATCCTCAAGCGATCGCCTTTTCATGATTCATTTCTTAAAGTTACATAAACTGAAGAAGCCCATAATAACCAATCAACCTTCAGAAAGTATTATTTCATTATGGTTGCTTAGGGTTATTATACTTTGCAAGCAGCAATTAGGATTATCCTTTGGAAGATCAACTGGGAGACTAGTTTTTGTTAGATGATGGCAATTTAGTACATTAATCCACTGATCGTCTGGTATATCATGATATTACAACTCTGGTTTGGGGCAAGTTCCCTATCTGAGACTATAGTCTTGTGGATAGGTGGGTGTGCCCACAGTCTACTGGTCGTGAGTTCGAATCCTCAGTTGATTGCCTTTGCAGATTATTTTGTTAACATTGTACAAATCGCTGCAACCAATAGCAACCAATCCTCATTTTAAGCCTCCTCATATTGGTTGCTATGGGTTACTACACTTTGCAGCTTGCATCTTGATTGAATTTAGTATGTATAGGCACTGCTGACAAACATGGGTATCCTGGTCCGTGGCACAGCATGCAGAGCGGTGAACGTGGAATGTGATGGCTGCGTGTTCGATTCCCAAAGCATACGAGAACAGATGTCTACTGAGAGCTGTTTGGGTCACCAACCATATGACAAGCAGGTGAGTAACCCCTCAATGAAATGAATTCCAGCCATATAACCATCAGGTGAGTAACCTTGACACCATGTGAATGAACTCTCAATGAAGTGAGCACCAACCTTAGGACAAGCAAGTGGATAACCTTGGCACCGTGTGAATGAAGCGTGGTCCAGCCATGTAACCATCAGGTGAGTAACCTTGGTCCTATGTGAATGAACCATCAATGAAGAGAACACCACCCTTGGGGCAAGGAAGTGGATAACCTTGGCACCGTGTGAATAAGCCCTCAATGAAGCAAGATCCAGCCACATAACCATCAAGTGAGGAGCCTTGGCACCATGTGAATGAATTGAGCACCAAACATGTGGCGTTGTGTGAATGAAAGCCACAAGCAGTGGATAACTGCAACAAAGGAACTTGAACAGAGAAAGCACTGTAAAGATGGATGCTGAAAGATAACTAATAAAATCAATAAATGCATTCACAAGAGCAAAAAGAGAATTTTGTGTTTTTTTTTTGCATTTTACCACTTAATCTCATATATTTCATCAACATGCCCTTCTCCATCACTGTATTCCTGTCCCCATGTCTGGGGTCACAGGTTCCCTCATGCCCCACTGCTGGTGGTCCGCACCACCAACTGAGACAAGTCTTGACCACTTCGTAGGCTTTCCAATTTCAGCCACCCTTTACCAAAGTCTTGGTGCTACCTTGAGTAAGCAACGCTGCTCACAAGGCAATCAAACCTACAACCCTCTGATTCACACTTCATGAGCTTACTGGCTGCGCCACAGAACCAGAAGATAGAAGAAGTCGTTGCTAGTGCACCCATATCATGGATCTAGACTCTCTAAGCCTTTGAAACTTAACATAATTTACGAGTCATATGGTATTCCATAAAATTATAGGTCTAGTTTTGACCCCTTACCCACACTGTGAGACAGTGGCTTTGTATGTAAGAAACTGGGCTAGTAAGTGAAAGGGTTGCAAGTTCAAACCCCCAGGTGACCACCTTTTGAGCCCATCCACCATCTGAGGTGGTGGCCTTGTATGTAAGTTGCTGGGCTAGTAAGTAAAATGGTTGCAAGTTTGAATCCCCAGGTGATCGGTTTAGTTTATTAAAATTGCAATAACCTAAAGAAATCAATCGACTTTCAGAGGACTTATCCTTTCTTTGGATTACTGCACTTTGTAGGCAGTAGTTGAGATAGTGCCCTGTGGTTCATGGCAATGGACTCTTGAAGGTACACTTCTGCCAGATGGGAATTTCCTCTAGGTCGAGTGACAGATTTGTCTAGAGTCTGATGGTAGCAATTTAGTCAAATATTCAAATATTACTACACTAGTCATATGGTATTCTATTAAATGAAAGGTCTAATTTTGAGCCACACCCACTATCTGAGGCAGTGGCTTTGTATGTAAGACATTGGGCCAGTAATTAAAATAGGTTGCAAGTTCAAATTCCCAGGAGTCCACCTTTTCAGATTCATTAATTAAAATCGCAAAAACCTAAAGCAATCAATCGACTTTCAGAGGACACTGGGCTAGCAAGTGAAATGGTTGCAAGTTCAAATCCCCAAATTTATTAAAATGACAAAAGTTTATCCTTTCTTATTTCTTTTCTATGTGTTATTGCACTTTGTGGGCAGCAGCTGCGATAGTGCCCCGTGGCTCATGGCAATGGACAATGGAAAGTACAGTTTTACGTGAATTTCCTCGAGGCCAAGAGGCTGGATTAGTCTAAGGTCTGATGGTAGCAACTTATTTAATATTCAAATATTAAGCCCATAGTAATGTGTTATTTCATGATATAAAATCTCTAGTTTTAAGCTCCGCCCACCATCCAAGACAGTGGCCCTGCATGTATGCCGCTGATCTCACAAATGACATGTTTGCAAGTTCAAATCCTCAAGCGATCGCCTTTTCATGATTCATTTCTTAAAGTTACATAAACTGAAGAAGCCCATAATAACCAATCAACCTTCAGAAAGTATTATTTCATTATGGTTGCTTAGGGTTATTATACTTTGCAAGCAGCAATTAGGATTATCCTTTGGAAGATCAACTGGGAGACTAGGTTTTGTTAGATGATGGCAATTTAGTACATTAATCCACTGATCGTCTGGTATATCATGATATTACAACTCTGGTTTGGAGCAAATTCCCTATCTGAGACTATAGTCTTGTGGATAGGTGGGTGAGCCCACAGTCTACTGGTTGTGAGTTCGAATCCTCAGTTGATTGCCTTTGCAGATTATTTTGTTAACATTGTACAAATCGCTGCAACCAATAGCAACCAATCCTCATTTTAAGCCTCCTCATATTGGTTGCTATGGGTTACTACACTTTGCAGCTTGCATCTTGATTGAATTTAGTATGTATAGGCACTGCTGACAAACATGGGTATCCTGGTCCGTGGCGCAGCATGCAGAGCGGTGAACGTGGTATGTCATGGCTGCAAGTTCGATTCCCAAAGCATACGAGAACAGATGTCTACTGAGAGCTGTTTGGGTCACCAACCATATGACAAGCAGGTGAGTAACCCCTTGATGAAATGAATTCCAGCCATATAACCATCAGGTGAGTAACCTTGACACCATGTGAATGACCTCTCAATGAAGTGAGCACCAACCTTAGGACAAGCAAGTGGATAACCTTGGCACCGTGTGAATGAAGCGTGGTCCAGCCATGTAACCATCAGGTGAGTAACCTTGGTCCTATGTGAATGAACCATCAATGAAGAAAACACCACCCTTGGGACAAGGAAGTTGATAACCTTGGCACCTTGTGAGTAAGCCCTCAATGAAGCAAGATCCAGCCACATAGCCATCAAGTGAGGAGCCTTGGCACCATGTGAATGAACTGAGCACCAACAATGTGACAAGCAAGTGGCATCGTGTGAATGAAAGCCACAAGCAGTGGATAACTGTGCAACAAAGAGAACTTGAACAGAGAAAGCACAGTAAAGATGGATGCTGAAAGAGAAGGAATGAAGTCATTAAATGCCTCTCCAAGCGTAAGAACAGATTTTTATGTTTTTTTGCATTTTACCACTAAATCTCATATTTTTCATCAACATGCCCTTCTCTGTCACTGTATTCCTGTCCCCATCTCTGGGGTCACAGGTTCACTCATGCCCCAGTGCTGGTGGTCCGCACCACCAACTGAGACAAGTCTTAACCACTTCATCATAGTCTTTCCAATTTCAGCCGCCCTTTACCAAAGTCATGGTGCTACCTTGCGTAAGCAACGTTGCTCACATGGGAATCGAACCTACAACCCTCTGATTCACACTTCAGGAACTTACAGACTGCGCCACAGAACCAGAAGACAGAAGAAATTGTTGCTAGTGCACCCATATCATGAATCTAGACTCTCTAAGCCTTTGAAACATAAAACTAGTACCACATCAGAGATTCGAACCTAGACCTTTAAGCATTCACCAACCGCACACCAACACCATGCACCATAGGCACTAGCCAGCAACACTACTTCTCTGTAGAACTATATACTGAAGATGACATGATGGGAATAATTTGCCTACAAAACACTTTACCAGTAACACATCAGATTTGAATTAAGAAATCAAGGTCTTCCAGCATTCAATAACAGCACACCAACATCATGCAACACAGGCTCTAGCCAGAAAGCAAATATCTCTGTAGAATTATATACCCAATAGGACATGATGAGAACAATTGAAAAACATTTGGTGGCACATGAATCACAAAACTGAAAATCACATGCAATGTCTGTGCGATGCGATTTCAGCCATGCAGATAGTATGAATGAATTTGCATCGCATTAGGATCAAACTCGCACAGGACCCTTTTTTTGGTCTGCATCAGAATCAGATCACATGGGTGTACACACCCATGCGATCTGATTCATGTCCGAACTGACAGTTCGCACTGCGATATGCAAACTGATTTGGGGGTGTCATTAACTTTCTATTGACACTCTCCACAGTTTGCATAGTGCAATGTGAACTGCCTTGCGAGTCTGGTGTGATGTGGGAGCCTGCAGTGGATTCGCAGGTTTTGCACATCTCACTAATAAGAACCCAGCATCAAGCTACAAGACAAGCACTCTACACATTGGGGTACATCAAGAGCACAAAATCTTCAACTTTGCAGACCTTTCTATTTTTTGGGACTTCAAAAATGCATTGCTCATTTTATTTGCTGCAAGTCAGTGCTGGGTTAGAGATTCATTAAACAGTAAAGGAAAAGGTAAGGGTTACAGCTTCCAAAATTAGATACCAGTGGTGGCTACCATTTTTTTTTATCCTGGCAGGTGATCCTGACATTGGATGCAAAGCACACCCAAAAGCTGAGTTTATTTTGGCCAACAACCAGACTGAGTTGCTATTGCTCCTCTGGCAGAAAGATATTGGCATGAGTGCCTAGCCCACGCCAATACTGTACATGCATATGGCGTTCAGATTAACACAGCACTCTGCACTGCCAGATGAACATATAGGCTTTCCAATCTGAAAGACTGTGCTTTGCAAATGCTGAAAACTTGAGCAACTTGGGAGCCTCTGATCCCAGATTACACAATATGGAAATATCAAATTTAGCACAGATTTGGAGAATGTGCAGTGAAGCTCTCACTCTGCAGCCAGACGCAGACACTATATACTGAGTACAGGGACCCCATGGAGCGCTTTAGAACTAAGAGTACTGTTTGTTTTTAAGGGGGAAAGGGACCTAAAAGTACAATCATCCAAGTGACAGGCTTGCTTTTAAAAACACTTTGTTAAAAAAAATACCTTTGTGGGAAGGCACAGGTGGAAGCTGTCATTCTTGCCCTCTCAGCCTGCATGTCACCCCCAAAAGGGCCTGCTGATTTGTCCCAGGTTCCTTTCCCAGAGATTGTTGCTGTGTGCCTGGCTGCTATTGCACTAATCACTCTTCTAGCTCAATGAACAGTCTAGGGCAGGGGGTTCCAAACTTTTTAAAGAAAGGACCAGTTTACTGTCCTTCAGACTTTAGGAGGGCAGATGGTGCCCAGTAAACAATGCCCCATCTTTGGTATTAGGGAGAGAAATAGTATCAGTGGGAGGACTAATGCTCCATCAGTGTCGGTGGAAGGAATAGTGCCCCACTGTTGGGGTTGGTAGAAGGAAAAGCTCCCTACTGTTGGTGTCAGTGGGAGGAATAGTGCCCCAAGGGTGAGATAAAGGCAAGCAAAGGGCCACATCTGGCCCCTGGGCCACCATTTGGAGACCACTGTCCTATTGGAAGCAAGCTGGCAAAAAAAATGGAGTTGGGCTTCAGAACTGTGCAGTCTGTTTGATTGGGATATAGGGATTGAGCACTTCTCTTGTTTAATGTGCTGCAATCAAATGCAACCAGTCAAAAATCATTATTGCTTTGACTGGCGCCATGTAATTATTTGGTATAGGCTACAGAACTTTGCACCTCATCGGTACCCTTCACAACAAGCCCGATAATGATTTATAGAAATGAATCATACCTCGCTCATCTGATCTGATTTAGGAGGAGGCGGTTAATGCACAACATTTCTACAGGGCCCTTGTTATTACGTTAACAATAATTGACTAACCGACAATTCTCTAGGTATTTGCAAATTAGGCATGCCTTGGCGGTACAATTTAGTGGGAAGGAGCCAGAGTGGAGTGAAATGCCTTCTCTTGGGAAACTGGCGAATGCTAGAACAACTAAAGGATTAATCTCTGATATGTATGGATGTATTAGCATGGTGGGTCAGGAGGAACCGGTAGAACATAAAAATAGGATTAAATGGGAGGGAGATGTTGGGCAAATAATGGAGGAACGATGGAAATATGTTTTGGCATTGGGGCCCAGGATCTCTCTCTCTCTCTCTCTCTCTCTCTCTCTCTCTCTCTCTCCTTCACAGATTGTATCCCATTTGTATCTGATACATAGGTCATATTACACGCCTTTGAAGCTGCATATGTTTGGGAGAAGGTCTGATGCGGAATGTCAAAGGTGTGGGGACAGGAAGGGTGATCTGGTACACATTCTCTGGCGATGACCCAGGTTGCACAGGTATTGGGAAGGTATAATTGATAAAATAAAATCTTTGTTTGGGACATCGCTGGGCATGGATGCCAGAACCTGCCTTATGGATCTGATGGAGGTGAATGGCATATCAAGAGATACGCAGTCTGCAATAATTAGATGCTTGTTTCAAGGTAAAAAAACTAATTGCACGGAAGTGGCAAGCAAAAGAGCCCCCGATGATGGTAGAATGGCTGAAAGAGTTCAAGGACGTGATTGAGAAGGAGAAGTATGTTTTTAAAAAGAGAGGTAATAATAAGAAATTTGAAAAAATATGGAAGTTATGGCTGAAAATTGAATAATCTGAGTAGGAGAGGATGGAAGATGGCTGGTGTGTGGGGGGGAGGTGTGAGAAGATGGTGGGGGGGTGGTGGTGCTGAAGGGATGAGGAAGGGGGGGGGAATGAAATGAGGAGGTTTTCATGCTTTAATTTTGCTGTTACAATATATGTAAACATGGATTGTCTTGTGAACAAATGTATTTTATTATTGAATTTTTCGAATAAAGTATTTATTAAAAAAAATAAAAAAAACAATAATTGAGGCGAACCCAAATAGTAAACTGTCCTGCTGTACTTTTATACATAACATAACCGCAGACCAAACGAGCTCCATAAATAACGGATTGTGAGACTATTGCCCCGTACACACGGTCGGACATTGATTGGACATTCCAACAACAAAATCCATGGATTTTTTCCGACGGATGTTGGCTCAAACTTGTCTTGCATACACACGGTCACACAAAGTTGTCTAAAAATACGATCATTCTGAACGTGGTGACGTAAAACACGTACGTCGGGACTATAAACGTGGCAGTAGCCAATAGCTTTCATCACTTAATTTATTCTGAGCATGCGTGGCACTTTGTGCATCGGATTTGTGTACACACGATCGGAATTTCTGACAACTGATTTTGTTGTCGGAAAATTTTATAGCAAGCTCTCAAACTTTGTGTGTTGGAAATTCCTATGGAAAATGTGTGATGGAGCCCACACACGGTCGGAATTTCCGACAACAAGGTCCTATCGTGTGTACGGGTCATTAGTCCCTGGACAGGCTGACCACCAACATCCTGTGACGCATGTTGCTACTTGCTAGTTTAAACTATATGCCCAAAATGTCATACTATATACATGTATATGATTGAAGTTTTGTTCCTCCCCCTTATGCTACGTGATGCCTTTTTGTTCTGAGTTTTTATAAAAACTCAAACCAAGCTACCATTAAACCTGAGCATACTTTGAATCCATTTTGTGTATTCTTCATTGTGTGCTCCCAGAGCTCTGTAAGGAATCCACTGGTCATTAATAGAAACCGGGCAGAATGAACCCTTTCAGTTACTAAACCCACAACAGTAAAATCAGTCTATATATGCAGTAGGGTTAGTCCTGTGCATTGTGTTAAAAGACTGATTGATCCTGTCTTCTCTGATCCTCCCCTTCTTCCACTGTCCCCTAACCATCTCCTGATAGTACAGAGTCTTGGAGGTGCTCTGCACAGTGTGGTGTGTATTGCTAGAGTTTGCGGCTGGTGGTATATTTTTGGGGTGGGCAACCAGTGCACCCAAAGCCACCCGCCCCAGTTGGTCGGGTCACACGCATGACCCGCTTCCTGATTGGCCGGGGGCCCCTCCTGCAAAGAGACATGCCCCCTCCTGCAAAGAGACATGCCCCCTCCTGCAAAGAGACATGCCCCCCCTGCAAAGAGACATGCCCCCCCCCCTGCAAAGAGACATGCCCCCCCTGCAAAGAGACATGCCCCCCCTGCAAAGAGACATGCCACCTCCTGCAAAGCGACATGGCCTCTCCTGCAAAGAGACATGCCCCCTCCTGTAAAGAGACATGCCACCTCCTGCAAAGAGACATGCCCAATCCAGCATAGAGACATGCCCCCTCCAGCAAAGAAACATGCCTAAAAATATCAGCTCACAGGTATATGAATTGTGCAGCACCACGAAAGCTACCCCCTCCCTCTTTACCGCCACCTGCCAACTAAGCTCCGGACCCAGCTCAGTGACGTAACATGTGGCGACAGCAGCACTGCGGTGGCGGCTAGGGTGACCACATTTCTAAAACTGAAATTCAGGGACACCCCCCTTCCCAAAAAAAGATGGGGGGAGGAAGTAATCCCGGGGTTTATGGGGAATTCAGTTAACGTGCACTGCCAAAAAATTTGTTTGTTTCATTTGTTTTTGTTTTGTTTTTTTTGCTTTTCGGGTCATTCGTTATGATCACAATTCCTAAATTTGAAAATTCAAAAGAATAACTAATAATAACTAGCTATTAAATTACAGGTATTGACACACAGACTATCCCCCTGTGCATCAGGCACGGTCCGGTGGCTCTGCTGGGCTCCTGGGACGCTCGTGGCGGCCGCGGCTTGGTCCGGCCTAGTGCGGCCTAGTGAGGCCTGTGGATCCCCGCTCTTTCCTAAGGCCGCATCCCCACCGGAGGTCATCGGGACCGGTCAGGCCCACAGCTATTTACAGGCCCCCTTTCCCCACCTGCCTGGGCAAACATCCTGGTCCCTGCCAGGGCCTGAGACACTACCAGAGACTGCCTGACTGACCCAAGGTATTGGATGGCTTGGTGTGCCCCACTGGCTGATGCATTTACCACACTGCTCAGGGCCTTTTGCACACTGGCACCCCTGATATACCACCCATCATACCTGGCCTCTGCCTGCCTGTTACTGTGAGGGGGGAGACTACAAGTGTTTGTTGACTGTCCTATGATACCCGGCTGGCCACCCCCTCACGGAGCACCAGGATCCACTTGCCCTAACAATCACCCCCCCACAAATACTATATAAGTCCACAGGGCTACTGATCAATGACCCCATCATGTTTATAAAAGACCCTTCGGGGGCGTGGTCTGGACATGGCCATGTGAAGACATGCTGAGCGACTCCCGGTCCGCCCCGGCCTTTCCTGCCCTTAAACCAGCCATACCAGCATTTAATCAGCGGCATGTACTCTGCTGGAAGACGCAGAGGAAAGAGCAACCGACAACATAAAAGACCACCGCCAAAAACACAGCAAAACGGAGCCATCAGACAATATCTTTCGGACTCCAGTGACCCATCCCCCGCTTCAAAGATGGCGGCCGCCATGCAGACGAACGAACATGTGAGTACCCCACAGCACTGCTCACTGACACAGCCCATGGCCCCCGGTGCATCTGATAGAGACATTACTACACCTCTGTTGCTCCGGACAACAGAGCTTATGAGTACCTCACAGCACTGCTCACTAACACCGTCCATGGCACCCTGTACTTCAGATGGAGACATCTCTACCCCTCTGCTGCTCAGGGATGTCATCCAAGACACACAGGTCTCACATAATACACCCCTGACCCTGCACGCGGATGAGGAGCTGAGAGCACTGTTGAGAGCAATACCTACCAGAGCAGACTTTGAATCTCTAGCCAGCAGGCTGGAAGCCTCACACCGCAGAGACATAGCAGCAGTGCGCACCGACATCACAGCACTGTCAGATCGCATGGGTGCAGGAGAAGCCACAGTAACGGAACTTACACAGCGCCTAAAGCAAGTAGAAGATATCCAAGCAAATCAAACAAAATCACTATTGAACCAGCAACTTCACCTAGAAGAAATTGAAGATCGCAGCAGGAGGAACAACCTGCGTATAAGGGGCCTACCCGAAGCCACGGGTACAGAGGATCTCACAGCTACTGCTATAGCCATCTTCAGAGACATAGCAAGAGCGGACTTTCCTGCGACGATGTCCTTTGACCGGATTCACAGGGCGCTGGGGCCGAAATCAACGGATCCGAACCGCCCAAGAGATGTGATCTGCAGAGTACACCAGTACACCCATAAAGAGATCATCTTGCGGAAAGCATGGGAGATGAGAGATGTGGAATTTGACGGTGCATCTATCCGGATCATGCCTGATCTTTCCAGAGCCACCCTGCAGCGCAGAGCGATGTTAAAGCCAGTGCTTGAGTTGGCCCAACGCGCGGGCATCACGTATCGCTGGGGATACCCCATATCGGTGACTTTCAAGAAGAGATCCCAATTTTTCACCTTACGATCCTATGCGGAACTTCCTACATTGTTTGACTTTCTAGAATCCGATCCAGTAACGGTTCCAGACTGGCTTCAGCTGATCCCAAGATTTGCTAACCGCCCAGGGGGTCCAAATCTGAGAAGGCCAGGCTCACCAAGACCACAACGCACTCAACGCAGATCAAGGATCACGTCTCCAGCAGAAGACAGAGAAACCTAGAGTCGTCTGTTGTGGTGAGAATATGTATGTTGCCCCAGATGCTTTGACTTTTGCCTTTTTTATCCACGTTTGTTTGGATTTCTTATTTTTCATATTTTACTGTTCACCGCTTAAGGCCCCATTCTTAAGGCTGTGTAGTCTGAACTCCCCTAACAACATACCAAAAGAACCGACTGTCCTCCCCTCAGAGTTGCAGATATGAGCCATTCCCCCCCCCCACTAATCTGGCTACTTGGGACAGGATATGGTTACTGTTGTGACCAGGGAGGTTGGAGAAGGAGTCCTGGAATTGAGTCAGGTTAACACTGCACCCCCTAATGGTAGTCCCTGGAATAAGGAACTTTCTATTGATGAAGGGGTTTTGACGGTGACTCTGCCTGTGCCATACGGACGGCAGGAGTTAATTTCTCCCAATCCTGTCTCCACACTACGCAATGGACAATCAGTATTGGGAATATTGTGCATCAATATGTCACTGCTCCCTGGGCCGGAAATGTTCTATCCTGGTTCCACACAAGTGTGTTTTCTCTCTTGGAACTATCTTGCACTAAGTTACGCACACTTTAAATATGTCTGTGTATTACCGCAGGGAACTTTTTCTCAGGAATTTGAAAATTTAGGGATCACTGTAAGCCACGATTGCATATCAGTATTGCGGGAGGAGGGTCAACTGGGGAGGGGGGAGAGGGAAAACAGAACATTTATGTTTTGAGTAAGAGGGGTCGGTATGGAGGGAGGAGGGAAACACTAATTAGATTGTGGTAAGAAAGGCCAGTTGGAATTTGCTCAGTTATATGGCAATAGCAATGAAGGATAAGATTGGGGGCAGACAATACAAGGGATGCAGATAGATAAGAAGTTACCAATAATAAGACTATGGTTGATGTTTTACCTTATCTGTTCATTTAATAATGTTTGTGATGGTTACAATGCTTACATGCCTATCTTATATGTAAGGGTAGGGGAGAGGGCGGGCCGGGATTAGCTCCCCCGGTTGTAGTCTAACCTCATCCCCATTAGGCCGAAACACCTTCCCGGTGATAACTGGAGTGTGTTTCATTGCAAGGAATTGCACCTAGTTGCCTAACGACAACTAGTACGTGTAGGACGATCTTTTGGTTAGATCGTCCACCCCTTTTCATTGTTTTTGTTTTGTTTCTAGAGCTCTCTTGGCTCTTATTCTTTTTACCTTTTCCTTTTCCTCCTCCTGCTCCTTCAAGTCTTCTATTCCCTATTTCATTACTAGCCCCCCCCCCCCCCCTCCCCCCCCCTCCTTTTTTTTTTTTTTTTTTTTTTTTTTTTTTATTGGCGTGAGCGCGATGGATCAAATTACTATCTATACCCTAAACACCAAAGGGCTGAATGTGCCGGAAAAGCGTCGCATGCTCCTGAATGATCTTAAAAGATCTAAAGCAGATGTGGCGTTTATACAGGAGACTCACTTTAAGACGGGTGCACTGATGTGTTTGAAGAACCGATATTTCCCAACTACATACCACGCTACCAATCCCTCAGCCAAATCAAAGGGAGTGTCTATACTGATCTCGGGGAATGTGCCCTGGACCTGTAGAGACACCAGAATTGACACAGAGGGGAGATATGTGTTTCTCAAAGGACTGATTGGTGATGTAATGGTGACTCTAGCGACTGTATACGCCCCAAATGACAGACAGGATATTTTCATATCCAAAACATTGAACGAACTGCTACCTTTTGCAGAAGGACAACTAATACTAGGCGGCGATTTTAATGTTCCCCTGTGCCCATCGGTAGACACATCAAATGGAACGTCCTCTCTCCGGAGGGGTGTACACAAACGAATCACCAAGACACTACATGAGACCAGACTGATTGACGTATGGAGACTTTTACACGCCGGAGAGAGGGATTATACATTCTTCTCATCACCACACAAATCATATTCCCGCATCGATCTTTTTCTTTTGCCTCATAACCAACTGGAGGCAATGGACAGAGTCGACATAGGCACAATCACCTGGTCTGACCATGCTCCTATTACCCTGAAATATTCCCTCTCACGAACAGCGAGGACAAAATCAAGATTTTGGCGACTAAACGAAAGTTTACTTCAGGACCCCACAGTGTTAGCTGATGTCACAAAAGAACTTAAATTTTATTTTCAGACGAATGATATTGACAATTGTGACCCTGGGATACTCTGGGAAGCCCATAAGTCTGTGATCAGAGGAATCCTGATCAAACATGGTGCACATATCAAAAGGGAACGGGAGAAACAGTTATTAATTCTATTACAGAAAACCCACGATTTAGAAAAAACACATAAACAAAATCCGACCACATCCATAGAAACAGAACTCCTTACATTACGCAGACAGACGGTAGATATATTACATTACCAAGCGAAAGCAGCTTTACAAGCGTGTAGAAAACTCACCTATGAATCGGGGAATAAATGTGGGAAAATTCTTGCAAGGGCAGTTAGACAACAGAGGTTACGTGCATATATACCACAAATCATATCCCCATCAGGGCAAAAAAGGGCGACACCCACGCAAATAGCAGATGAATTTAAAAATTTTTACTCCTCCTTATATAACCTCCCGAAGTCAGGAGTCACTGACACCGCAATAAGGGAATATCTTTCTCTAGCTAATACCCCCAAACTATCAGTAGAAGATGCAGCTGCCCTAGAAGAACCCATCACAATGGTAGAACTACAAGGCGCAATTAAAAACATGAAACCGGGTAAAGCTCCGGGTCCGGACGGTTTGACTCTGCAGTACTACCAGACTCTGCTGCCGATTCTAGGCCCACGTATGTTGAAACTGTTTAACAAGCTTACGGAAGGGGGCCACTTGCAGAGAGACACATTAAGCGCGCACATATCCCTTATACCTAAGGAAGGGAAAGATCCCGCGGCCTGTGGTAGCTACAGGCCCATATCTCTTCTAAATATAGATCTTAAACTCCTCACCAAAATCTTGGCAGATAGATTATCCCAACATATGCCTAAGCTGATACATTTAGACCAGGTGGGTTTTGTCCCTACGCGTGAAGCTAGGGACAACACCACAAAAGTCCTTAACTTGATCCATAGAGCTAATGTATCTAAAGCGCCTTGTACCTTTCTCAGCACAGATGCTGAGAAAGCATTTGATCGGGTGAGCTGGGAATTTATGACAGCAGTCCTCAAGCATATCGGATTAGGTAACCACATGTTGCAATGGATCTCTAATGTTTACTCGTTACCTACGGCTAGGGTCAAGGCTAATGGAATCCTGTCTGCTCCTTTTAATATCTCTAATGGTACCAGACAAGGATGCCCGCTGTCACCCCTTCTTTTTGCCCTGGTACTCGAACCCTTTCTAAACACGATACGCAGGAACCCAGATATCTCTGGGATTTCCATAGGGCACAGACAATACAAGATTTCCGCATACGCGGATGATCTTCTATTTTCCTTAACTAATCCGATTATCTCCCTCCCAAATTTAATTAAAGAATTTCAGAGATACGGGAACATGTCCAACCTAAAGATTAATTTTGACAAATCAGCAGCAATGGGAATCAATATGCCGATGGAACAACTTTCCTCTCTGAAGTCCAAATTCAATTTCAAGTGGTCAGACAGTCACTTCAAGTACCTGGGCACTAACATACCCAGGGATCTGAAACGCACATTTGAACTGAACTTCCCTCCAATCCTGAGCACAGTTAAAGAGTTACTCGCAGAGTGGGGCAAAGGTCTTCACTCATGGTTTGGGAGATGCAATCTAATCAAGATGTGCATTCTCCCAAAATTTCTATACCTATTTCAAGCCTTACCTATAAGAATCCCCGGTAACTATTTTAAACAAATACATTCCCTATTTATAAAATTTGTGTGGTCACACTCTAAGCCTAGACTAAAAAGATGCTATTTGACTCTACCGAAACAATATGGAGGTCTCGCCCTCCCGGACGCAAAATACTATTATCAAGCTGTGCACCTAGGGAGGATCATTGACTGGAACAGACACGACAAAACCAAACTATGGATCCAAGTAGAGAACCATCAGGTTAATATACCCTTGAAGGGGGCTATCTGGTGCTACGATAAATTACCTAGGGATATGACTTCACACCCGACCATTGGTGCCACGCTGTCAGTAGGGTTAAATATACTTAAAAACACTTCATTGACCTCCAAACAATCCCCCTTATTCCCTATTCTGGGGAATCCAGCGTTCGAGCCAGGGCTAGACTATTCCAACTATGAGACGCTCTGGGAGGCAGGTAAAGACTGTGCATCACATTATGTGGAAGACGACCACTGGACCTCAATTCAGTCTCTGACGAATGAGAACGGGGGTTTTCAATTGTCATTTTGGAAAGCGATTCGGCTACACCATTTCCTTTACTCAATACCAGAACCGATGCGATATAAGCGCGATATGACGACGCTAGAAGAATACTGTAGAGGGGAGGGCACTCTGCCTCAGGTGCTCTCCAAGACATACTCACTACTCAACACACCGACTGAACAACCAGACTTGGTATTTTTACGAAAATGGGAACAGGATCTAAAATGTAATTTTACAGCAGCACAAACACAAAACATACTTCAACTTACACTGAAATCATCCATCTGTACAAAAATTCAGGAGACAAATTACAAAATTCTGACTAGATGGTATTACACACCTCAATTATTACACAAATTCTTCCCCGGCACTTCTGATAGATGCTGGAGGTGCGGTTCTGAGGAGGGGACGCTCCTACACATTTTTTGGACCTGTTCACTAGTACAGCAGTTTTGGGTAGCAGTAGAGACAATTGTTAAAAAATTCACGAATCACATAACGCAGAGAGATCCAGCCGTTTTTCTGTTACATGCCACCTCAGCCCCAATTAAATCATATAAAAAGTCAGTGGTCAGACATCTTCTCAATGCAGCGAAGTCCTGTATTCCAGCATTGTGGAAACAGAGTACACCCCCTACGGTGGGAATGTGGCTACGTAGAGTTGAAGAAATCAAAAAGATGGAAGACCTAATACTGACTGCCCAACACAAACAAGACAAACATTCAAGAAACTGGTTATCCTGGAACATATATATTTTCTCAGATGAAGGACAAACCTTACTAAATTCTTGAGAACCCCTTGATTAGGTAGCGGCTACGGGATAGAACCTTGGCCGGATCCATCGCGCTCGCGTCTATCTATAACCCCCCCTCCCTTTCTCACCCCTTCCACTCTGCCTTTACTTCTTATATATATGTGTATGTGTATGTATATATATGTATATATATATATATTTTTTTTTTCTTTTTTCTTTTTTCTGTGCAATAAGTGGTCTATTATTTCAGTAACAGACAACTTTCTATTCACACCAACTATGATGGAATTATGCAAGAATAAGCAAAAGTTGGGAAGATGTCATTCCGGTTATATTGTAATACTGTATGGTGGTTAATATACCTATGGACTACAAAGACGGATTCACGAATCTAAAGAGAATAAATGATGTCATAGGCCAGTTTCCATGCAGATAGAATGGAACACTTTAATGGAAAGGATATATGATGACGGTATTTGTCAGAATGCTAATAGAAAGACCACGGATGTATTATATCGATTATGATATGCTTTTTCTTTTTTCGTATTTGTTTTTGTTTTCTCTTTTCCTTGTCAAAAATTCAATAAAAAATTATATTTGAAAAAAAATTACAGGTATTGGAATTTCCTTTCAAATTTGGTTGTTAGTGAACGTAACAAATACAAATTTATCCGAAGTTCCGAATTATCCGAAATAACAAATTCCACATCTAAACAAATGGAGCAGAAAGGAATAATAATAAATAATAATAAAACGTTTTTAATGTTATTATTGTTATTTATTATTATTAATTAGTTAGGTTCCATTCGTTTAGATACAGCATTCAATATTTTAGATAATTTGTAACTTTGGATAAATTCGTATTCATTATGTTCACTAACAGTCAAATTTGAAAGGAAATTCCAATATCTCTAATTTAATAGTCAGTAATAGTTTTTGCACGAATTGCACATGTCTAGAATTTGATGGCAGGCGATTTTTTTTTTTGGGCGAATGGCTGGTGTTGGCACATAAATCATCCCAGCACCATGCTTGATAAGGTGTCAGGATGATCAAATCACATTATTTCTATTACTACATCGTAATATATAATGAAATAGTTCAACTCACCATAATGCAGAATCAGTGGGAACCCTGAGCTTGTCACTTGCCACCAGATGCAGCATGCCACCGTTGCCTGCCACCAGATGCAGCTTGTTAATTGCCACCATTGCCTGCCTCCAGATGCAGCTTGTTACTTGCCACCATTGCCTTCCCACAGATTAAGTGTGTCACTTGCCACCCATAGCCTACCACCAGATGCAGTGCCACCCATAGCCTGCCACCAGATACATTGCCATTTGCCACAAGCTGCCACCAGATTCAGTGTGCCACTTGCCACCCACAGCTGTGTCACTTGCCACCCATAGCCTACCACCAGATGCAGTGCCACCCATAGCCTGCCACCAGATGCAGTGTGCCACTTGCCACTCTTAGCCTGCCACCAGATGCAGTGTGCCACTTGCAATCCATAGCTGTGCCACTTGCCACCCATAGCCTGCCACGAGATGCAATGTGCCACTTGCCACCCATAGCCTGCCACCAGATGCAGTGTGCCACTTGCCACCCATAGCCTACCACAAGTTGCAGTGTGTCTCTTGCTACCCATAGCCTGCCCCCAGATGCAGTGTGCCACTTGCCACCCGCAGCTGTGTCACTTGCCACTCATAGCCTGCCAATATATGCAATGCCACTTGCCACCCATAGCCTGCACCTAGATGCAGTGTGCCACTTGCCACCCATAGCCTGCCACCAGATGCAGTGTCACTTGCCAACCGCAGCCTGCCACCAGTCCGACATACTGGAGCCTCGAGAAGGTGAGTGCCCCTTCACTAGTTGGGGGGGCACATCCTTAGATATCACAGGTTCATTCTGGGACTTGTACTCCTTCAATTTTGGGGGGTCACATCCCTCAAAAGGGAAGGACTACAATTTCCAGCATGAACCCCTGATATCTAAGGATGTGTCCTCCTACCATCCCTCCGAGGGCATCATCCCATCTGTCCTCTCCTCTTCTGCCAGCATACTCATCTGCCGATCGCCCTCTCTGCAATCTGCACTGAGAGGCTTGCTAGTGGCTCCAGGCTGAAACACACACCCCTGAGCTCTGATGTGAGGTGCTCACAGTTAAGCACAGAATGCTGTCTGCTGGGGGAGACCTGACTGATGATCTTAAGCCTGATATCATAGAGAACATGCAACTAGTACATTAGGAGCCGCCCCCTTGGACTTTTTAGGCAGAAAAAAGTGTGGAAATATAGAGGTATATAAAAGGCAACTCTGTGCCACTTTTATTTAGATACAAAAAACGGTAGGTGTTGCCAACAGACAACAATCATTTAAAAGTATTATACAAAAGTACACCAATAGCATTCATAATACATGAATATACATATATATCAAACCCAAGGCTAGTAATTAAGGCACTGCCAAAGTCAAACTGAGGTCAGTCCATGGACATTTGTAGCATGCATCCCAACATGGTTCGGAAATTTTTATTGGTACATATTTTCCTTCATCAGGGGACATTTACTTGGGGTGACTTTATCTTTGTCTGCAACATAAATAAATAGTATATAATATGTATGCAGTAGTATGTGAAGACAATTAGTATCATAAAGTTAATTTATACAATGTTTTAAGTCGAAGGTACTTACATATGGATTTCATAGAAGAAACATAAAAGGAACATAAAAACAGTAGCATATAAACCACATTGGCTGGAAGAGCTCAGACAAGGACCTGCAGGTGTGCGGCTGCGCAATCAGGGGGCGGCCAAATGCTTCACACATACAAGAGACTCCTTGGTATATACCCAGCAGAAAGCACTATCTGAAAAGTCATAAAAAAAGGACCCCAGATTGAGTTTAAACAATTAAGTATAATATATAACATCAAATTTATAATGACACAGCAGAGCATGCACAACATGCCATAAATTGCCTGGTCAAAAATAGAAAACATTTTACCTTTCACTGGAGATGGAACATGTGCGGTGCAAACAGTCAAGCAGCAGTCCTCAGACTGAGAGAACGCTGGATGTAAGTAAGCACCTTAAATAGTATAGAGCTGTGTGCAGGGCCAATCAAGGCGGCCTGTGGTGTGTTGCTGATTGTTCAACTTAATCAGCTGCATAAGGAACAGCTGGGATGGGAACTCAGGGTGTCTTCCTGAGGCAAGGGCGTGTGGCGTAGCCACACCCGAGGGGCGTGATGACGTCACCGGCGGAAGAGGAAGTCTCCATCAGCGCAATGAATTGCACCTAATTGGGACATACAGATGCTCTCCCCTGTACAAAGGCATAGGTGGGGGTCACGCGGACCTCCACAGCCCGTGGGCCATGCACAGGTGGAGTACACTCGCCAGGCATGCATGAAGCATGGCCCCGGGTACGCGTCATGCGCCACCTAATGGCCAAGTTGAGCAATGGCAGCCAACATGTTTACAAAAGAGATAAACATAAACAAAAGCATGGGAAAAAAGGAAAAAATTAATAATAAGTTGGATATGTACATGGCAGCAAGTAATAGTGTATACATGGTTACTCAATAGCTAGATCATTCCTATCATATTGAAATTGATAATCATAACTTCATATATCAATAAAGATGTATGTTCTCATAGACAGACAATTCAAATGCATATAATTTGAATCATCACCAAATAGAGGGGAAAAAACATTACAAGGATAATGATAAAGTATTAACAAGGATAATGATAAAAAATGCCTTGTAGAATTTAATCATATAGCCCACAAAATCTAATCAGAGAGATCGTATCGTCATCTAGGATTGGACCGACATGTAATGAATGATGAAGACATTGCTCGAGATGGTACATGAAAATGTTGATCTGAAAAGATCAAAAAACAAACAGGGCAGAGGGCTAAAAGATTATAAATTCAACTCACAACCTCCTGAGACAAAGCCAGGAAGAAAGGATTTAAAGTTAAATGCCTCATTGAGGCCAGGGGGTAGAGTGGTCTGTAAGTTAAATATCCTAATATTTAAGCCTGATATCTCATCTGTTTGTAAGTGCTTTGATTTGCTTTATTACCTAAACTCTTTAAAGGTTTTGTTCCAGCTCTCTCTCCCTCTGTGCACTAGCAACCAGTTTGGGCAGGGGACCAGGGGAAGCTGGTGAACTACTTGAAGCGGGTCTTGGCCAGCCAGGAGTCCACCATGACAATGAGTGACAGCGGCAGGGGCATTGCTAGGTCTACAAAAGATCTGAGGCTAGAGCCCATAGCAGCGTAGTAAAGAAAGTCATATGCTTGGGTGGGCATACACATGTATATACAGTAGTATACGTGTGTGTGTATATATCCCCAGAGAGCCCCCCCTTATGTCAGGGTCCCCAGAGAGCCTCTCCCTTGCATCAGGGTCCCCAGAGAGCCTCTCCCTTGCATCAGGGTCCCCAGAGAGCCTCTCCCTTGCATCAGGGTCCCCAGAGAGCCTCCCCCTTGCATCATGGTCCCCAGAGAGCCTCCCCCTTGCATCAGGGTCCCCAGAGAGCCTCCCCCTTGCATCAGGGTCCCCAGAGAGCCTCCCCCTTGCATCAGGGTCCCCAGAGAGCCTCCCCCTTGCATCAGGGTCACCAGAGAGCCTCCCACTTACATCAGGGTCCCCAGAGAGCCTCCACCCTGCATCAGGGTCACCAGAGAGCCTCCCACTTACATCAGGGTCCCCAGAGAGCCTCCCCTCCCCTTGGGGACCCCTGCAGAGACTCTAGGCTATGGGCCCCAGATTCAGGGCTATAGCCCCAAAAGCCACCCTCTAGCGATGCCACTGGACAGCGGCGATGCAGTACAAGGATGACATTACACGCTGGCAGGAGGGAGGCTCAGGTCCTCAGGCAGTGTGCCCCTGTTGCAGAAAAAATGATCCGCACTCCAGTCGTTGCTCTTTAAAAAAATCTTCATTTTTATTGATAAGCCTCAATGAACAAACGCATATAAAAACAGTTGACGCGTTTCAGCCTATAAGGCCTCATAGGCTGAAACACGTCAATTGTTTTCATCTGCGTTTGTTCACTGTGGCTTGTCAATAAAAACAAAGATTTTTTTAAAGAACAACAACCGGAGTGTGGATCATTTTTCCTACATTACTTTACTTAGCCAGTGACTGTGGATCGAGCACCTGGGAGCTCTGCTATCTATGTGTTGTATGGGTAGTAGCACTGACTTTTCTGTTTATATAGTGCGCCCTGTTGCCGCCCCTTTAAAGTGCCGCCTGGGTCCCATGGACCCACCGGGACCCATGGTAGGGCCGGCCCTGGGTGAGCATCTGTAGGGCATCCTCAAAGAAGAAGGTGCAGGAGCGCAAGGTCTCCAACATCCACCAGCTCCGTGATGTTGTCATGGAGGAGTGGAGGAGTGGAAGAGGACTCCAGTGGCAACCTGTGAAGCTCTGGTGAACTCCATGCCCAAGAGGGTTAAGGCAGTGCTTGAAAATAATGGTGGCCACACAAAATATTGACACTTTGGGCCCAATTTTGACATTTTCACTTAGGGGTGTACTCACTTTTGTTGCCAGCAGTTTAGACATTAATGGCTGTGTGTTGAGTTATTTTGAGGGGGCAGCAAATTTACACTGTTATACAAGCTGTACACTCACTACTTTACATTGTAGCAACGTGTTATTTTTTCAGTGTTGTCATATGAAAAGATATAATAAAATATTTACAAAAATGTAAGGGGTGTACTCACTTTTGTGAGACAATGTACATGCTCTGTGAAATGGTTTTGCACAGAGCAGCCCAGATGCTGCACTCTTCTCGGGTCCCTCTTCGGTGCTGCTGGCCCCTCCCTCCTGCTGAGTGCCCCCACAGCAAGCAGCTTGCTATGGGGGGCACCTGAGTTGAGTCACAGCTCCATGTGCCCAATCAGACACTGAGCCGCAGCCTGGCCTGCCCCCTTTCTCTTCTCATTGACTTACTAACTGATGTTGATTGACAGCAGCAGGAGCCAATGGCGCCACGCTGCTGTCTCAGCCAATGAGGAGGGGAGTCCCAGGCAGCTGAGGCACTGCTGCAACATTGCTGGATCTAGAGGGGGCTCAGGTAAGTACTGGGAGGGCTGAGGGGAGCTGCTGCACACAGAAGGTTTTTTATCTTAATGCATAGAATGAAAAAAACCTTCTGCCTTTACAACTAAGGATGGTCTCGATGTTTGAGTCGAACGTAAGTTCGACTAGAACACTGGGTGTTCATTTGTTTGCAAAACAAATTAACATATGGGGCAATTTTGCCAGCCGCGGTGCACCCATAATGCACTGTGAGATCGCAGTGTATTGACGGCTGCTGTTTGGTCAAAGCATGCACCTGACCTGCATGCTTTGGCCAATCACAGCGCAAAGTGCTGTGAGAGCTTTGATTGGCCAAAGGCATTGTGCCTTTGGCCAATCATGGCTCAGGGGCTAAGTCCACGCCCCACACTATATAAGGCTGCTTATACGGCGGCCGTATGTAGTGTGTTGTGGTGAACTTGAGATAGATTAGGCAGGTTAGTTAGTGGATAGAGCGTGTAGTCCATGTGTGTGTGTGTGTGTGTGTGTGTATGTATATATATATATATATATATATATATATATATATATATACACACTGAAAATGGAGCGAGTACAAAGAAGGGCAACTAAGCTTATAAAGGGTCTGGAGGACTTATTCTCTCTAGAGAAGAGACGCTTGAGAGGTGATATGATTTCATTTTTTTAAATACCATACTGGTGACCCCACAATAGGCATAAAATGTTTTCACAGGAAGTTTAACAAGACACGTGGCCACTCATTAAAGTTAGAAGAAAAGAGGTTTAACCTTAAACTACGTAGAGGGTTCTTTACTGTAATGCCCCGTAGACACGGTCGGACATTGATCGGACATTCCGACAACAAAATCCTCAAATTTTTTTTGACGGATGTTGGCTCAAACTTGTCTTGCATACACACGGTCACACAAAGTTGTCGGAGAATCCGATCATTCTGAACGCGGTGACTATAAACGGGGCAGTAGCCAATAGCTTTCATCTCTTTATTTATTCTGAGCATGCGTGGCACTTTGTACGTTGGATTTGTGTACACACGATCGGAAATTCTGACAACGGATTTTGTTGTCGGAAAATTTTATACCCTGCTCTCAAACTTTGTGTGTCGGAAAATCCGATGGAAAATGTGTGATGGAGCCCACACACGGTCGGAATTTCCGACAACAAGGTCCTATCACACATTTTCCATCGGAAAATCCGACCGTGTGTACGGGACATAAGAGCGGCAAGGATGTGGAATTCCCTTCCACAGGCGGTGGTCTCAGCGGGGAGCATCGATAGTTTCAAGAAACTTTTAGATAAGCACCTGAACGACCGCAACATACAGGGATATACAATGTAATACTGACATATAATTACACACATGGGTTGGACTTGATGGACTTGTGTCTTTTTTCAACCTCACCTACTATGTAACTACAGTGGGGCAAAAAAGTATTTAGTCAACCATAAATTGTGCAAGTTCTCCCACTTAAAAAGATGAGAGAGGCCTGTAATTGTCATCACAGGTATACCTAAACTATGAGAGACAAAATGTGGAAACAAATCCAGACAATCACATTGTCTGATTTTTGAAAGAATTTATTTGCAAATTATGGTGGAAAATAAGTGTTTGGTCACCTACAAACAAGCAAGATTTCTGGCTCTCACAGACCTGTATCTTCTTCTTTAAGAGGCTCTTCTGTCCTCCACTCATTACCTGTATTAATGGCTGGGAAGACTGAATCTGCAATAGGCAAGCAGCTTGGTGTGAAGAAATCAACTGTGGGAGCAATAATTAGAAAATGGAAGACATACAAGACCACTGATAATCTTCCTCGATCTGGGGCTCCACGCAAGATCTCACCCCGTGGGGTCAAAATGATCACAAGAATGGTGAGCAAAAATCCCAGAACCACACAGGGGGACCTAGTGAAAGACCTGCAGAGAGCTGGGACCAACGTAACAAAGGCTACTATCAGTAATACACTACGCCACCAGGGACTCAGATCCGGCAGTGCCAGACGTGTCCCACTGCTTAAGCCAGTACATGTCCAGGCCCGTCTGAGGTTTGCTAGAGAGCATTTGGATGATCCAGAAGAGGAATGGGAGAATGTCATATGGTCAGATGAAACCAAAGTAGAACTGTTTGGTAGAAACACAACTCGTCGTGTTTGGAAGAGAGAGAATGCTGAGTTGCAACCAAAGAACACCATACCTACTGTGAAGCATGGGGGTGGCAACATCATGCTTTGAGGCTGTTTCTCTGCAAAGGGAACAGGACGACTGATCCGTGTACATGAAAGAATGAATGAGGCCATGTATCGTGAGATTTTGAGTGCAAACCTCCTCCCATCAGCAAGGGCATAGAAGGTGAAACGTGGCTGGGTCTTTTAGCATGACAATGATCCCAAACACACCGCCCGGGCAACGAAGGAGTGGCTTCGTAAGAAGCATTTCAAGTTCCTGGAGTGGCCTAGACAGTCTTCAGATCTCAACTCCATAAAAAACCTTTGGAGGGAGATGAAAGTCCATGTTGCCCAGCGACAGCCCCAAAACATCACTGCTCAAGAGTAGATCTGCATGGAGGAATGGGTCAACATACCAGCAACAGTGTGTGACAACCTTGTGAAGACTTACAGAAAATGTTTGACCTCTGTCATTGCCAACAAAGGATATATAACAAAGTATTGAGATGAACTTTTGATATTGACCAAATACTTATTTTCCACCATAATTTGCAAATAAATTCTTTCAAAAATCAGACAGACAATGTGATGGTCTGGATTTGTTTCCACATTTTGTCTCTCATAGTTGAGGTATACCTATGATGACAATTACAGGCCTCTATCATCTTTTTAAGTGGGAGAACTTGCACAATTGGTGGCTGACTAAATACTTGTTTGCCCCACTGTATGTAACTATAGGCATATCTGTAATAAAAACGTCCTTCTCAAGGAGTGCCTGCTGTCCGGTGTATCCCGGCGTCCAGATGGTGTTAGAAAGCTGAACAGGACGCTGAATTCCAAACAGGAAGTTCAGGGGATTCAAGCTGCCAGGCATGGAGGGAAGGACAGGAAACTAGGCTACGTGCTCGGAGCACACAGCTCCTTCTACTGGCCTAACAACAACAGTTTAAATAATGCTCAAAACCTAACTGCGGCCGTGGGACTAAAAGGGTCCAGGAACATGTTGAAAACATATTGGATTATGTCATGAATTTTGATCAAACTGTGCAGACTCATCACTGTTATGCGCTGGGTGGTTTTATCTTTTCAACACAGTATATATTACAGTGCAGGCAGGGTACAGTATATATTACAGAGCAGGCAGGGTACAGTATATATTACAGTGCAGTCTATACAGTATATAATAGTGTGTACAGTATGTAATACATTGCAGTCAGTGTACAGTATATAATACAGTGCAGTCGGTGTACAGTATATAATACATTGCAGTCGGTGTACAGTATATAATACATTGCAGTCTGTGTACAGTATATAATACACTGCAGTCTGTGTACAGTATATAATACACTGCAGTCTGTGTACAGTATATAATACACTGCAGTCTGTGAACAGTATATAATACAGTGCAGTCGGTGTACAGTATATAATACATTGCAGTCTGTGTACAGTATATAATACACTGCAGTCTGTGTACAGTATATAATACACTGCAGTCTGTGAACAGTATATAATACATTGCAGTCAGTGTACAGTATATAATACATTGCAGTCTGTGTACAGTATATAATACACTGCAGTCTGTGAACAGTATATAATACAGTGCAGTCTGTGTACAGTATATAATACAGTGTAGTCGGTGTACAGGATTATAATATAGTGCAGGCAGTGTACACAATATATAATACAGTGTGTACAGCAGGGGCGGATCCAGGGGGGGGGCAACAGGGCAATTGCCCCCCCCGAAATAATAGCACACACACTCTTAATGTAACTGTCTCCTGCGCTCCGCTGCCGGCCCGAGTCTCTCTCTCACATGTGCCGATCAGCGGCGCCGAGAGAGAGACTCGCGTGTGGTATGTACGGGTGGCGGCGGCGGTCACTGACACTGAAGGAAGGATAGGTGGGTGGAGCCTCTTCCCTGCTCTGCACTCGTTGCTAGACGCCAGGCGGCCCTGGCATTAGCAACGAGTGACGTCACGGTCAGTCACACTCACACTGCAGTGAGTGAGTGAGTCACGGCGTCACGTCGGAGGTCGGACTCGAGTCTCTCAGAGCCGACCGACGTGACAGTGTGACAGGGCCTGGAGCGGGCGGCTGGTGTGTGACTGAGGCTGAGCGAGGCAGCGAGCAGGCAGGTGTTGAAGCCCCTCCCCTTCTGATAATGTGACTGAAGGGACATGGCGTCGCGGCCATCTTGGTACTCCCGCACTCGTCCACAGTAAGCCTAGTGTTTGTAAGTCGGCAAGCGGACATCTTTATACACCCACCAGAGTCTTGCTTATCACAGTCATTTTTAACAGTAAACTCAACTTATATTTCACTAAATAAGCTGAGTTTACTATTAAAAATAACTGTGAAAAGCAAGACTCCGGTGGGTGTATAAAGATGTCTGCTTGCCGACTTCTAACTCTAGTCTTACTGCTGACAAGTGAGGGTGTACCAAGATGGCCGCAATGCAACATGCTTTTGCATGCATATTCTGATGAGTTACAATATCTCTCACTGCCCGCCCTCACTCTAGGACACATCCACTGGCAACTTGGCAAGTGACAATCCACATGTTGTGGCAGGCGACATTGGCAAGTGACAATCCGCATCTTGTGGCAAGCGACATTGGCAAGTGAGAATCTGCATGTTGTGGCAGGCGACATTGGCAAGTGACAATCCGCATCTTGTGGCAGGCGACATTGGCAAGTGACAATCCGCATCTTGTGGCAGGCGACATTGGCAAGTGACAATCCGCATCTTGTGGCAGGCGACATTGGCAAGTGACAATCTGCATGTTGTGGCAGGCGACATTGGCAAGTGACAATCCGCATCTTGTGGCAGGCGACATTGGCAAGTGACAATCCGCATCTTGTGGCAGGCGACATTGGCAAGTGACAATCCGCATGTTGTGGCAGGCGACATTGGCAAGTGACAATCCGCATGTTGTGGCAGGCGACATTGGCAAGTGACACGCTGCATCTGGTGGCAGGCGACGGTAGCAAGTGACACGCTCAGGGCTCCCAATGATTCTGCATTATGGTGAGTTGAACGATTTCATTTTACATTACAATGTAATAATATAAATAATGCGCCTCAATCATCCTGACACCACATCAACCATGGTGCTGTTATGATTGAAGCGCCAACACCAGCCATTGCCCGACAAATTGCCCGCAAAATTTTATGGCAGTGCCCCTCCCGAGACTAGGCTCTGGATCCGCCCCTGGTGTACAGTATATAATACATTGCAGTCTGTGTACAGTATATAATACATTGCAGTCCGTGTACTGTATATAATACAGTGTGTACAGTATGTAATACATTGCAGTCAGTGTACATTATATAATACAGTATATAATACAGTGCAGGCAGTGTACAGTATAAAATACATTGCAGTCGGTGTGCAGTATATAATACATTGCAGTCGGTGTACAGTATATAATACACTGCAGTCTGTGTACAGTAGACATGTGCATATGTTTTCGTCCGAATGCATTTTCGTTGGGTATTTTCGTTATCGTTTGAACATGCAGAATCCGAAAACCGAAAGATCCGACATAAACAAATGCTTTATTTTCGTTTTCGTTGTGACAACAGTTCAATATAGATAGGAGATTCGACATGACGCTGACAATAGCGATCTGTGTCCATCGAACCTGTGGTCAAATGTGCCTAACCTTAGCACTATTAGTTCAAGTTTATTCGACATAGAGAGAAAAGATTCTGACATTATAGAGACAAAAGCAAAAAAGGTTGAATGTGCCTAACCTAACTCTATTAGTCCAAGATAATTTGACAGAGAGAGAAAAGATTCGACATGAAGATTAGACAAAGCAGTCGCCGCAAACGGACATTTATGGTGAAATGCTCCGCCCATAGGCTATAGAAGAATTCTAATGTTGGTTGACTAGTAATAATAATAAATAAATATATCTATTACTAGTGTCATACAACATTAGAATTCTACTATAGCTTGTAAGTGGAACGTTCAACCGGAAATGTATGATTGCGACGTCAGAGTTTAGCTGCCCCCTTAAATTTTCTTAGAATATTCAACAGACACCATAAGCCTTCAATGACAGATTCAACCTTAATTATTTTGGATTTTAGGACGAATGCATTTTTTAACGAAACAAAATAAATAAAAACGAATTTCGGGAGTAACTAAATAAATGTATTTTGTGGACGAAAACGAAATTCCGAAACAAAATATTTCAATGTGCACATAACTAGTGTACAGTATATAATACAGTGTGTACAGTATGTAATTCATTGCAGTCAGTGTACAGTATATAATACATTGCAGTCAGTGTACAGTATATAATACAGTGCAGTCTGTGCACAGTATGTAATACACTTCAGTCGGTGTACATTATATAATACAGTGCAGTCGGTGTACAGTATATAATAAACAACACAGCAAGTGCAGCGCTAATATTGATATTAAATATGATAATAAAAATTGTGAAATAATCAGTGATACATACAATGGTAAGTGAAATCAATAAATAACTACATAAAAAAAGAAAAAAATATTTTTTTAAAAAGGAAAAAAAAAAAAGAAAAAGAGGAAAACTAAAGCAATGTTTCATAATGATCAATGAGAATATCCATAAGCAATATGCCTCCACAGGAAAAAAGGTGAATTGCAGGAAACAGAATCTGTGACACCAATCTTCCCAATGCAAAACCAACATGTGTTCAGGTCAACACCCTAAAGTGAGGTAGCTTGCTTACCAAAAAGCCGTGACTGCTGCTAGCAGTCTCGCCCAGCACAGGGAATTTAAATGTCTCCCCAAAACGTCACCATCAGAGGTTCCACCCTTTACGGTCAGAGGGTGGAGCCTCTGATGGACGTCATCACACTAGCCTTCCGCGACAGTGGTGAGACGAACGCAATAGGGAGAAGCGAATAGAGACACCGCAGCTTTTATGTGACACAACCGCTTATGATAACACGTCGTTCCTGTAAGTGCAAACTCTTTCTTTAATAAATGATATTGAACTGACATATTGCACTATGGAAGTTTCTATCTTTTATCTTTGAGCAACATTAGAAAGATCGTCTGGTCCGGATGATCTTAAGTTTTGGGGAGACATTTAAATCCCCTGTCCTGGGCGAGCCTGCTAGCAGCAGTCACGGCTTTTTGGTAAGCAAGCTACCTCACTTTTGGGTGTTGACCTGAACACATGTTGGTTTTGCATTGGGAAGATTGGTGTCACAGCTTCTGTTTCCTGCAATTCACCTTTTTTCCTGTGGAGGCATATTGCTTATGGATATTCTCATTGATCACTATGGGATATTGCTTTAGTTTTCCTCTTTTTCTTTTTTTTTTCTTTTTTAAAAAATATATATTTTTCTTTTTTTATGTAGTTATTATTTTTTTATTTCACTTACCATTGTATGTATCACTGATTATTTCACAATTTTTATTATCATAACGATATCATATTTAATATCAATATTAGCGCTGCACTCGCTGTGTTGTTTATTCATTTATTGGAAGTTTTTTGGTATTGAACTTTGGGTGCTGGCTGCTTTACACTTATAACACTCTTATCATTGATTTTTAATTGCTAATTTTTATCTAGCGCAGCGTTGACCTTAGGGTTTTTTTTCTTTTACAGTATATAATACAGTGCAGCCGGTGTACAGTATATAATACAGTACAGGCTGTGTACAGTATATAATACATTGCAGTCGGTGAACACAGTATACAAAACAGTGTGCACAGTATATTATACAGTGCAGGCAGTGTACAATATATAATACACTTCAGGCGGTGTACAGTATATAATACAGTGCAGTCGGTGTACAGTATATAATACAGTGCAGGCAGTCTACACAGTATATAACAGTGTTTACAGTATATACATTTTAGTCAGTGTACAGTATATAATACAGTGTACATTATATACAGTGCAGGCAGTGTACAGTATATAATACAGTGCAGGCAGTGTACTTAGTATATAATAGAGTGTGTACAGTATATAATACACTCCAGGCAGTGTACAGTATATAATGCAGTGCAGTTATGTTCGACTCAAACATATGGGGCGCTCGCAGCAAGTTCACCCACCGTGGAGCGGAACACAATGCACTGTGAAATCACAGTGCATTGACAGCTGCTGATTGGCCAAAGCATGCACCTGACCTGCATGCTTTGGCCAATCACAGCTCGATGTGCTGTGAGAGCTATGATTGGCCAATAGCAGGGTGCAGTCAGTGTACAGTATATATTACAGTGCAGACGGAGTACACAGTATATAATACAATGTGTACAGTATATAATACAGTGCAGACGGAGTACACAGTATATAATACACTGTGTACAGTATATAATACACTTCAGGTGGTGTACATTATATAAAGTGCAGCCGGTATACAGTATATAATACAGTACAGGCGGAGTACAGTATATAATACATTGCAGTCAGTGTATAGTATATAATACAGTGCTGTTGGTGTACAGTATATAATACAGTGCAGGCAGTGTACAGTATATAATACACCTCAGATGGTGTACACAGTATTTAATACAGTGTGTACAGTATATAATACAGTGCAGGCAGTGTACAGTATATGTTAGTGTATACAGTATATAATACAGCGCAGGCAGTGTACAGTATATGTTAGTGTATACAGTATATAATACAGTGCAATTGGTGTACAGTATATAATACACTTCAGATGGTGTACACAGTATTTAATACAGTGTGTACAGTATATAATACAGTGCAGGCGGTGTACAGTATATAATAGTGCAGGCAGTGTACAGTATATAATACACTTCAGATGGTGTGCAGTATATAATACAGTGCAGGCAGTGTACAGTATATGTTAGTGTATACAGTATATAATACAGCGCAGGCAGTGTACAGTATGTTAGTGTATACAGTATATAATACAGCGCAGGCAGTGTACAGTATATGTTAGTGTATACAGTATATTATACAGCGCAGGCAGTGTACAGTATATGTTAGTGTGTACAGTATATAATACAGTGCAGGCAGTGTACAGTATATGTTAGTGTATACAGTATATAATACAGCGCAGGCAGTGTACAGTATATGTTAGTGTATACAGTATATAATACAGTGCAGGCAGTGTACAGTATATGTTAGTGTATACAGTATATAATACAGTGCAGGCAGTGTACAGTATATGTTAGTGTATACAGTATATTAAACAGTGCAGGCGGTGTGCAGTATATATATTACAGTGCAGGCAGTGTACAGTAGAATATAACACACTTAAGACTTAAGAATTAAGGAAAAAAATGGCGTGGGGTCCCCCCAAAATCCATACCAGACCCTTATCCAAGCCAGCAGCCTGGCAGGCCAGGAAAGGGGGGACGAGCGAGCGCCCCCTCCTAAACCATACCAGGCCGCTTGCCCTCAACATGGGGATGGTGCTTTGGAGTGCCGCCCTACCCATTCACCAAAAAAAGTGTTAAAATGTAAAATCCACAACAGAAAGTTTTTGACAATTCCTTTATAAAAAAGAAAAAAGTGTCCCGCGATGTGCCTCCATCTTCAATCATGTTGCCCAACGGAAAATAGAATTTTTTTTTTAAAAGCTCCGCCTCGACGGGAGGCCTCATGGCAACTGCTGTCTTTTTGCTTTGAGGCAAGGGCGGGCCACCCGGTGATGTAACTGAGTGACCCTGCCCCCTTCTGACATCATGTGACATTAGAGGGGGTCAGGATCATCTGATTATGTCAGCATGTGGCCCCGCCCTTGCCTATATAGGAGCTGTCAAAGCAAAAAAACAGCAGTCGACAGGAGGCCTCCCATGGAGGCTAAGTTTTTTTTTCTTCTATTTTTTGGGTCCGTTGGGCTACGTGATTGATGATTGATGTACATCGCGGGACACTTTTTTCTTTTTAATAAAGGAAGTGTTAAAAAGTGTCTGTTGTGGTTTTTACCCTTTTTTTAGTGCATGGGTAGGGGTACAATGTACCCAATAACCATTCACATGGGTGGGCTTCCAAATTCTGATAAGTAATAATTAGTATAATTATTATATAAATTGAATACCTAGTAATAGTTAAGTTGTTATTAGTTCGTTACTATTACAGATTTTCTTATTTTCACGTTTTCGAATTTCAGATTTTTTTAGAATTTCCGATTTTTTTTTTTCAAATTTTCGATTTCTTTCTAATTTCTGAATTTCCATTTTTTTCCCGAATTTCAAGATTTTTTTCTAATTGTTGAAAGAAAGCCATAAGAAGTCCTCTTTCTAATTTGCGAGAAGCCATGTGGGAGACACAGCAAACATGTGGAAGAAGGTGCTCTGGTCAGATGAGACCAAAATTTAACTTTTTGGCCTAAAAGCAAAACGCTATGTTTGGTGAAAAACTAATGCCACCTACACACGAGCGGAATGTCCGTCAGAAAATGTCCGATGGGAGCTTTTCATCGTATATTCCGACCGTGTGTATGCCCCATCGGACTTTTTCCGTCAAAATTTCAGACGGACATAGATGGAGAACAAGTTCTATATATTTCTGACGGAACAAATTCCTATCAGGAAAACAGCTTGTCTATATGCTGTTCCGACGTACCAAAAATGATGCATACGCTGAAGCAAGTAGGAGACAACGTACGCGTTGTCCCGTCGTACGTGCTGTACGTCACCGAGTTCTTGAGGGTCAGAATTTGGTGTGACTGTGTCTATGCAAGACACCTTGAGCTGAATTCCATCGGAGAAACCTTCAGAGTTTATTCCGATGACAAAACCGCTCGTGTGTATGCGGCATAACACTGCACATCACCCTGAACACACCATCCCCACCGTGAAAATTGGTGGTGGCAGCATCATGTTGTGGGGATGCTTTTCTTCAGGGAAGCTGGTCAGAGTTGATGGGAAGATAATGGAGTCAAATACAGGGCAGTCTTATGCTGCGTACACACAATCGGAAATTCGTCCAGCAAAAGACTAATGAGAGCTTTTAGTCGGGAAATGTGACCGTGTGTATGCTCCATCGGACTTTTGCTGGCCGAATTCCAGCCAGCAAAAGATTGAGAGCATGTTCTCAATTTTTTGGTCGGAAAAAGTTCCTATCCGAAAATGTGATCGTCTGTAGCAATTCCGCCACGCAAAATTCCTATCCATCCTTGGAATCATTGAACTTCATTTTCTCGGCTTGTCGTAATGTTGTATGTCACCGCATTCTTGACGGTCAAAAGTTCAGCAAACTTTTGTGTGACCATGTGTATGCATGGCAAGCTTGAGCGGAGTCCCGTCAGAAAAGCCATCATATCTTTTTCCGACGAGAAGTCTGATCGTGTGTACGAAGCATTATGCCCCATACACACGGTCGGATTTTCCGATGGAAAATGTCCGATCGGAGCGTGTTGTCGGAAATTCCGACCATGTGTGGACTCCATCGGACATTTTCCATCTGATTTTCCGACAAACAAAGTTTAGGAGCAGGATATAAAATTTTCTGACAACAAAATCCGTTGTCGGAAATTCCGATCGTGTGTACACAAATCCGACGGACAAAGTGCCACGCATGCTCAGAATAAATGCTTTACAGTGAGCAGCCTCAGTGACTAATTCAACATTAATCTAGGTCGTTTTCTTCTTTGTTTTATTGCTTTAGATTTTGTTTCCTTGGCAGAGCACAACTTGAATCCAGTATAATCAAATACCAAGTTAGTCCAGCCTTGCATGCGCTTTTTCATACCTGAGCTGGACATCTCCCCTATGTCCAAACCTGTGCTGGATTAATTTTTGGATTCAGCAGGATACTAATTGAATCCATCTTTGGTATTATCCCTTTAAATGAAAAAAGATTTGTCATATTTTTAGTCGTTTTTGGTCTTTGGTGTCTCTTTTGACATCAGCGGCCTATATTTGTCTCTATTTTCCAACAATCTCTTCATTTTCCCTTCTCCAGGGACACATAAATTCTTTTCCTCCTGCGACCACTTGGAATAGGACACTCAGGTGGGGTGCTCTGAACCTCTATGGGACCTATAATTTTTCTATTTTCAAATCAAGTTTATACTTAGCTTTTTGGCAGCCCAGGTAAGATTAGTCTCCCTCCCACACCTATATTTCTGTGTTTTCATTCATGATTATGTATATATGTATTGGTAACTTTGCCAATTTACCAACCTTAATTCATTTTTAAAATATAGGGTTATTTTAAATAGACCTGCAGGAGGTAAATGTCTTTTTTGCATGTGTGCACTGTAATATTTTGTTCTGTTGTATGGTCTTATGGCTGCACCATCTTAAATGCATCTTTTAGGGTGTGCCCCCCAAAAATATTGTTTGAGGATAGAATTAGCCCCATCATTGGTGTGAGTGAGGATAGAATAAGCCCCATCATTGGTGTGAGTGGGGAGAGAATAAGCCCCATCATTGGTGTGAGTGGGGAGAGAATAAGCCCCATCATTGGTGTGAGTGGGGAGAGAATAAGCCCCATCATTGGTGTGAGTGGGGATAGAATAAGCCCCATCATTGGTGTGAGTGGGGATAGAATAAGCCCCATCATTGGTGTAAGTGGGGATAGAATAAGCCCCATCATTGGTGTGAGTGAGGAGAGAATAAGCCCCATCATTGGTGTGAGTGAGGAGAGAATAAGCCCCATCATTGTGTAAGTGGGGATAGAATAAGCTCCATCGCTGGCATCAATGGGAGGAAAATAAACTGTATTGATGGTGTCAACAGAAGCAAAATAAGTCCCATATCATCAGTGTTGAGAGGAAAATAACACCCTGCAGGACACGGACCTTTTCATACTATGTATCAGATGTGAACTTGTGGGCTGTCCTTTTGAAAAGTCCTGTGTGCTGCATCTTTAGTGCATTTTGTGAAAAAATGCATTGAAAATACACCGATCATTATAGTCAATGTTAACGCATGAAAAAGCAACACACTTTTTTTAGTGTGTTTTTTGAGTCACATGTCCATTTTTCCCAGGGGACCATGGAGGAAAACACATGAAAAAATGCATCATGCACATTAAAAATAGCAACAAAAACGCAACGTGCATTTCACAACACACACATGTGAACGGGCCCTTAATATAATATTGAATAAACCTCTTTGTGTAATTTGATTGCTGAATTTGACCAAAAAAAAGTGACAAACCTTTTTTTTCTTCTGTAAACCATCAAACAACAACCTTAGGCAAGTTGTGCTGTGCAATGCAAAAGCAACACTGAATCTGGGCAATAAGAGGTTAATATTGAAGAGGTCTGGATGTGTCAGCTGACCTTTACCTTTCTAATCCACTATGCAGTTTGTTTGTTTTTAATTTTCACTTTATTTTATTTCCCCTTCTGTGCAGCTGTCCAGGAACAGCACACATCCCAACCCTGATTGTAAAAGAAAAAGAGTTATTTTAAACTTTTTTTGAGAGTTTGTTAGCTTTGTCAGTTTGGTACTGTCACAAATTAAAGTTGGGTGAAATTTTTTTTGCTGCTTTACATATAAATATGCCCACTTGTGGCGCAGTCTTCCCTTTGGCCTTCAGATGTGAGCGCTTGGCTTGCTGCCGCCATGTTGGTTTGGTAAGTTGTGCTTTATTATGTTTGCAATGTTAGTGTAAAAGTTAGTTTGTTTAAATGTGACAAATATGTGTTACAATGCAAATGTATAATCTCAGATTTGTTTTATGCTCGGGCCTGATTTATTGGTTTGTGTTCAAACAGACAAGCTCTTGCACTATATAGACTCATCTTTTAACTCCAGGGAACCCTGCTAAAACCAATCCACTGGTGATGAATGGGAAGCTTGAATCCCTTTGCCATTGCTGGAGAGTGTAAAGCATTAACAACTCTCCCCTTTGCCATTGGGGGTGGATGGCAGGCATTACTTCCCTGCCCCCCTTTGCCATTGGGGGTGGATGGCAGGCTTGGCCCCCCTTTGCCATTGGGGGTGGATGGCAGGCTTGGCCCCCCTTTGCCATTGGGGGTGGATGGCAGGCTTGGCCCCCCTTTGCCAATGGGGGTGGATGACAGGCTTGGCCCCCCTTTGCCATTGGGGGTGGATGGCAGGCTTGCCCCCCCTTTGCCATTGGGGGTGGATGGCAGGCTTGGCCCCCCTTTGCCAATGGGGGTGGATGGCAGGCTTGACCCCCCTTTGCAATTGGGTTGGTTTAAATTTTCTAGTGGGGGATTGTTACATTAATAGTTCAGTGATAATTGGGGCTTGTTTAAAGGGGTTGTAAAGGTAAAAATTTTTTCACCTTAATGCATTCTATGCATTAAGGTAAAAAAACTTCTGACAATACCGCCGCCCCCAGCCCCCCGTTTTACTTACCTGACGCCTCGAAAGTCAGCTTCGCGTTCCCGACATCTATTCCTCCACTCACCCTGGCCGCTGATTGGCTACAGTGGATGGATTGGAAGCAGCGCAGCCATTGGCTCGCGCTGCTGTCAATCACATCCAATGACGCGGCGCGCTGGGGGGCAGGGCCGAGTGATACAGTGAGCGGCTATAGCCGTCGCTGTATCACGGGAGCGTGCCCACAAGCACTAACCACCATGCGAGGGAGCTCGCATTAAGGTGGTTAATGCTTGCGGGGAGGAGCTGAAACAGCCGCCGAGGGACCCCAGAAGACCAGGTTCGGGGCCACTCTGTGCAGAACGAGCTGCACAGTGAAGGTAAGTATAACATGTTTGTTATTTAAAAAAAAAAAATTTTACCTTTACAACCCCTTTAATAAACAGTACAATGTGTAATACCCTTATAGCAAACAATCACATGACTGCTGTAAAACCACATGGGTCAGTTGCTGATTGGCTACTATGGTTATTGCACTTTCCTATATGCCCTGTGTTGGTTTCCAAGCCCAGATGCATACTGAGCAGTCAGCCGTACTATAAACCATTATATAGCTTGTTTTTCTAGAACTTTTTATCTTGACTAAAACTGGTTTTAGAAATAACCTACATTACCAGGAGACAGTGGCCTGCTGCTGTGGATCTCTCCTGCAGAAAATGCTAGTTGTCTGGCTCTTTGGCTGCTGAGCTCCAGTGTAGACTTCATTTATTGTCAATTGTTCACCCACTTGGAAGATGTGCTTTGCAGGAAATGTTGCTTGTTGAATTTCTCAATCCATTGTAACACTTGTGTGAATGCACCCTAGGAGTCATTAACCCTCGGTTCACACCTATGTGTTTTTAGTGCGTTTTGTAGTTTGCAGAAAATGTTCCTTTAAAGGAGCACTGATCAGTGTATTCTGACAGCAGAGGGGGTCCGCTGTCAGAATACAATAACACAGCGGAAAAGATTTCTCTATCCACCTCGCTTAAGTGGACGGAGAATAGGTTCAGTTTGACTGTAACTGTATGGCTAGCCTTAGAGTAACTAAACCATGACAAGTAGGGATGAGCTTTGTGTTCGAGTCAAACATCGGCTGTTAGATCGTTCGTCGAATTGCGAACGATATGGGCCGTTCGCGCCAAATTCGTGTGACGCCTCACGGCCCATAATTCACTGCGGCATCGCAGTGCATTGCTGGCTGATGATTGGCCAAGTATGCACTATGACCCGCATGCTTGGCCAATCACAGCGCCGTCAGTAGAGAGAGCTGTAATTGGCCAAAGCCAGGGTGGCTTTGGCCAATTATGGCTCAGGGGGTTTAGAACACGCCCCACACTATATAAGGCTGCCTGCACGGCGGCCCTGTGTAGTGTGTGTTCCGGCGTTGAGATACATAGACAGAGAGACAGTGTCATTTCATTTGAGTTAGCTAGATTAGGTAGGACAATCAGTGAGTTAGCTGCAGGTATATGCATTCCAGGTGTTGCATATATATATATATACACTGTATTCAGTTTAGCTAGATCCGTTCCTGTTATCTTCTTACTGACAGGCAGGCTTGTCTTGTTACAGTATTTACAGCTACCTGAAGAAAATTGCTGGTGTTCTTTTGATCCTATTAGTACCACAGTCAGGCAGCTAGACTATTTACAGTTAGTGTAGTGCGTCCTGCTCACAGTGTTCAGCTAAAACTACAAGTTAGTGGGGTGCGTTCTGCTCACAGTGTTTAGCTAAAACTACAAGTTAGTGCGGTGCGTCCTGCTCAGTGTTCAGCTAACACTACAAGTTAGTGTAGTAAGACCTCTGCACAGTGTTCATCTAAAACTACAAGTTAGTGCAGTGCGTCCTGCTCACAGTGTTCAGCTAAAACTACAAATTAGTGCGGTGCGTCCTGCTCACAGTGTTCAGCTAAAACTACAAGTTAGTGGGGTGAGACCTCTGCACAGTGTAAAGCTAAAACTACAAGTTAGTGGGGTAAGACCTCTGCATAGTGTTCATCTAAAGCTACAAGTTAGTGCGGTGCGTCCTGCTCAGTGTTAAGCTAAAACTACAAGTTAGTGTAGTGAGACCTCTGCACAGTGTTCATCTAAAACTACAAGTTAGTGCGGTGCGTCCTGCTCAGTGTTAAGCTAAAACTACAAGTTAGTGCGGTGCATCCTGCTCAGTGTTAATCTAAAACTACAAGTTAGTGTGGTGAGACCTCTGCACAGTGTTCATCTAAAACTACAAGTTAGTGCGGTGCGTCCTGCTCAGTGTTCAGCTAAAACTACAAGTTAGTGCGGTGCATCCTGCTCAGTGTTCAGCTAAAACTACAAGTTAGTGTAGTGAGACCTCTGCACAGTGTTCATCTAAAGCTACACGTTAGTGCGGTGCGTCCTGCTCACAGTGTTCAGCTAAAACTACAAGTTAGTGGGGTGAGACCTCTGCACAGTGTTCAGCTAAACTACAAGTTAGTGCGGTGCGTCCTGCTTACAGTTTTCAGCTAAACCTCCAAGTTATTTTTTTCCTTGTCAAAAGAAGTTTATTGAGTATACAATGTTATAAAGATACATAAAGTAAGTTTACAAGGATCTATAAAGTAAGCTCATTGTTTTACAGTAGGGTTTATATAGGTAAATATCAACAAGTTATTTTTTTGTGAGCTCTGCACAGTGTTCAGCTAAAGCTTCCTGTAGAAGGTTGGTGGTGTTTTCCTGATCCTATCACTACCGCAGGCAGCTAAAAAAGCTACAAGTTAGTTTTTTTGCGAGCTCTGCACAGTGTTCAGCTAAAGCTACCTGTAGAAGGTTGGTGGTGTTCTCATACTACAGGCAGGCAGTTGATTTTTCTAGCTGCAGTATCAATATAAATATATATATATATATATATATATATATATATATATATATATATATATATATATATATATATATATATATATATATATATATATATATATATATATATATATATATATATGCATACATATATATATCCCAGCTTAGTGGAGCTACAGGCCATTAGTATGTCTGGAAGGCCAAGAAGGAGAGGCAGACAGTCACAAGCCAATAAGAGAGGGCAAGCAGGCTCTGTGTCTAGTGCTGGTCCTGGAGACAGTGCATCCTCATCAGCACGTGGCCGTGGGACATGCTTGGCCTTTTTTTCAGCAGCTGGCCGTGTTGAGCAGCAACATGCGGAAGACTTGGTCGAGTGGATGACCAAGCCGTCCTCATCCTCCTCATCCTCTCACCCATGCCCAGGGAACTTTGGCAAAGCAGCGGCCTCTTCCCTCGGCTCAATGTCATCAGTGACTCCTTCCCTAGCCACACCATGTCCTCCTGAGGAGTCCCTCGAACTGTTTGACCACAGTGTTGGGTACATGCTCCAGGAGGATGCCCAGCATTTGGAAGGCTCTGATGATGATACTGAGCTCGATGAAGGCAGTAATATGAGCACGGACAGAGGGGGTGCCAAGAAGGATAGCAATCTGGCAGTCATGCTCCCCCTGCTGCAGCATACTGCCAGGTTTGCTCCAGTGATGAGAAGGGAGGGGATGATGAGGTCACTGACTCAACGTGGGTGCCTGATAGGAGAGAGGAGGAGGAGGAGGCGGAACATCACCAACGAGGCTGGGTGCCCTCCAGGGGCCAGCCTAAGGGCAGCACATCGACTGCATCACACCCCAAAGCTCCACATGTGCAGGGCGCTGCAGTCTCTGCACGTTATTCAAAAAGTTCTTTGGTGTGGGCCTTTTTTGAGACGAGTGCATCAAATTGCACCGCTGCTATTTGAAACATATGTCTCAAGCGTATCTCGCGTGGCCAAAACATCTCCCACTTGGGTACCACATGCTTGACCAGACATATGTTTACCTGCCATGCAGTTAGTTGGCAAGCGTATCTAAAAGACCCACAACAAAGAGGACCTCTCCTTGTTCCTCATCAGCTGAGATCTCCAACCCCACTATACCTTCAGTCCTCTCTGAGACCTGCACTGAGAGGAATGAAGGTGTAGAATTAGGTGTGTCACAGCCAAGTACTTGTGGGCAATCTGCTTTTGGTACACCGATGTCAGATTGTACCAGGCAAATTTCCCTGCCCCAGCTGCTGCACCGCCGAAAGAAGTTTGCTCCCAGCCATCCACATGCCCAGCGGTTGAATGCTAGCTTGGCAAAATTGCTAGCACTTCAACTGCTGCCTTTTCAGTTGGTAGACTCTGCCCCCTTCCGTGAGTTTGTGGAATGTGCGGTTCCTCAGTGGCAGGTACCCAAACACCACTTTTTCTCACGGAATGCGATTCCGACTCTCTACCGGCATGTGGAAGTTAATGTCCATGCCTCGCTGGACAGGGCGGTAAGGTGCATATTACCGCTGACTCATGGTCCAGTGGCATGGACAGGGACGTTACCTAAGTTTCATGGCGCATTGGGTGACTCTGCTGGCAGCTGGGAAGGATGCAGGACAAGGTGCAGTAGTGTTGGAGGTTGTTCCGCCACCACGCCTCCAAAATGCTAATGATTGTGACACACCTCTCTCCTCCACCCCCTCCTCTTCTTCTTCCTCCATGGCCTCTTCCTGTGCTTTGTCCTCGGAACCAGCGGTGCTCTGTAGCCGTTCAAGGAGCTACGTAAGTACGCAGGCCAAAAGATGCCATGCGGTGCTTGAGCTGGTGTGCTTGGAGGACAGGAGCCACACTGGGGCAGAGGTTCTGTCAGCTCTGCAGGGGCAGGTTCAGAGGTGGTTGATGCCACGCCAACTTAAGGCAGGAATGGTGGTTTGCGACAATGGCACCAACCTCCTCTCTGCCCTCCGACAGGGACAAATGACCCATGTGCCCTGTTTGGCTCACGTCCTTAACTTGGTGGTGAAGCGGTTCTTGGGCAGGTACCCGGGCTTACAGGATGTCCTGAGGCAGGCCAGGAAAGTCTGTGTGCTTTTCCGCCGGTCATATAATGCCAGTGCTTGGCTGACGGACCTCCAAAAGGAGTTTTAACTTGCCCAAGAACCGCCTAATCTGTGACATGCCCACCAGGTGGAACTCAACGTTGGCCATGCTGCAGATGCTTCACACGCAGCAGAGGGCCATCAATGAGTACCTGTGCGACTATGGCACCAGGACAGGGTCAGGGGAGCTTGTTTTTTTTCCCCACGCCAGTGGGCCATGATCAGGGATGCATGCACTGTTCTGTCACCATTTGAGGAGGCCACGAGGATGGTGAGCAGTGACAGTGCATGCATCAGTGACACTGTCCCCCTTGTCCACCTGTTGGAGCACACGCTGCGTGGAATAATGGACAGGGCACTTGAGGCAGAACAGAGGCAGGAAGAGGAGGACTTCCTTAGCTCTCAAGGCCCCCTTTATCCAGACAGTGTTCCTGGGTGCCCGCCGATCACACAGGAAGAGGACGAGGAGGAGGAGCCTGGCACTCAGCATCAGCAGCAGTCTTTAAGGGATCAGTCCCAAGAAACACATGGACTTGTACGTGGCTGGAAGGAGGTGGCTGTGGACCATGTCATCCTTAGTGACCCAGAGGACTCCGGACCGAATGCCTCAGCAAACCTATGCTGCATGGCCTCCCTGATCCTGCAAAGCCTGCGTAAGGATCCTCGTATTCGTGGTATCAAGGAGAAGGACCAATACTGGCTGGCAACCCTCCTTGATCCACGTTACAAGGGTAAGGTTGCGGACCTTATCTTGCCATCGCAGAGGGAGCAGAGGATGAAACCTCTTCGGGAGGCCTTGCAGAAAGGTCTGTGCAACGCGTTCCCAGAGACTGGGAGGTTACAAACTCCTGTTTCTGGACAACGTGTTGCTGAGGCTTCGGTCAGTCAAAGAAGGAGCGGTGGAGAAGGTGGCCGTCTGACCGATGCGTTCAGACAATTTTTTGGTCTGCAGCCCCAAGGTATGATCGGTTCCAGCAACCATCGCCAGCATCTGTTTTACATGGTGCAGGAATACCTAGGGGCAAGATCTGACTTGGACACCTTTCCCACCGAAAATCCTCTGGGTTACTGGGTCTCAAGGATGGATCACTGGCCAGAGCTTGCACAGTATGCAATTGAGCTACTGGCCTGTCCTGCAACCTGCGTTCTTTCGGAACGCACATTCAGTGCTGCTGGAGGCTTTGTAACCGATCACAGGGTGCGTCTGTCCACCGACTCGGTCGATCAACTGACCTTCATAAAAATGAATCAGTCTTGGATCACCACCAGCTACCAAGCACCTGATGCTGATTCAACCAAATATTTTTTTTTGAAATCTCAGATCCCTTCAAAGACTGCCTATGCTGATGCTGAGTGACTATCCCTGAGTAATTATCCTCTTCCTCCTCAATCATCACGCTGATAGCTTGTAAGAACATTTTTGGTTCTGGGCGCCACCACCAGTGCCTAAGGCCCAATTTTTCAGCCCCTGTTTAACAGGGGCGTGTAATTACAATTTTTAAAGCAATACTTTGCAGCAGGGCTCATTTCTGCGTTCCAACTAGAGTATCTGTGAGGGGTTGCAGTGTTGTGGTACCAGCACCACCACCAAAGACCCAATTTTTCTGCCCTTGTTCAACAGGGGCATGTAATTACAATTCTTGATCTAATATTTCACAGCAGGGCCCCGTGAGAGCTTACAGTGTTGTGGCCACAACAACACCGAAGGCCCAAATTTCTGCTGAGTATATAGGGCAGGCCCCTACTTTCAAACATCTAACTTACAAACGACTCCTACTTGCAAACGGAAGGAGACAACAGGAAGTGAGATGAAATCTACCCCTAGGAAGGGAAATTCTCTCCTGTAAGAGTTAATATGGGAAAAACATTTCTCCTTTCCACTGATGCTTTCCAATCCTTGTTCCACAAAAAAACCCAAATTTTCAAAAAACATTTGTCATTGGGACAAAAAGTGAGGTGAAATCTTCTGAAGAGGAGGACAGACAGCAAAACAAATGTCACAGGGGTGATAACCCTTCCCTATGTTTTCCAAAAAGCTTAAAAAAGATTTTTTGGCTGGAGCTAAACACGTTAAAAATGTACCCGTTCAAAATTACAAACAGATTCTACTTAACAACAAACCTACAGTCCCTGTCTTGTTTGCACCGCCTGTATACTGCTGTTCAGAGTATATAGGGCCTAGTGGCCCCACACCTTTCCTTATTTTAATTTGGGTGCGGGGTTCCCCTTAATATCCATACAAGACCCAAAGGGCCTGGTAATGGACTGGGGGGTACCCATGCCGTTTGTCTCATTGATTTTCATCCATATTGCCAGGACCCGACATTACATTAAGCCCGTAAGCAGTTTTAAATGAGATTTTTCCTTTAAAAATGACATTTTGTGCAGGGACTGTTCTAAATACGGGAAACATGCGCCACTTTACAGGCATACTATAGACACTCCCCAGGTACGATATTTAAAGAAATATTTCACTTTTTTTTTTTTTTACTTTAAGCATCATTAAAATGACTGCTCCTGAAAAAACGGCCGTTTTTAAAAGTTCTTTTTGCATTGATACATGTCCCCTGGGGCAGGACCCGGGTCCCCAAACCCTTTTTAGGACAATACCATGCAAATTAGCCTTTAAAATGAGCACTTTTGATTTCGAACGTTCGAGTCCCATAGACGTCAATGGGATTCTAACGTTCGTTCAAATTTTCGGTCTGTTCGCAGGTTCTGGTGCGAACTGAACCGGGGGGTGTTCGGCTCATCCCTAATGACAAGTATGCAGAGACACTTGTTACTTAAGCTGCCCATACAAGGATTGAAATTTGGGCGATTCAGCGGGGTCCAGCTGAATTTTGATCCATGTTTGACCACTGTGATAGAACAGAAATCAGTTTATCCCAGGACGATCAGTCCTGCAGGCAGATTGCTGATCTGTATATTTTGCAGCTAGGTTCCCACTATTGTGATGTCAGACATCGTATGTGATTCGCACCACATTGTAATCACATGCGATGCCTATGTGATGCATATTCAGCCATACAGATTGTGGCTGAATTTGCATCGCATTCGTACCAAAATGGGGCAGGGACCCTCTTTTGGTATCCACTGGAATTGGATCTCATGGGCGTTCACACCAATGCGATCCAATTCCTGCACCATTTCAATTTACACTGCGAACCGATCTTGGGGTGTCATTAACTTTGTATTGACACCCACAGTGGTCTGCATAGGGCAGTGTGACCTGCCTGCCAGAGATATGCGATGCAGCAACCTGCACAGGAATCACATTGGTTCCCGTATCGCATATGTGTGAAAAAGAGCTGCACGGTTAATCGTTAAGAATCGAGATTGTGATTCTTCCCCCCTTTCTATCTTAAAGGCATTTTCCTGATTCTATGCAGAGCTCTCTGCTCAAGCCGATAGCTGTCAAAAAACAGGGTGGGGTCCCCCTAAAATTCATACCGGGCTCTTTAGGTCTGGCATCAATTTTTAAGGGGAACTCCATGCCAAAATCTAAAAAAATTTAAAAAATTGGTGTGGGTCTCCCCTAAATCCATACCAGACCTTTATCTGAACAAGCACCCTGGCAGGCCCGGAAAGGGGGACGAGTAAGTGCCTGAACCATACCAGGCCGCTTACCTCCCAAAGCACACCTTCCCCATGTTGATGGGGACAAGAGCCTCTTCCTCACAACCCTGGCCATTGGTTGTCAAGGTCTGTGGGTGGGGGCTTTACAGAATCTGGAAGCCCCCTTAAACAAGGGGACTCCCAGATCCCAGCACCCCAATGTGAATGGGTATCGGATACATTGTACCCCTACCCATTCACCAAAAAAAGTCTCAAAGTAAAAACCACAACACAGTTTTTGACAATTCCTTTTATTAAAAAAAGAAAGTGTCCAATGATGTCCATCCATCTTCAATCACGCCGCCCGACTGACCCAAAAAATAGGGAAAAAACTCCTCAATTGACAGCTGTTATATAGGAGGGGAGAGGGCAACCCGGTGATGTAACTGAGACCCTGCCTCTTCTGACATGTGACATCAGAGGAGGGTGGGGTCAGATATGTAAGAGCTGTCACTACAAAAAATTCACTGGGGGACCTCCCGTGGAGGCGGAGTATTCTATTTTTTGAGTCTGGCGGTTGGTGTGATTGATGTATATCAGGGGACACGTATTCACATAGGGGTGGGGTCAGGGGGTGCCTTTGTTAAAGGGGGGCTACCAAAATCTGATATTAAATAGTATAATTACTATTTAATTTAATACCTAGTAATAGTTGGTTATAAATTCAGATTTTCTCAAGTCATCTTCCAGGACGGCACACCTGAGAGATGAGAGGCTCCTCCCGACAGGAAACACAATCAATCAACAGCTGTTTTAAGTCCACACCCTTCCCCTTGATCCTCAGTTTTTGTTTGTGTTTCTCCCTACACAGCGAAACTGTTTGTTTTTTTCCAAATGACCGAAGCCTGGGGCTGGTGGTCTCCCCCTGGGAGCCGGACCAAATGCCTGGGAAGCCTCTGGGTCTGGCAGGATATATTTATCCTTCCCGGGGGGTTCCCCTATCCTTTCTTCAGGGGGGCAGCAAGAACTGGGAAAGCCCCCCTGATAGCTGAAGGCCCCTGGGTACAGTGGTGTACCCAGAACTTCAGGGGCCCTTATCCTGTCTCCCCCCTTACCTGTCCGGGCGTCCGTTCAGACGGGGGTGCTGGCCGTCGGTTCTTTCCAGGGGGATCGTATCCCCTGACTTCTGGGCCCCTGGTAGCTCGCGTGGGCTGCTGGGGAGGGCACCGCCTGAACGACCCGCGTTCTTACCCAGAAGGGAAGGCTGAGAGTCAGCAGGAGCAGGCGCCCACATCCTCCTTTCGAGGAGGCACCAATTCACTATGGTAATTGTCTGCCTAAACCACCTCAGATGGGAATGAGGAACGTACGGCATTGCCCCCCCCCCATGTGTATATACTGACTGGTACAGTGCAGGACACAGCCTAACCTTGCAGCTCCCTAAAGGGACAGCAGTTGGAGGGGGGGCACTTTGGCGGCTATCCTCCTTGCGTGTGGACCATAAGGATGGAAAAGCAAGCCCGGTGGTTGTGGCAAAAGGGGGAAGACGACAACGGTGAGTCAAAAATCCCCAATCCCAGCCAGATTGTTTCTGGGCATTTGAGATCATCTCCCCTGGGGTCTGGATTCAAATAGCCCAGAAGCTTTTGCTAAGAACACCAGCCACAGCTCCCTCTTACATCAATGATGCTGTATGGTGGACAAGTAGTGCAGAGGAGCGAATGTGCCTAAACCACCTCAGATGGGAAAGAGGTAGGTAAGGCATTTTTTTTTTCCCCTTCCACCTATATTTAGTGAGTGGTGCAGTGCAGGGCCTGGGGTCTGCATAACAGAACAGCCCAGAAGCTACTGCTAGAAACCACCAGCCACAGCTCCCTCTTATAGCAGAGACACTGTGGTTATCACAATAGTAGGTTGCCAGCCTCTCCCTACATACCCGGTTGTGGTACATTAGTAGGGGTGACTATAGCAAAGGGGGTGACCTGGTAGAACAAAGAGTTCCTTACTGGCCAGGTATACCACTGAACAAATTATTAATGGTGCAATGGTTGAAGGATTCAGGAGTAAGCTCCCTTGCTCAGCAGGTGCACTAGGTTATCTGGCCCTATTAGCCCAGCTGCTAGGAATCTGAAGTTGCTCCAAGATGCTTAAAAGCTGACCTAACCTTCAACAATGTGGAGGGACCAAGCTTCTGTGTGGCACAGTAGGGGTTCCCTTGTGACAGATCCTCCTTTTGGGGGTTGCTTGCTATGGGTAACTTTTCATAAGCTCCAACCTCCCACTCCACTCTTACATTGTGGTTATATTTTAATGCAGGGGGTAAGAAAAACCTTTTTGTTGGTTTGGGCTACAGTCCACTCAGTGACAGATCTAAAAGCGATTTACCATAAATCGTTTTCCTATATCCTTTGAATAAGGATTTTCTGTGCAAACATATGCAAGAGCTAGATGGCTATATGATTGCTCCAGGCTAAATTGGTAACCACCCTTTCTAGGGGTCTTAAATTGGTCTCTAGGGCTGGGCTCATTGAGACTTTAGTTACTAATCAGCCCCACCCGTGTATGAGCTGGCTAGCGTTTGCTCAATCTACGGAGGTAAGGTAGGACAACAGCTACTATAGTAAGGTGTCCAACCATTTTAGGATTGGTTCCTTCACTGGTGGTGAAGGATTAGTATCTACAGCCCAGGCTAGACCTATGAAATAAATTGCCCTTGTTTTGGTTATTTCATAAAGGGATACACCATGACTCCTTGGCTGCTCACCAGTAGACCTCAGTAGTGAAGGTTTGTCCTTGCTGGGGTGTTTGGTGGCACAGCAGAAATACACATTGAGATTTGTGACATCTCTGCTCATAAGGGGTATATTGCTGTACATCAGAAATGCACTGCACTGAAGCTTGTTGGGTGTCCTTTATGTCCTAAAGGTACTGCTTTGTTTGGCTACAGATCAGAAAAATACAACAGGGAAGGTGGTCTGTACTTTCTGGTTTTGTGCCGCACGGCAGAAACGCACATCATTGAGTCTGGTAAAGACATCTCTGCTCATAAGTGTTATATTGCTGCACATCAGACCTACACAAGATTGAGGTCTGTCTGTGGGGGTTTTGTGTCCTGTATTACTGCCTTATTGGTTGCTTATCAGAAAGGCAGCAGGAAAGATTGATGGTCCTGATTTGTCGGGCTCCATAACAGAAGTAAAAATTGAACCTGGGCCAGGGGTAGTACATATACTGCCTTTGGTAATCGGTACAGCACCACAAAGTGGCGTCGTGCTGATTCAGACAGTGCTATTAACGGCAATGGCTGCCGATTTTAGGCATGCGATTTGACATGTTGAGTCGCATGCCAAATCGCTTGAAGATGGATGTGCTATCTCTATTCAGAATTGTTAGATTGTTGCACATCAGAGATATACACGACTGAGGTCTGTCTGTGGGTCCTGTATTACTGCCTTATTGGTTGCTTATCAGAAAGGCAGCAGTGAAGATGGATGGTCTTGATTTTGTTGGAAAATACAAAATTGAACCTGTGCCTGGGGTAGTACACATACTGCCATTGGTAATCAGTGCAGCACCACAAAGTGGCCCGTACTGATTCAGACAGTGCTATTAACGGCAATGGCTGCCGATTTTAGGCATGCGATTTGACATGTTGAGTCGCATGCCAAATCACTTGAATATGGATGTGCTATCTCTATTCAAAATTGTTGTTGCACATCAGACACATACAAGATTGAAGGTTGTCTGTCCTTTATGTCTTACATTTACTGCCTTATTGGCTGCATATCAGAAAGGACACAACAGTGAAGGTTGTTTGTCTTTTTTTGATTTTGTTTTTGCTGCTCAGCAGGGAGACACATTGAGCGTGATGGCATCTCTGCTCAGTATTGGTATATGCTAAACATCAGACATACACAAAGATGTAACATTGTTTGTGTCCTGTATGTCCTATATTTACTGCCTTATCGTCTGTATATCAGAAAGGCACAGCAGTAAGTGGTGTTTCTCATTGATCTTCCTTGCTGTTTCTTAGGTATACACAGTAGGGGGTTGTTGGCTGCACTCCTCCAGGGAGCCACAGCATGGGGACCCCTTGTTTGTTCGACCTGAAAACTGCTTTTCCTGCGACCTGTGTAATCTTGAGGTCTGTGGTTCCGTAAGCAGGGACTGCTGGAGACGCTGCAAACTGGAGTTGCACAGTCACGAATGGTACCCTTTGGAAGCCATAGTATATGACTTCTCAGGCGTCTTGCAGTCCCAAGTGGCAGGTTGGGTCGCACGGGTGTGGGAACCCTAAGCTTATCTGTCCCTCCTGTTGAGGTTTTGCTACGCAGCAGGGATACTCATTGTGGAGTTATTGCCTTATTTTGCAGTAGACCAGAAAGATCGCAGCTGTAAAGGCTGTCTGTTGTTTATTTGTTTTTATGTTGCTGCACAGCAGAAATACTCGACATTGAAGCTTGTTGGTGCTTTCTGTTTTATATTGCCTTACCTTAAGGCACTTCAGAAAAACCCAATGCTGTAGGTTGCTTGTGTTCTTTCTGTGTTGGTTCTATGTAACTGCACTACAGAACTGCATAACAGAAAGGATTGTCTTATAACTGTACTTGGAGGTTTGTCATAAATACGCAACATAGAAGTTTGGGTCTTTCTGTCTTCTCCTTAAGGCCTTGTTTTGCTGTACATCAGTAAAACACCATTGTAAAAGGTGGTTCCCGTCCTTTTTGTATTTACCAGTTATGACCTAGCTAGCTGCACTTCAGAAATGCGGAGCATTTAAGGTGTGTTTGTGTCTTAATGTTTACATATTGGCCGCACATCAGAAAACCAGACTGTGAGGTTCAGATTTGGGTCTCTTCCCATGTTTGATATGTTGGTTTAGCTAGTCACACTCAGATACACAACATTTTTGTCTATGTTTGTGTCCTTTCTGTTTAAATCTATTGTGCTATGTCCACAATCTATGATTTTTTCTTTTTATTTGTGATATTAATAATACATGTATCACCTTTTGTATTTCAGCCTTCTCTTCCGTGGAAGGGCCAGGAGTTCTGGCTGCAAATGTCACATGTCAGAAAGCCTCGACCCCTTACTTTCAGGGATGCCAGAGCCATTTCATAGGGTTGAAGCCCGGTAGAGTTATGGGTCACTGGAGGAAGACGATAATGAGTCGCCCTGTAATAAGAACTTGGGAAGTTCGGTTCAGAGGAGTTTTATGGCCTGAAGATGATGTATACCCGACCAAATAGGTTACAGCTCGGTGCATGGCCTTCATTTTGATCTTCTAGCAAAACTAGATGTAGCAGTATGAGTGTTCTCCTCCTGCTACGGATGTTAATCTCCTGAGTAGGCTCTCAGGCATAAGTAAAACTATAGATTGGGCATGCCTTAAACCCAGGGGTTAAGTTTTTGTTAATCTATTTCCCTTAAGTAGGTTTCCCTTCAATCTTTGCTGACGTAAAGATAAAAATGAACAAAAAAGGTTGTCTGTCAGGGGCCCCCCTTTTGGCAGTTTTATTTCCCTGGACAGGGTTGTGTTAAGACAGGCTCCCTTATTGATCAATGTAGTGTCCTTGTCTTACAACACAGCTCTCCGATTAATCTTTTTAGTGGTTCTAAGCAGCACCTATAGGCAGAATAGGCCATTGTTGTTAGATGTGTGACAGGCAACATTGATAACCTACAAGTTTAACATGTTTTCTGATTCCATCTTTAAGAGCCCACTCCACCTAGATCCTGCATCCGAAGCAGAGAAGGCAGGGACACTGGTGGAGTAGACCGGCAGATCAGCCGCATGATCCAGCTAAGATACCTTCATCAAGCATATGGAGTGAAGGTAAAGCTCACTGCAGAACCGAGGTTCGCCAAGAGGGTCTTGCAGTGGTCCCACCCTAAAGGTAGGCCTGAGCTACTTGATTATCCTCTCAGGTGTGCCGTCCTGGAAGATGACTTGAGAAAAGTACTAGTTACTTACCGGTAACTGTCTTTCTAGGAAATCTTCCAGGACGGCAGGCCTACTTTCCACCCGTTGGAGGAGGGAAAATTTTAGAACACTAGAAGGTGAGTACCTATGAGGAATGATTTCCCTTGTGAAACAGGTTCAGGAGTTACTTCTCTACAAACTGAGGATCAAGGGGAAGGGTGTGGACTTAAAACAGCTGTTGATTGATTGTGTTTCCTGTCGGGAGGAGCCTCTCATCTCTCAGGTGTGCCGTCCTGGAAGATTTCCTAGAAAGACAGTTACCGGTAAGTAACTAGTACTTTTTCAATTTTCGGGTTTTAGAATATTTTTTTCAAGCTTCGCTATCTCTCCCCGGCTTCGCTATCTTGCATTTTACATCAACATGTCCTTCATTATATTCCTGCCCACAGTTCTAGGGTCCCATGGGAATTGAACCTTCAACCCTTCGATTCAAACTTCAAGAGCTTACAGACTGCACCACAGAACCAGAAGACCTAAGAAGTGGGAGGAATAATGCTCCATCGTTTGTGTCGGTGGAAGGAATAGTGTCCCAAGGGTGAGATTACGGCAAGCAAAGGGCTGCATCCGGCCCCTGGGCCACCATTTGGAGACCACTGTCCTATTGGAAGCAAGCTGGCAAAAAACCTTCCAGGCAAGTGGAAACTGAGTCTGAGGAGGAAAGGGAAAGTGTTCCCCCCTCAACCATTGATTCTGAGGATGAGGGGGCGGCAGAGGAAACTAGATCATCTAGGTATAAGCTTTCGCTTGACAAGGTGGACGACTTACTCAAAGCTATTTATAGCACTTTGGAGATTCAGGATAGTCTTCCCTGTTCATAAAGTTCTAACAGACGCCATTAAAAAGGAATGGAAGGATTCATAAATAGGACAATTTCATTTTCCAAAGCCCTCAAAAGGTTTCCTTTTGAGGAAAATGAAGAATTGGCTTGGAATAAAAAAATAAAAAATAAAAATAGATGCCACCTTTTCACAAGTATCTAGAAAGACAGATCTGGCTTTCGAGGATATGGGCATTCTTCTCCCTACTACTACTCCTACTACTACTCCCTACTACTCTGTCTTCTCCCTACTACTGCTCCTACCAACTCTCGCTCATTCTACATCCATACACTGATAAAACCTCCAGTACTCTGAGCCATGCCCCTTCACATAAATCACAGTCCCACATTACCTCCCTCACCCTCCTGCTTCTCCTAATCTCTGGTGACATATCCCCAAACCCTGGGCCACCATCATCTGTCTTTGCCCAACGCTCCCATCCCCCTACACCCTCTGGCAGGAGCCGTAACCCACAGAACTTGGTCTCTATTCCTCTTTCCAAAACCAGCCCCCCCTTTTCCTGTGCCCTGTGGAATGCACGTTCTGTCTGCAACAAACTCACCGCCCTTCACGACCTCTTTATCACAAATTCCTTTAACCTACTTGCCATTACTGAAACCTGACTTCATGAATCGGATACTATTTCTCCTGCTTCCCTCTCCAATGGGGGCCTTCTCTGGACTCACTCCCCCAGACCAAGTGGATGTAAGGGAGGTGGAGTGGGAATCCTAATAGCCCCATGCAGCACCTATCAGGTTCTTCACCCACCTCCCTCTCTGACACTCTCCTCTTTTGAGGCACATTGCATTCGTCTTTTCTCTCCCATTTCTCTAAGAATTGCTGTCATCTACCGGCCCCCTGGACCAGTATCAGCCTTTCTTGATGACTTCTCTGCCTGGCTACCCTACTTTCTCTCTTCTGAAATCCCCACAATTATTCTTGGGGACTTCAACATCCCTGTCAACACTAACACTACTATTACTTCTAAACTTCTCAGTCTAACCTCATCGCTTGACCTGAAGCAATGGATACAGGCTCCTACCCACTCCAACGGCAACACCCTTGACCTTGCCTTCTCCTATCTGTGCACTCCGTCCAACCTTTCCAACAATCCACTCCCACTCTCTGATCACCACCTTATTAGTTTTGCTCTCTCCTTGTCTTCCACCTCTTCTCCCTCCAACGGCCTAACAATTACACGTAGAAACCTTCGCCACCTCAACCCTTCTCTTCTCTACTCTGCTACTGATCACCTCTATGACAAAATCTCACCTCTGTCCTGCCCCAACCTAGCTACTTTCATCTACAACAGCTCACTGTCTTCCTCCCTAGACAAGCTTGCCCCCCTCACTACACGCAGAATTAGGCCCCGACTGCTACAGCCCTGGCAAACAGATGACACCAGAAGTCTCAGAAAACGTAGCCACGCTCTTGAGCGCCTGTGGCATAAGACTAAGACCCAGGAAGATTTTACACAATATAAATCTGCCCTCCTAAAATACTACTCCTGCCTTCACACTGCCAAACAGACCTACTTTATCACACTCATTAACACCTTCTCATCCAGTCCACGTCAACTCTTCTCTACCTTCAACACTCTACTCTGTCCTCCACTGCCTCCACCCACCAACTCACTCACTGCCCAGGAGATTGCCAATCACTTCAAAAAACTAAGATTGATACAATTCATGAGGAGATCACAAATGCACAAAAACCTCCCCCCATGCAACACCCCATGTCCACAGACACAATCATTACTTCCCTCATTCAACCCTGCTACTATTACTGAGGTTGCTAAACTTTTATCTAGCACTCATCTAACCACTTGCCCCCTGGATCCTGTTCCCTCGCAAATGCTACGCTCACCCTCTGACTTGATTCTACACTCTCTAACTCACATTTTCAACCTCTCCCTCTCTTGTGGCATCTTCCCAAACTCTCTAAAACATGCGCTAGTCACCCCCATACTAAAAAAGCCCTCACTGGATCCCACCATCTCCTTACTCTCCTTCTCCTCCAAACTTCTTGAAAGACTGGTCTACAACCGACTAAGCGACCATCTGACCATGAATAAACTTCTTGATCCCCTTCAGTTCGGTTTTTGCCCTCAACACTCCACGGAAACTGCTCTCCTTAAACTCTCAAATGACCTACTAATGGATAAAGCCAATGGACACTATTCTGTACTACTTCTCCTGGATCTCTCTGCTGCCTTTGACACAGTGGACCACCCCCTCCTCCTCAAAAAACTCCACTCCTTTGGTCTCCGTGACTGTACTCTTCGCTGGTTCTCATCCTACCTATCCCACCGCTCCTTCAGTGTCACTTACAACTCTACTTCCTCCTCTCCTCTTCCTTTTTCCATTGGGGTCCCCCAAGGTTCTGTTCTTGGACCTCTCCTTTTCTCAATCTACACCACCTCCTTGGGTCAGTTGATTGCCTTCCATGGCTTTAAATATCATCTCTACGCTGATGACACCCAAATCTATCTCTCCACCCCCCAGCTCTCTCCATCTGTCTCCTCACGCATTACCAACTTACTAGCAGACATATCAGCCTGGATGTCACATCACTTTCTCAAACTCAACCTATCCAAAACCGAGCTCATGATATTTCCTCCCTCAGGTGCCACTTCCCCTGATTTCCCTGTCAAGATCAACGGCTCAACTATCAACCCATCTCCCCACGCCAAGGTCCTAGGTGTAATCCTGGACTCTGAACTAACATTCCGACCCCACATTCTATCACTATCCAAAGCTTGCCGCCTCAGTCTTCGCAACATCTCCAAGATATGCCCCTTCCTAACCAATGACACCACAAAGCTTCTAATCCACTCCCTGGTCATCTCCCGCCTCGACTACTGCAACTCCCTCCTCATTGGTTTACCTCTAAATAGTCTATCCCCACTTCAGTCCATCATGAACGCTGCTGCCAGGCTCATCCACCACACAAACCGCTCAGCGTCTGCCACACCCCTCTGCCAATCCCTCCATTGGCTGCCACTCAGTCACCAAATTAAATTCAAGATACTAACTATAACTTACAAAGCCATCCACAACCTGGCCCCCAGCTACATCTCTAACCTAGTCACAAAATACCAACCTATTCGTTCTCTTCGCTCCTCCCAAGACCTCCTGCTCTCAAACTCCCTTGTCACCTCATCCCATGCTCGCCTTCAGGACTTCTCCCGAGCCTCCCCCATCCTCTGGAATGCTCTACCCCAATCCGTCCGACTTTCTCCTACTTTATCCACTTTCAGACGATCCCTGAAAACTCATCTCTTCAGAGAAGCCTATCTGGCCCCCACCCAACAACTGTACATTTATCTTCTCAATCAGCACATCACCCACAATTACCTCTTGTATCTCTTGACCTTCCCTCCTAGATTGTAAGCTCTAAGGAGCAGGGCCCTCTGATTCCACTGTATCAAATTGCATTGTATTTGTACTGTCTACCCTCAAGTTGTAAAGCGATACGTAAACTGTTGGCGCTATATAAACTGTTGGCGCTATATAAATACTGTATAATAATAATAATAATTCTTAAGGACGCTATGGACAAGAAGGTAGATGGGCTACTGAAGAAAGCCTGGGATTCATCCCTAGCCAATCTTAAACCTGCAATGGCAGCTACAGTTGGGGCTAGGAACATGGAATGCTGGCTAGATCAACTTAAAAACCATGTGGTTGCAGGAACCTCCAGGAAAGTTCTATTGGAGTCCTTCCCTACTCTACTGAAAGCAGTCAAATATATGGCAGATGCTACAGCAGAATCTATCAGGATGTCGGCCAGGTCCTCCGTTAGTTAAATCAGCCAGAAGAGCCCTCTGGCTAAAGACCTGGTCAGGGGATTCTGCTTCTAAAGTAAAACTGTGCAGAATTCCCCTTTCAGGAGATCTGATGTTAGGGCCAGAACTGGAGACTGTCATTAACAGGGCAGCAGATAAAAAGAAGGCTTTCCATCAGAAAAAGAAAGTGGTGCAGCAAAGAAAACATTTTCATCCTTTTCCACAAACCAATAAGGAAAAAGACCAGACACAGAAAAGACCCTGGAATCCTCAGAGGAAGAGGCAGAGGGTTGCTCTTTAGACTCCCCGAGCAAACCCCTAAAAAAACAATGACCATCGCCTAGTAGGCGGGAGACTACAGGACGACTTACCAGCTTGGGAAAAAACAAGAAGTCCATTCGTTCTGGGTTCGATCAAACAGAGTTATCAACTAGAATTTTCACAAAGTCCCCCAAATTGGTTTTACATCACAAACCTACCAAGGGATTGGGAGAAGGCTCTGGACATGAAGTCTCTTCTACAAGAACTGATGCAACAGAAGGTCATTTCCCAGGTCCTGAAAAATCAGGAGGGGAACTCCCATATTTTTCTGCTCAAAAAACCAATCCATAAAATACTAAAAATTCAGGATGGATACAATTTTGAGGAATTTACTAACCCCCCCATGTTTCATGGCTTCCATCGATTTGAGAGATGCCTATCTCCATATTCCAATAGCTCCCCCATCACAAAGTTTCCTGCGTCTTGCAGTCAATTTGGGGGGGAGGTTTGGCATCTGCAGTTCTGGGCTCTGCCCTTCGGCTTTTCCTCCTCCCCTAGAGTATTCACGAAAATGATGGCAGAAGCCTTGGAGTCCCTGAGACTGAAGTATTGGTCATCCCAATACTTGGATGACCTGCTGCTGTTTGCCAACTCAAGGAATCAAGTAGAGGTCAATCTACAAACAACTCACGCACATCTAAAGAGGTTGGGTTGGCTTCTCGAGAACAGAGAATGTTTCTGCCCCAGGAGAAAATAGAGAAGATGCAGTCGACCCTGAGAGCACTTCAAACCAACTCGGAGATTTCTGTAAGACAAGCCATGCCCGCTCTGGGCTTGTTGACGGCGGCAATTCCCTCGGTACAGTGGGACAGGTTTCATGCCTGTCTGCTGCAGGCCGATATTCTGATGAATTGGTCTTACCAGGAACCTCTGGAGAAGAAGTTCAGCATAGGGTCAAGAGCAAAAATCGCTTTGGTGGTGGAGAGACCAAAGAAACATCTCAAAAGGACTAATTTGGACCTTTCTGGTAACCCGGAGGCTGACCACAGATGCCAGCGCTTGGGGGTGGGGAGCTTACCTAGAATAACAAACAATTCAGTGGGTTTGGTCCAGCCAGAGGCAAGAAGATCATCGAATTGGAGAGAGTTGAAGGTTAGTCACGAAGGATGAGCTCCGGCGTGTTTGCATGCTGCACGCTTCGAGCCCGCCAGGAAGTCGGCACTGCGTAGCGCTAATCACAGGCAGTGAGACATTTCTTGATCTCTGCAGCTGCGCATCGGGACAATGTCTCACTGCTTGTGATTAGCGCTGGGCGCGTGCAGCATGCAAACACACCGGAGCTCATCCTTACTAGTCACCTAAGCCTTCTCTCCTTCCAGGGAGTTCTAGTGAAACAACATGTCCATATACTGTCGGACAACATGACAGCTGTATTATATTTAAAAAAGCAAGGGGGGTACAAAAAGCAGAACCTTGATGGAGCTAGCTAGCTCATCAAATCCTAAGATGGGCAGAGTACAATTTTTGGCCTCTCTTTCCACAGTTCATTTAAAGGGTTTGGGGAACACCCTGGCAGACCTCAGCAGGAGGGAGATAAGAGAAGCCGAGTGGTCTCTAAACCAGGAGTTATTTGAAACAATCCCCAAAAGTTGAGGTTGCCCTCAGTTGGACCTCTTTGCAAAACAAGACAATGCCAAAACACTGGCTTTCTTCTCTCTTCAGAGGCAGGATCAAGCTCTCGATGTAGATGCATTTTGACTTCCATTTGTCTTACACATTTCTCCCGTTTCAACTGATACCAAGGGTATTGGCAAAATTCAGAGTGGAGTCCACAGAACTAATCTTAATAACTCCCTACTGGCTGAAAAGACCCTGGTTTTCCACCTTGATGAACCTAAGTGAAACCCCCCTAGAGATTGCCGATCAGGACAGATCTGTTGAGTCAGGGTCCAATTCTCCATCCAGATCCAGCCTATCTCAATCTAACAGCCTGGTTTCTGAAGAACAAATCTTAAGGCAGAAGGGGTTATCAGAAAAGCTTATTACTACCCTTCTTGCAAGTAGGAAAAAAGTCACCAGAGACATCTACTTTAAAGTCTGGAAAATTTATATTACCTGGTGTTCCAGCAAAAACTTGAATTTTCTTAGCACTATTTCGGTTTTGGAATTTCTTCAAGAGGGATTGGAGAAGGGTTTAGCAGCGAGTATGCTCAAGACGCAGGTAGCTGCTTTATCAGTTTTTTGGGAAAAAAAGGGAACCTTTAGGTTTTTTTAGGGCTGTGGCAAAAGTAAAGCTGAGACCCATTGGGCGTGGCCTGGAGTGGCGTGGAATAGGACGCTGAGAAGCTGAGCTCCGCCAGTCACATATCCTTTTATGCACATCCTGCCATCGTTCTCACCGCTAGACACTTCAAAAGAGCCACGCTACATCGGGCAATCACCGGCACCATGTCGCCACCAAAAAAGCCGGCCAATACGTCCTCCAAGCTAGATTAGTATCGCCGCCAGGAGAGGGACTCTCCGGACGAAGATGGTGGCGTCATGAGGAGAGAGGAGACGGCCGTGACTACAGACACCGCTAAGGTACTAGAAGCGATTACTTCTTGTCAAGAAGCTATCGCTGCATGTCGATCCACCCTCACAGCCAGAATAGAAGAGGTTAAAGTGGATATTTCACTAGTGCGGCAGGACTTTCAAAAGCTGAGGGAGTGAGTTACTGAAACTAGAATCAGCATGGTGGAAGACTCCCTCCCCCCTCCAACATTCCACTGAGGCCATACAGACGCAGGTGAACCAGCTCCTACAAAAGCAGGATGACCTGGAAAAAAGAATTCGGAGGTGCAACCTCAGATTCATAAGCCTCCCGGAGGAAGTGGAAGGAAGAGACCCCCCTACATTCCTAGAAACATTACTGTGTGACACGTATGGCAGAGAGGCATTCTCCCCCACATTTACTGTGGAGCGCGCACACCGCATGTCGGGCAGACCCCCACCGGTAGGTGCACCCCCCGCACCTTTATTGCCAAATTTCTCAATTACAGAGATAGGGATGCCATACTTCGTCTCAGCCGAGAAAAAGGCAATATCCCCTTTGGTAATAAAATGGTAGCTGTTTTCCCGGATTTTTCCGCAGAGGTACAAAGAAAACGTAAAACCTTCATGGAAGCGACGTCTACGCATTAAAAACATCAAATATGCAATGCTTTTCCCAGCCCGCCTTCGAGTGGAAGGAGAGGACAGAGCCCACTTGTTTGAAGATCCAGAGGCGGCCATTGCGTGGCTGGAGCGGAGAGATGCCCATAGATAAGTGATCCAATTTATAATACCAAGCTCTTTTTCTTTGTCTGCTACACTTTTTTTTTCATCCTTGTTTTGCCGATGACTTTGGCTAGCCCCTTGCAATGCGACTGGGACAATGGACTGCATATGGACATTGCTCTCTGTTATGCTTGCCCCCGAGCTGCAAAATTCTCCATATCCAACCTATGAGTGCATGAAGCAGATATCGCCCACATTTGCGTGGCCCTTGGATAGATGACTGTGAGGTCTGAGGAAGCTAAATCTATCTACTTGTCTTCTCTTTATGGCGGCATATTTGGGAGGAAAATATACCGTTACTATGGCCCACATAGAGTACGTTCAGATGGAAAGTTTGCTCTTTTATATAACTCAGCCATCCTTTCCCGGCAGAGGAAGGCGATTGGCTAATGGGCTCACTGCAGAAAGTGGGCTCAGTTCTACACTATGCTATGTTATGCAGCGAAGTTTCGCCCTACCACACAAAGCACCCAACCCAAGATGGACTATGTTACCTGCTGATATGCAGCCCGCAGTTATTGCCACCGTCGAGATGAGGTTTGCTCTCTCTGGGGTGGCAATGCTAGTAACTTTTTTTTATTTTATGTTCTTCACATTTCTCTTGCAGGTTGGACAATGTTCATGCCATGTTGGCAGGTTTGGGGAAAAGCCCGCACCAGTTGGGGATAGTGCAGGGCAGGGAGGGGGGATGTAATATGTATTATATTGTAAGACGGAATCTCTCAATTCGCTTAAGTTTATTTTCTACCTGGTACCATGATGATAGCGATGCAACGCCACAGTAAATTTTATACCTGAACAAGTTGATCCCCATAAAGTATTCAGTGGCTGGTAGAAGTCATGGAGTTCCACACCCCAAATACCTCACACCATGGCCGCATTGACATTTCTCACGTGGAATGTGCGTGGAGTGAGGGACCCAATTAAACGGTCGGCGGTATTTGGTCTACTTAAACGGCAAAGAGCTGACGTAGTGGTTCTGGTGGAAACACATGCTGAGGGCTCAGTTCAAAGAGCACTCAAACTCCCCTGGCTGGGATGGGCATATCATTCTATGTACACCTCACACTCTAGAGGGGTTTCGATATTTATTGCCAAGCATACCCAATTTGAACTCCATGACTCCGTATCAGATCCACAGGGTCGCTATGTTTTTTTAAAGCAAAACTGCATGGTGAAATGATTCTATTACTGGCATTTTATGTGCCTCCACAATTTCAGTCCTCTATTCTATCAGAGGGGTTCAATTTTATGGCCTTACACCCTAATGTGCCAGCAATGTGGTTAGGTGATTTCAATAATGTATTAGACCCGACACTAGATAGACTGACTAACTCCTTCACCTAGCGCTCCCCATCACCAAACGAGATTTGCGAGACTACTCTCGGACTTCAACTTGGTTGACACGTGGAGATACAGAAACCCCTCAATCCGGGCATATCCTTGCTTCTCCACGTCTCATCAATCTATGTCCCGCATAGACCTTATATTAATTTCCAAACCACTCCTGCCCAGACTAATTGACGCAGGATTCTCTCCTAGATCACTCTCTGACCACTGCCCATATTGGGTTAAACTCTCCCTACGTCATAACAGACCGCCAACCTCATGGCGACTAAATCCTTTCTGGCTGACCCTTTTTCCGGAAGAGGATGACCTCTCCTCAAACTGAGACTAATGAGGGCTCTGCATCTCCACAGATAGTCTGGGAAACGTTCAAGAAACATGCCCGCATGTCACTCACAGCACATATTAATAAACTGAAACGCACCTCTGAAGCAGCTATCGCTGCTGCTAATGAGAGCCTGCTTTCAGCAGAAAAGGCATTTACGGAAGACCCCAGACAAGGCAAACAACCTCAAACTGTGCTCTAGGGCTACAGATCAACTCCTATATGAAAAATCCAAGAGAAAACTCTTTTTTTCAAAGACAAAGGTCATTTGAACAAGGGGAAAGAGCTGGGAAACTACTGGCTTATCTTGTGCATTGCGATGATAGACCCCCGGTTGTGATTTCACTTCACTCTCCTGATGGTACTTTGGTGACAGAACCTACCCAAGTCACATTATTTCGAGACTTTTTCACAGCACTGTACGCCTCCAAAGCCCCGACCGATAACACTTTAATGGAGGCATTTTTAAATGATCTTTCTATTCCCCGCCTAACAGAAGCCTAGACTGAGACCCTAGAAGCCCCATTAACGACAGATGAAATTCTCAAAGCCATTGCGGAATTCCCCAAAGCTAAGGCCCCTGGGTCAGATGGGCTACCAGTGGAATTTTACTCCACCTATTCGGAAATATTAATTCCCAGACTGCTAAAACTGTATAACTCCATATTTGCCGAATCTGAGCTCCCAGCTTCCATGAGAGAGGCTACAATAGTGCTAATTCCCAAACCTGGTAAAGATCCGCACCTCCCGGAATCCTATCGCCCCATCTCTTTACTCCAGGTGGATGTAAAAATAATAGCAAAAATCCTCACCATACGACTAAATACAGTCATCTTGTCCCTATTGCATGAAGACCAGGCTGGATTTATGCCAGGGCGGAACACATCTTTTAATCTCCGTAGATTGTTTATCAACTTACAGGCAACACATGACAACCCAGGGTCCAGGGTTATCGTGGCTTTGGACATAGCCAAGGCATTTGACTCAGTCGAATGGAGATACCTCTGGACCTGCGTAGATAGATAGATTTGGACTTGGTCCCCGGTTTATAAAGTAGGTCCAACTCCTTTATCAAAACCCAGTGGCAAGAGTGGTGGCAAACGGATGGCCATCCGAACAATTTCCCCTATCTAGAGGCACGAGACAGGGGTGCCCTCTGTCGCCGCTGCTATATGCACTGGCGGCAGAGCCACTCGCGATCGCTATCCGTGCACACCCGGGTATAGTGGGATTGCGTAGAGGTGAGGTGACGGAGAAAATTAGCGGACGACACTCTACTATATCTGGACGACTCAGATGAATCTCTGCCATTAGCCTTGGCCCTGATAAAACGATTTGGTATATTCTCTGGCCTAAGGATTAATTGGGACAAATCCCAGATACTCCCATTAGATAGCCTCCCACCAAACAGGGACAGGGCCCTCCTTGCTTTGCAGAGAGTTGACAAAATAAAATACCTAGGAGTGCAAACCACCCGGGACTCAACAGACTACATCGCACTTAATATAACACCGTTAATTGAAATGATTAAGCAGAAAATCCAGATATGGGCGCGCCTTCCACTCAGAGTAGTGGGCCGCATAAACCTAATAAAAATGGTCCTACTCCCAAAAATTTTATATATGATTTGGCACTCACCAGTATACTTGATACTTAGACACTTTAAAATAATGGAAACTTTACTCAAACCATTTGTCTGGGGCAACAATAGGCACAAACTCCCGTGGCATAAGTTAATAAACCCCACTGATCTCGCTGGATTGGCACTCCCTGACCTTAATATGTACTACCTTGCATCTCAACTTTCACAAATCTTTCACAGTGATAAAACAGATGGGAAAAGATTTGTATTCTTTTTATGCCCAAAGTGGATACAGCAGACCCTAGACCCATTGCTGGCTATAGCAGGAGGGGGAGGAATAGAGAGACCAAAGACAGATCGCAGGTCCTTACTTTACCAATATAAGAAAATTTGGGATATTGCCTCAAATAAACTGCACATTGAATCACCAAATGCTTATTCTCCCCTATGGCATAATGAGTCCCTCCCTGAGTTTGGACTCATACAGGATAGTGGAATATGGAGCTTTGGAGGAATAATATACTTATTTCACATAAACAATGGGAAATTGAAAACATTTGAAACCCTAAAATGTGAATTTGCACTACCCAATCAAATGTTCTTTAGGTATATACAACTAAGGCATGCTTTTCATGCACAATACCCCGCAGATGATCTCGCCTTAAAGGATAACCCCTTAATGGCTGCCATAAAATTCCCAGACCCTAAAAAACTGATCTCCCAATTTTATGCCATGTTAACAATCCCACGGGCAACTGTTCTAGCATACGCTTTGAAATCCAGATGGGAGGGAGAAATAGGTACTCTTGAGGATGATGAATGGAGTGATGCTCTAGATACATGCAAATTAGTATCCCCTAAAATATCAGACCGACTCACCCAGATTTTCATTACACACAAAGCCTACCTCACGCCACTTAGGGTCTCAACATACAAAAGCAGCCCAATGTGTAACCAAGCAATAGGCACCTTCTTTCATCTACTCTGGCAATGCCCCAAAATCCAAGAGTTTTGGACTCAGGTGGTAAAGTTCTTGCATGATACCATGGGCTCGCCCATCACGCTACAACCAAAACCGTGTCTATTAGGAATTTTTCCTGATGCAGAACTCAATAAATTTACGAAAATATTCTTACACGAATCACACTTCTCTGCACGCAAAGTAATAGCCAGAGTATGGATGAGACCCACTCCACCAGAGTTCTCACAATGGGTGATAGAAGTAAATAATGTTCTGCCATATAAGAAGCTAATATACTCCCATAGAGGATGCCCCACTAAATATGAAAAAATATGGGAGAGGTGGCTCAAATCCTCTGAAACCTGCATCAATAGTGCCTAATTTACCCTGACTTACAGATCTTGTATTGGTAGTCTTCTTATCCCTGCTTGGGGCTCCTTTTTTTTTTTTTTTTTTACCTTACAAAATGTGCCTATATGGGGAAGATGGAGCCAGATTTACTATAAACCGCATGTTATTCAGAAGGAGTAGACTATACATGGTGCCAATGTGAATGTATTAAAATGAGGGATATAGTTATATGTTTTGTACCAAATACTGTACATTGAATACGATACATGTCATGATTCTCTACTGTATGTAATTCCCCTTATTTGTTCAATAAACAGACTTTATAAGTGAAAGCTGAGACCCATTGTTCGTTTTCCCAAATGGGATTTATCTTTAGTTCTTCAGGCTCTCACTTCATTCAAATTTTAGAAGCTCAAAACTATTCTGCTGGTTGCAGTAACATCTGCCTGAATTAGTGAGATACAAGCACTTTCAATTAAAGAACCTTTTGAGATGTCTACCGGATAGGGTAGTCTTAAGGACAGATCCAGCCTTCCTGACGAAGGTAGCCTCAGTCTTTCACCGTACACAGGAGATCATTCTCCCTACCTTTTAGCTTCGGGACCAGGAGAAGCCTTCCATACTCTTGATGTCAGGAGGTGCCTTCTAAAATATCTGGAGATAATAAAGGAAGTTCAGAAATAGTCTTCACTTTTCGTCTTAATGAAAGGTACTCACAAAAGGTGTAAGGCTTCCAAAAGTACCCTTGGAATATGGCTAAAACAAGCCATAAAAGAGGCGTATCTTTAGGTCTGAAACCTCCGGAAGGAATCTTACCTCATTCTTCCTGAGCAGTGGCAGCATCATGGGCAGAAAGGGCCGGGGCATCTCCTGAGCAAATCTGCAAGGCTGCCATATGGTCCAGTTGTTCGACCTTCATAAGGCACTACCGGTTGGCGCTACTATCTGCCTCGGACCAATCCTTTGGTAGGAAGGTTTTACAGGCAGTTGTCCCACCGTGAAGGAAGGTTATCCTCTGCAAGGTGCTGTCCTGAAAGGCGAAGGGAGAAAACCTTAGTTAGACTTACCGGTGACGGTATTTCTACGAACCTTTCAGGACAGCAGCCTACTTCGCTCCCTAGGGAAAAATGAAATGAAAAATGAAAAATATAATCGTGGTTTGGTAATTGTCTGCTTATATCTTCCAGCATGTCAGAGAATTTCTCGGTAACAGCTGAGGGCATGGTGGAAGCAGCCACTTTTAAAAGGGGGAGTTGTCATGTAGTGTTTCCTGTGAAGGGGTGGAGCTACACTCTCTCCAAGGTGCTGTCCTGAAAGGCTTATTGAAATACCATCACCGGTAAGTTTAAGGTATACAAAAATTGTAATTACATGCCCTTGTTAAACAGGGGCAGAAAAATTGAGTCTTTGGTGACCAAAATGACCAAAATTGCACCCCCTGCCCATTAAGCCTGGAAATGGTCCAAAATGAATAAAATCGCACCCCGGCCCTTTTAGCCCAAAATCGGTCCAAAATGGCCAAAATCGCACCCCCGGCCCTTTTAGCCTGAAATCTGTGCAAAATGGCCAAAATCGCACCCCCGGCCCTTTTAACCCGAAATTGGTCCAAAATGCCTAAAATCGCACCCCGGCCCTTTTAGCCCGAAATCGGTCCAAAATGACAAAAATCGCACCCCCGGCCCTTTTAACCCGAAATTGGTCCAAAATGCCTAAAATCGCATCCCCGACACTTTTAGCCTGAAATCGGTACAAAATGGCAAAAATCGCACCCCCGGGCCTTTTAGCCTGAAATTGGTCCAAAATTACAAAAATCGCACCCCCGGCCCTTTTAGCTTGAAATGGGTCCAAAACGGCCAAAATTGCACCCTGGCCCTTTTAGCCCGAAATTAGTCCAAAATGGCTAAAATCGCACCCCCCAGCCCTTTTAGCCTGAAATTGGTCCAAAATAACAAATCGCACCCCTGGCCCTTTTAGCCTGATTCGGTCCAAAATGACCAAAATCGCACCCCCGGCCCTTTTAGCCTGAAATCGGTCCAAAATTACAAAATCCATGCTGTTTGACCATACATAAGGATTGGATTATCTATGGACTTCTCTGTGCTTTTATGAACTTTGAGATATTTGATCAATATAGTGGTCCGTTTTACACTGATTATATGTCTATATTCTATTTATGTGTCTCTAATTAGCGCTGCACCATCTGTTTAGATTATTACTTTAGGGATTTGATTTTTGACCCTGGTGTTCAGCTGCTGAATATCATATATCATTATCGTGCTGATTTTACTCTTACGTATAGCCAGCCACAGAGGATGCGGGAGCCAGCCAGCCACAGAGGATGCGGGAGCCAGCCAGCCACAGAGGATGCGGGAGCCAGCCAGCCACAGAGGATGCGGGAGCCAGCCAGCCACAGAGGATGCGGGAACCAGCCACAGCTACAGTACACATAGTTAAGGTAAGAAGAGCTCTACACAGTGCCAATTGTATTTCTAGTATGTGAGAGGTTGGGGCAGGGGTGAGAGTCATGGCACAAGGAGGGAGTCCTATGAGGACCAGAGTGAATAAAGGTGTTCACTGTACACTCTGTTAGAAAGAGGCCCCCCTCCAGGTCCCATTATACTAATTTGTAGTCTCCAATAGGTCCTGGAGGGGGGTCTCTCTCTCTAACAGAGACTCTCTAATGGACACTGTTAGAGAGAGACCCCCCTCCAGGTCCCATAAAAAAAGGCAGAAGTTGTACTTTGTGCAAAATGTAGGGGCGAGGTCAGGATCAGGCCATGGGCGGGGTTAGGGTGAGTCATGGGTGGGGCCTGACAGGGGGCCCTTGCTTTATTTGGTCCGGGGGCCCTGAGTGTTGTCAGTCCGCCCCTGGTGGGGCCCAAAGCAGCTGCCTCAGACTTGTCAACTTTCCCAGTTTAAATTCCCTCATCCCTTGAGGTTTTAGTCTCATGCTGATATCTCAGTGTGAAGTTCTGTTATTAATGCTGCCCAGCTCTGTCTTGTGGTGTACAGATGACTCACCTGCAGACCCTGTGTTTACATGTAAATAACGGCATTGATATGTAAATAGCAGCGGCATTCATATGTAAATAGTGGCAGACCAGCAGCATTCTATGTAAACAGAGGTGGTATTCATATGTATATCATGCCCCCCTGAGGTCGTATCCACCATCACCTATACTGAATGCTACCCACTGGAGAGATAAAGGGGCAGGGCCCAGGGCAGCTGCCCCTTTTGCCCTGCCTTAAAGATGGCCCTGGGTGGGTAGGAAAACACCAAGAAAGGGTTTGGGGAGAAGAGCAGTGCGGTGGGTGGGGGAACCCTGAAATAGGGTTCAGCAAGAGTGGGGGGAGAAGAGGAGGTAGTTGGGGACACAGATAAGAGGTTCAGAAAGGGGGGGAGGTGAAGCCTGTGTGGGTACGGCAACACCAAAAAGGGGTTGGGGGTGAGTAGGGATGTGTCCCTTTTCATCTCATAGGACCTACTAGTCTAAATGTTCCCTAGACCATCTGGCAGCACTTCTACATGCAGACTTGACCAATGAAGGGGCAGGAACTTAGAAGCTGCCATAACGAGGTCTCTGGGGCCAAACCTGGGACGGTGCCAATGACCGGGCAGGGGTCAAAGGAGGGTTCAGGAGAGGAGGGGGCAGAAGAGGAGGTTGGTGTTGGACCATGGGTACAGGGGAGAAGTGTATAGGGGAACACCAAAACAGGGCTCACTAGATGGGGGGGTCAGAAGAGAGGGTCGGTGTTGCACCACAGGAAGGGTAGGGTAAAGAAGTGTATAGGGGAACACCAAAACAGGGTTCAGAAGAGGAGGTCGGTGTTGGTTACTGGGTTCAGAAAAAGTGACTGGTGAGTAAGGGTTTAGTAGGCTTATTTAGTAGTACCCCTTTTCACCAAAACCCCTTTTTATTTTCCCCCGATAGCTTTCCCTTCTCTCATTGCCACACCCACTGCCACCTACCACACTTCTATGCACCTCTGTTCAGCAGCTCCATGCTACTATGCTATGGGGGACCCCAACCTTGCCTGCACCAATCCCTCCATGCTTGCTGAACTGTTTCCTTTTCAACCCCCCTCCACACAAGCCCTCCCCCACTAATTCTTTTTCCTCCAGCTCTACACACCTGGTGTGACAACCCGCTCCACCCCTTAAGGGATACTGTGAATACTTTACTCCCTCAGGGTCTCCTTTGATCGCCACATGTACCAGCCAGCTCCCTTGCTCATTTTTTGAGCCTGCACTATAGGAAATTCGAATTACATTCTCCCACATTCTTAGCACACACCGGTCCATGGATTTGAACTAGTGACTTCTCGCTTACAAGCCCGGTGCTCAACCACTTGCGCCACCGTCTGAGGTTCTTGTGATGCTTTTGAAAATGCTGGGGCCATATCATGTGTTTTTGAGGCAGCCTATCTAACCTTAACCACATGCTGAATTTGAAGTTGGGGAAAGGTATTGAATTGCTTTGGCACAGCAAGAGGGCCTTTAATAAAAAAAGATATGGTGTTTGGCGGTTCTAAGTAATTTTTACAAATTCAGCAGGTAGTTAAGGTTAGATAGGCTGCCTCAAAAACACATGATAAGGCCCCAGCATTTTCAGAAGCATCACAAGCACCCCGGATGGTGGCGCAAGTGGTAGAGCACCGGGCTTGTAAGCGAGAAGTCACAAGTTCGAATCCCTGGACCGGTGTGTGCTAAGAATGTGGGATAATGTAATTCGGATTCCCTATAGTGTAGGCTCAAAAAAATGAGCAAGGGAGTTGGGTTGTACGTGTGGCGATGAAAGGAGACCTCGAGGGGTGGAGCGGGTTGTCGGGGCCAAGAGGCACCGGGTGTGTAGAGCTGGAGGAAAAAGAATTGGTGGGGAGGGCTTGTGTGGAGGGGGGTTGTCTAGGAAACGCTGTTCAGCAAGCATGGAGGGATTGGTGCAGACATGGTTGGGGTGCCCCATAGAAAAAGGGAGGAGCTTGGCATGTGAAGCATAGTAGCATGGAGGTGCTGAACAGGGGTGCATGCCTAAGGTTGGTTCCATAAAAGTGAGTGAAGGGAAAGCTATCAGGGGAAAAATAAAAGGGGGGTTTTGGTGAAAAGGGGTACTACTAAATAAGCCTACTCACCAGATGCCTTTTCTGAACCCAGTAACCAACACCGACCTCCTCTGAACCCTGTTTTGGTGTTCCCCTATACACTTCTTCCCCCTAACCTTCCTGTGGTGCAACACCGACCTCTTCTGCCCCTCCTCGCCTGAACCCTCTTTTGACCCCTGCCCAGTCATTGGCACCGTCCCAGGTTTGCCCCCATAGACCTCGGTATGGCAGCGTCTAAGTTCCTGCCTCTTCGTTGGTCAAGTCTGGATGTAAAAGTGCTGCCAGATGGTCTAGGGGAAATTTAGAAGACTAGTAGGTCCTATGAGATGAAAAGGGACACATCCCTACTCCCCCCCAACCCCTTTTTGTTGTTGCCGTACCCACCCAGGCTTCACCTCCCCCCCTTTCTGAACCCCTTATCTGTGTTCCCCCAACTACCTCCTCTTCTCCCCCCACTCTTGCTGAACCCTATTTCAGTGTTCCCCCACCCACCGCACTGCTCTTCTCCCCAAACCCATTCTTGGTGTTTTCCTACCCACGCCACCACACACTGTCTCTCTGCAGGACAACCTCTCTAAAGGTCAATGACAGCAGTGGTATATTACCCCAGTATCTTAGTTATACATGGCACCTTTTACTGGCCAATTTGCTATTTGCAGTGCTTTTGTAGTACTCCTTTGGGAAAAGTGCTGTCAGCAAGCATGTAAACGAGTTTTCACTATTGGTGAACCAGTGGAATGTAGTTGTTGATAGATTCCTACCTTTTGTTATTCTGAAGGAATAACTGTGTGTTTGTCTGTGTCCATGTGAATCTGTATGGGAGTGGTTTCATAACTATCAATCAGCTGCTGCAGTTTCAGGGCCCCAATGAAGTAAACTGCAGGGTCTCCATCCCTTTAGAAGTGATTTCCTATTGGGAGTATCTCTCCAAAAATGACATTTTTGTTGCACGGGATATCTGATATCTGACTTGTGTCTTAGTGCAGACTTCAGGGACAATCACACAAGCAGGAAATGAAGGTTCTGGGGGGGGGGGGATTCTGTACATATTCTGTGTACAGAACACCTCCAGGTAGCCATATTGCATTTTCAGAAAATTACAGAGCCGCAGATTGAAAAATGAAAGGCAATTTTTTAATAACATTAAATTACAATATGACGCAATTGTATATACTATATTATTATGTTTTCCTACAAAAGTGCAGTTACCCTTTAAACAGGCCAAAGTGGTACTGTCCACCGATCATGTTGGGCCATTTTTGCTAGACCGCAAAGTATCTTTGCAGCTTAAGGGGGGCAGTAAAAACATGGCTCGACTAGCTATTTTTACCACCCCAACCACAAGTGTAAACAAAGCCTTGGGCCTCGTTCACATGGATGTAGTTAGGCCTTAGAGGTGTCCTCTTGATGTAACCTCCAAAACACTTCATAGACAAGGTTGAAGAGGAAAAGAGCCCAATCAGTAACCCAAGTAATCTTTTAGAGCTTCGACAGTCTCATTAGCCAGAAGAAATATGAACACTTGTATTACATTATGATTAAACATTTTACATGAAAATTGGGCAGCAGGAAAAAAGGAGTTTGAAGCTGATCAAAGGGCAGAAGGAGTTATTTTAAAGTTACTAATGTATAGCTTTTGAAAATATAAAGAGTGATTTTTGCTCTCATCCTCTTTAAGAAGGATGTTTAATTACCCATCTGGTATCTCTTCTCAGACCTTGAGAAGTGTTGGACCATGGGTAGGGGTGTCAGAGGAGGAGGTCGATGTTGGACCATGGGTAGGGGGGAGAAGTGTATACATCGTTGATGTATGTATACTCAGGAGTAAGCGATGGTCGCGGATGACTCACATTTTTACTATTTTTTTATTAATTTACTATAATTGATGTTAGAATCATTGGAATTCTTTTATTGAGTAAAGCCTCTTATTGCACATATCTTATGCGGAATGATGCACTTAATATATTTATTAATGATATATTCAATTTTATCATTTCTTTGTTTATTATTTTTTTCCTTGTCAAAAGAAGTTTATTGAGTATACAATAATATAAAGATACATGAAGTAAGTTTACAAGGATCTATAAAGCAAGCTCATTGTTTTACAGTAAAGTTTGTATAAGTATGTATCATGAAATTTCAAATATTAAATATTGGGTTCACATAAACCTAAAATAAAGGTATAAATTATTACATTAGTTTCCTTTGTAGGTATTTAAATGATTTATACCTTCTACACATATTATTTACAGGTAATATGTGTATAGGTCAAATAAATTCTGATAATGAGCTTTAAATGTGAGTTGGAGGAAAGGAAAGAAAAAGAAGAAAAAGGATAGAAAGACAGAGGTATGGTCCACAAGGTTGTTCCGCTCGTCTGCTTATTATCCATTAGCTTCTCCCTGAAGCCTTAAAATGGATGTCTCTAGAAGTCATTTAATCTGCTACCAGAAACTTGTTTTATCCACGGATGCCAAAGTTTTTCAAATTTTGGAATTTGGTTTTGATCAATAGCTACCATCTTGGCATGAGACATTGTGTTATTCATTCTTTGAATTGTTTCTGCTAGTACCAATGTAGGGGATTTCCATGCCTTGGCCACTGTTTGTTTTGCAGCCGTTATTAGTTGGATCATAAGTTTGAATTGAGAAAATGTTACCCATTCCGATTTTAGGTTAAGTAAAGTTATGAATGGATCTGGTTGTATTATTCTTTTAAATATTTTAGATGCAATCACGAAGACTTCCTTCCAGAAGATTTGGATTACTGGGCACGTCCACCATATGTGTAAATGTGTGCCTATGTCTGGACACCCTCAAAGAGCTGAGGTATTAGGTGAATATTTAGCCACTATGGCGGGTACAAGGTACCAACGAGTTTGGACTTTATAATTTGCCTCCAGTGCTAAAATATTGGGTGAAGATGACTTGGATGTGAGCCATATACTAGATCAATCCGTGTCTTCTAAAGTACGCCCCAGGTCCTCCTCCCATTTCTGTACATAAGTAGGTTTATTGAAATCTATGACTCCATATAGTTGATTATAGAGTGATGAAATTATTCCTTTAGCGAATGGATCTTTTGCACAGATTGATTCAAAAATGGATAATTGGGACGATGGTATATCCTCATTTAGGAATGGTGTAAAGAAATTTTTGATTTGGAGATATCTAAATATCTGAGTTTGGTAGATCATATTTTTCTCTAAGCGTTGGAAATGAAAGGAATGATTTAGATGCCATGAAATCGTTTAGTGTCTGAATACCTGATGTTGTCCAAGCTTTAAATGAATTCGGGTAGATCTATGCCGGATAAAAAGCCGGATTTCTGATAAAAGAAAGGAGAGGATTGTGTGGAGATTGTAATGGATATTTGGATTTTAGTTTATCCCAGAGAGATAAAAAGTGTTTAGTTATGGGATTATGAATTTTGGAGCAATCTTTAGGTTCAAGCCATAACAAGTTTGATATTGAGGGTCACTTTCTGAAGCCTCTATAAATACCCACAGTGGGATTTCCTGTTTTGCGTGGTATTTAGAGAGACTGGCCAAATGAGCTGCTCTGTAATAGTTAGTAAAATTAGGATATCCCAGGCCTCCTTTATTTTTGGGAAGATGGAGTGTGTGTATAGGTATACGTGGTTTAGAAGAGCCCCAAATAAATGATGTTGCTCTTTTTTGCACTAATCTCAAAAAATAGGAAGGAATTGGACTAGGGAGGACTCTAAATAGGTAAAGTAATTTGCGTAGAATAGTCATTTGGATTGCATTAATCTTTCCTATTCAGGATAAAGGAAGTTGCGACCATTGTTTTAATAGGTTTGTGATCTGTCTTAATATAGGAGGATAATTGGTTGAGAATAAGTCAGAATGAGATGCTGTTAATTGAATTCCAAGATATGGGATTGATTTTTCTGCCCATGTGAATGGGAGTGCAGCCCTAGCCGGAATCGGTTCCATGTTTGTGAGCGAAATATTGAGCACTAGGCATTTCTTAGGGTTAATCATAAGGCCGAAGAGGGCTGCAAATCCATCAAGAACTGGCATTAGATTAGGACCAGAAACCTGTGGTGATGATAGAAAAAGTAATATATCATCTGCAAATATACATATTTTATGTACAATACCTCCTACTTCAATGCCAGTTATAGTTTGGTTTGTTCTAATGTATTGGGCAATGGGTTCAAGTATAAGGGCAAATAATAAGGGAGATAATGGGCAACCTTGTCGGGTGCCTCTTTCAATATTAAAAGCATCAGATTTGTATCCAGCATATTTTATATAGGCTTTGCGTTTATTATATAATGCTGTAATCTGTGCTAAGAAGTGGGGTCCAAAACCCCATTTTTGTAACGAATATTGCATATATTGCCAGGATACTGTATCGAATGTCCTCTTAATATCGAGGGATAAAAACCATAAAGGTATTTTCCGTTTTTTAGCAATTTGTGCCAATAACACTGCCCTGCGTACATTATCGCCTGCCTGTCTATTTGGCATGAAGCCTACTTGATCTCTATGTATTAATTTTCCTATAACACTGTTAAGGCGTTTTGCTATTACTTTTGCTAATAATTTGATATCAAGATTTAATAGGGAAATGGGCCGATAATTTACGCAGGAAGTATCATCAGAAAGAGGTTTTGGAATCATACATACAATTGCCATTAGTGTTTCTTGCCGAAAAGAATGTCCTTCTAAAAGTTTGTTGAATGTTTCAGTGAGAATAGGAGAGAGTATTTCTGAAAATGTTTTATAGTATAAAGCTGAGTATCCGTCTGGGCCTGGTCTTTTGTTAAGTTTTAGATCTTTAATGGCGTTAGCAACTTCATCTATAGTTATACACTCTTCCAAACTGTTTTTTTGATTCTGAGACAACACAGGTAAGGTAATTTTTGAGAAAAAAGATTCAGCATCTGTAGGATTAAATTCATTATTTGACTTGTATAAGGTTGCAAGATGTGAGTGAAATTTATGGACTATTTTAACTGGACATCTTTTGATAATTTCAAACCTATAGGTTTGAAAGATTTGTTAGTTGAATTTAATGCCCAAGCCAAATATGTGCCTGGTTTGTTTGTATTCATGTAGAAATTGTGTTTAGAGCGTTTGAGGGATTTATCTACTGATTCTGTGAGAAATAGATCGTATTCCAATCTAGTTTTTTCCAGGTGAGATTTTGTACTCTGAGATGGATTATCTTGGAATGATATGTAGGCTGCATTATATATTAGTTCTAGCTTTTTTGCTAGAATTTTGCGTTCCCGTTTAAATAGTGCCATTTGTCTTTGTATTACACCACGCAAGACAGGCTTGTGTGCTTCCCACAGTGTTATCGGGGGAATGTCTGGTGTATTATTGATTGATATATATTCCTTTAAAGCTTGTTCAACGGCCTTCTGATGTATTGGGTGTTTGAGCATTATGTCCGGTAGGTACCAAGTTGGGTCATGCGCTTTGGGTATGGCTGAGGCTATAGTAGTGTATACTGCATTATGATCAGACCAAGGAATCGGAATTATATCTGATGCAATAATTTCTGGTATCATTCCTATTGTTAGAAAAATATGATCTATTCTGGTAAAGGTTTGATGAGGATGTGAGAAATAAGTGAATTTTTTTTTATCGGGTTACTTTCTCTCCACAAATCTACCAGATTGTATTTGGAAAGAAGTTGGGAAAAAGGTTATTTAGAGGTTATTTTGGATGGTGTAAAAGGTGATTTATCTAGAAATGGGAGGAGGACCTGGTTTGAATCCCCACACATTATCACAGTTCCCATTTTGTGCGTATTAATCACGTGTAATATATGTGAGAGAAGTGGTGTAGGTTGTTTATTAGGAGCGTAGTAGGAAATCACCGTGACTGCTGTATCCATTATATAGCCCATGAGTATCAGGTATCTACCTTCTGGGTCTTTAATTTCTGATGATGAGGTGAATGGTGTGGATCGGTGAAATGCAATTAAAATTCCCCTTTGTTTGGTACAGGCTGAAGCCGTGAAAATTTGTGGATAAAAAGGAGATATATATTTTGGTGTAGAATCTTTAGTGACATGTTTCTTGGAGGCACACTATCTGAGCCTTCTTGTTATGAAAAGTACAGAAAGCTTTGGTCCTTTTTTGAGAAACATTTATTCCCTGAACATTCAGGGATAGTATATTCAATGATGCCATGGTATCAGATTAAATAGTTTTGACTTTTCATTATGCAATGTTGGCTGCGCAGATCAACCTGTGTGGACTGAAGAGATGAAAAGATAGGAAAGAATCCAGTGAATTCTGGAGTAAAGAGTAAACAAAAAACATATGAGATTAAGTGATACATTGTATAAATTATATTTTGCAAGTAATCACAAGTTACCCGTGAAAGAGAGTAAATATCTCTCAGGGGAGTAAATACCTTTGTCACACTCCCACATAGTATATTTGGGAGAATGAGGAAGGCTAATGGGGGTACATGGATCTTCCGCTTACAGGGGAGAAGTGCTATAAAAAAAAAGCATCAAAATGATGACTCAATAATTGGAGTGCAGGATATAATATATTGTTAGAATTAGTTATCCCAGGGTGATTGTATATGATTAATATAACTCTAGGTTAAATAATTCTGTTAAAAAAGGTACTGTTTGTAACTTTGGTAAGGATGAAGATAATTTGTATTATTTGGGGATTTTAACCCTATTAGAGTAAACAATTACATATTTTAATCATATGCCATTGTTTAAATACGTTAACTCATAGATTTGAGGTTGTATTGAGACAGATTAGATTAAACAAAAACAAAATTCTAGGAACTAGTTAGGTAATATTTGTTTTGAGGAAAAAAAGAAAAAGCTTCCATTACTTCTGCATTAGTTTTTTCACATTTGTCCTATAAAGTAATTTATCTATTATTTTACCAGAAATTATATAACTGTATAAGGATTTCCTTATTACATTTATATATTTTAAATCTAGAGGAATCAGCAGTAGTATGAAATATAACTTGAATGTAACATGACTCCACATAGTGTGTGATTATCAGAATGAAGTTACATTCAGTTACAATTATAGGTTTTTTATTGAGAACCATCTCTCAATTGAGTATAATGAAGGGAAACTAGGATTTATGTTGTCAGTCCATTGAATCTTCTTGGTCCATGGATGTTGTGGCATAACGATCTCTTTTGTGAGAATGATAATTCCCATTTTGTTCTGAAATTTTCTGAGTACTGCTTGAAGGTGAAGATGACGCCATTCTTCTGCATGAAGGGGGATTGCTGCTTGTGGGTTCTGTCAGATTCAATTTTAAAAGGGTCTGTTGTAGTTCATCTGCAGATCTGCTTCTGTAAATTGTACCTTGGTAAGTAAATCTGACAGAAAAGGGGAAACCCCATTGATACATAATGTTGTGGCGTTGCAGTTCCATTAGTTGGGGTTTCATGGAGCGTCTTTTAGTAATAGTGAGTTGGGATAGATCAGCAAAAATTTGATAATTGTGACCTTGAAAATGAAGTTCCTTTTTTTTTCTCTTGCAGCAGTTAATATTTGTTCTTTTGTCCTGTAATAATGGAATTTTGTGATTATATCATGTGGGGGTCCATCTTTTTTTTTGGCTGTGAGGGCTCTATGCACTCTGTCCAGTTCTAAACGTTCAATAGGGATATCTGGCTTTAGTTCTTGTAATAGAGCAGTAATAGTAGATTGCAAGTCTGTCACTGTTTCAGGAATTCCCCTTATGCACAAGTTGGAACGTCTGGCTCTATTTTCGTAATCTTCGAGCTTAGTTTGAAGTATTAAATTCTCTTCTTTTTAGGTTTTCCAATTCTGTTATATATTCTTGAGTTGTAATTTCAATTTCATCCATTTTCATTTCTAAGGCTGCGGTGCGGTTTCCCAGCTCTCTTATTTCTTTAGTTAGGCTGTTTGTTATTTGTTCTGAAGTTTGTTTTAAAGCCTTCTGGAGCATTTTTTCAAATTGTAATAGTCTTACTGGGGATGCCGAAGAGGCTTGTGGAGAATTTTGTGAGAGGATTTGCTCTGTATCTGATTCAAATGGAGAGTCTTGCTGTGACATTTTCTGTCTGTGAGAGCGCACTGATGCTGTATATGGTGAGGTGACTGGCACCGCCTTAGTTGCAGTGAGTGCCTGTGAGCTCTTTGTGAGGTGATTTTTATTTTTGGCACGGCTTCCTCCCAGTACCATCTTTTCTGCCCAAACTTTCACAGTTTGCCAGGGGCAAAGAGGTTCAATTGGGTACCTTTTGAGCCTGCAGTCTCTGCTTTATCCTTTTCTCCTCTCCTCAGCGGTGCGGAGCTCTATCAATGCATGTCCGCTCCGCTAGACTCCGCGCATGCGCCCCGTTTATTATTTTTTTCAATGGTGCACATTGACCAGTTTCCATTCTGTTCACTTTGTTTGGCAAGGGGACACTTCCGGAATTGATTTCCTGGTTTCTGTGACGCCGGCCATGGTTTGTTTAACATTGCCATGGTTACTTACCTAGGATAAAGCGCGGGTGCCCACGTCGTATCCTCATCTGCCGAAGAAGTCCCCTGCCCACTGGGACGCGACGTGTCCAGAACGAGGATACGTCGTGACGTCACCCGCTGCCATCGCGCATCCTCATTGCATCGGAATTACCGCTCGAGCTTGTTCACTTGCACTGGTTGAGTGCTCTATCTGTGAGTGTTGAATTTTTATACTTTTTTACAATAAATGGTTATCTATACAGAGAGCACTATTTTTTGCCATTTTTTATTCAATATGCACTGCACTGTCTGAGTATCCTGACCCAGTGTTCTGACGGAAGTCTTTGTATGCTGAACCGCTTCATATCCATATGACCTTAAGGGAATGCTTATTTTGACCCTCTGTAATTAAAGGGCCCATTTCATCAGGTGAGAGGCCATTCTGAATATTGGTGGTGGGCTCATCGATTTGTCACCCTTTACAGCATGCTGTTTGACCATACACGAGGATTGGATTATCTATGTACTTCTCTTCTTCTTCTTTTATGAACTTTGAGATATTTGATGAATATAGTGCTCCGTTTTACACTGATTACATGTCTATATTCTATTTATGTGTCTCTAATTAGCGCTGCACCATCTGTTTAGATTATTACTTTAGGGATTTGATTTTTGACCCTGGTGTTCAGCTGCTGAATATCATATATCATTATCGCGCTGATTTTACTCTTACATATAGCCACCCACAGGAGCCAGCCACCGAGGATGTGGGAACCAGCCAATCACAGAGGATGTGGGAACCAGCCAATCACAGAGGATGTGGGAACCAGCCAATCACAGAGGATGTGGGAACCAGCCAATCACAGAGGATGCGGGAACCAGCCACAGCTACAGTACACATAGTTAAGGTAAGAAGAGCTCTACACAGTGCCAATTTTATTTCTACTTTGTGAGAGGTTGGGGCAGGGGTGAGAGTCATGGCACAAGGAGGGGGTCCTATGAGGACCAGAGTGAATGAAGGTGTTCACTGTACACTCTGTTAGAAAGAGGCCCCCCTCCAGGTCCCATTATGCTTCTTTGTAGTCTCCAGTAGGTCTCCCAGTTTAAATTCCCTCATCCCTTGAGGTTTTAGTCTCATGCTGATATCTCAGTGTGAAGTTCTGTTATTAATGCTGCCCAGCTCTGTCTTGTGGTGTACAGATGACTCACCTGCAGACCCTGTGTTTACATGTAAATAACGTCATTGATATGTAAATAGTGGCAGACCAGCAGCATTCTATGTAAACAGAGGTGGTATTCATATGTATATCATGCCCCCCTGAGGTCATATCCACCATCACCTATACTGAATTCTACCCACTGGGGAGATAAAGGGGCAGGGCCCGGGCAGCTGCCCCTTTTTCCCTGCCTTAAAGACGGCCCTGGGTGGGTAGGAAAACACCAAGAAAGGGTTTGGGGAGAAGAGCGGTGTGGTGGGTGGGAAAACACTGAAACAGGGTTCAGCAAGAGTGGGGGGAGAAGAGGAGGTAGTTGGGGACACAGATAAGAGGTTCAGAAAGGGGGGGAGGTGAAGCCTGTGTGGGTACGGCAACACCAAAAAGGGGTTGGGGGTGAGTAGGGATGTGTCCCTTTTCATCTCATAGGACCTACTAGTCTAAATTTTCCCTAGACCATCTGGCAGCACTTCTACATGCAGACTTGACCAATGAAGGGGCAGGAACTTAGAAGCTGCCATAACGAGGTCTCTGGGGCCAAACCTGGGACGGTGCCAATGACCGGGCAGGCGTCAAAGGAGGGTTCAGGAGAGGAGGGGGCAGAAGAGGAGGTTGGTGTTGGACCATGGGTACGGGGGAGAAGTGTATAGGGGAACACCAAAACAGGGCTCACTAGATGGGGGGGTCAGAAGAGAGGGTCGGTGTTGCACCACAGGAAGGGTAGGGTAAAGAAGTGTATAGGGGAACACCAAAACAGGGTTCAGAAGAGGAGGTCGGTGTTGGTTACTGGGTTCAGAAAAAGTGACTGGTGAGTAAGGGTTTAGTAGGCTTATTATTTAGTAGTACCCCTTTTCACCAAAACCCCTTTTTATTTTCCCCCGATAGCTTTCCCTTCTCTCATTGCCACACCCACTGCCACCTACCACACTTCTATGCACCTCTGTTCAGCAGCTCCATGCTACTATGCTATGGGGGACCCCAACCTTGCCTGCACCAATCCCTCCATGCTTGCTGAACTGTGTTTCCTATTCAACCCCCCTCCACACAAGCCCTCCCCCACTAATTCTTTTTCCTCCAGCTCTACACACCTGGTGCGACAACCCGCTCCCTTAAGGGATACTGTGAATACTTTACTCCCTCAGGGTCTCCTTTGATCGCCACATGTACCAGCCAGCTCCCTTGCTCATTTTTTGAGCCTGCACTATAGGAAATTCGAATTACATTCTCCCACATTCTTAGCACACACCGGTCCATGGATTTGAACTTGTGACTTCTCGCTTACAAGCCCGGTGCTCAACCACTTGCGCCACCGTCTGAGGTTCTTGTGATGCTTTTGAAAATGCTGGGGCCATATCATGTGTTTTTGAGGCAGCCTATCTAACCTTAACCACATGCTGAATTTGAAGTTGGGGAAAGGTATTGAATTGCTTTGGCTCAGCAAGAGGGCCTTTAATAAAAAAAGATATGGTGTTTGGCGGTTCTAAGTAATTTTTACAAATTCAGCAGGTGGTTAAGGTTAGATAGGCTGCCTCAAGAACACATGATAAGGCCCCAGCATTTTCAGAAGCATCACAAGCACCCCGGATGGTGGCGCAAGTGGTAGAGCACCGGGCTTGTAAGCGAGAAGTCACAAGTTCGAATCCCTGGACCGGTGTGTGCTAAGAATGTGGGATAATGTAATTCGGATTCCCTATAGTGCAGGCTCAAAAAAATGAGCAAGGGAGTTGGGTTGTACGTGTGGCGATGAAAGGAGACCTCGAGGGAGGAAAGTATCCACAGTATCCCTTAAGGGGTGGAGCGGGTTGTCGGGGCCAAGAGGCACCGGGTGTGTAGAGCTGGAGGAAAAAGAATTAGTGGGGAGGGCTTGTGTGGAGGGGGGTTGTCTAGGAAACGCAGTTCAGCAAACATGGAGGGATTGGTGCAGACATGGTTGGGGTGCCCCATAGAAAAAGGGAGGAGCTTGGCATGTGAAGCGTGGAGCTGCTGAACAGGGGTGCATGCCTAAGGTTGGTTCCATAGAAGTGGGTGTGGCAATGAGCGAAGGGAAAGCTATCAGGGAAAGCAAAAAAGGGGGTTTTGGTGAAAAGGGGTACTACTAAATAATAAGCCTTCTAAACCCTTACTCTGAACCCTGTTTTGGTGTTCCCCTATACACTTCTTCCCCCTAACCTTCCTGTGGTGCAACACCGACCTCCTCTTCTGTCCCCTCCTCGCCTGAACCCTCTTTTGACCCCGGCACAGTCATTGGCACCGTCCCAGGTTTGGCCCCATAGACCTCGGTATGGCAGCGTCTAAGTTCCTGCCCCTTTGTTGGTCAAGTCTGGATGTAAAAGTGCTGCCAGATGGTCTAGGGAAAATTTAGAAGACTAGTAGGTCCTATGAGATGAAAATGGACACATCCCTAACCCCCCAACCCCTTTTTGGTGTTGCCAGACCCACCCAGGCTTCACCTCCCCCCTTTTTGAACCCCTTATCTGTGTTCCCCCAACTACCTCCTCTTCTCCCCCCACTCATGCTGAACCCTATTCCAGTGTTCCCCCACCCACCGCACTGCTCTTCTCCCCAAACCCATTCTTGGTGTTTTCCTACCCACCCAGGGCCGTCTTTAAGGCAGGGCAAAATGGGTCAAAAATGACCAAAATCGCACCCCCGGCCCTTTTAGCCCAAAATGGGTCAAAAATGACAAAAATCGCACTCATGGCCCTTGTAGCCCGAAACGGGTCAAAAATTACAAAAATAGCACTCCCGGCCCTTTTAGCCCAAAATGGCTCCAAAAATGACCAAAATCGCACCCCCGGCCCTTTTAGCCCAAAATGGTTCAAAAGTAACCAAAATCGCACCCCCGGAACTTTTAGCCCAAAACGGGTCAAAAATCACGAAAATCGCACCCCCGGCCCTTTTAGCCCAAAACGGGTCAAAAGTGACCAAAATCGCACCCCCGGCCCTTTCAGCCCAAAACGGGTCAAAAATAACCAAAATTGCACCCTAGGCCCTTTTAGCCCAAATTGAGTCAAAAATCACCGAAATCGCACCCCCGGCCCTTTTAGCCCAAAACGGGTCAAAAGTGACCAAAATCGCACCCCCGGCCCTTTTAGCCCAAAACAGGTCAAAAGTGACTTTAATCGCACCCCCGGCCCTTTTAGCCCAAAACGGGTCAAAAATCACCAAAATCGCACCCCCGGCCCTTTTAGCCCAAAACGGGTCAAAAATCACCAAAATCGCACCCCTGGCCCTTTTAGCCCAAAACGGGTCAAAAATCACCAAAATCGCACTCCCGGCCCTTTTAGCCCAAAACGGGTCAAAAATCACCAAAATCGCACCCCCGTCCCTTTTAGCCCAAAACTGGTCAAAAGTGACCAAAATCGCAACCCCGGCCCTTTTAGCCCAAAACGGGTCAAAAATCACGAAAATCGCACCTCCGGCCCTTTTAGCCCAAAACGGGTCAAAAATCACCAAAATCGCACCCCCGGCCCTTTTAGCCCAAAACGGGTCAAAAATCACCAAAATCGCACCCCCGGCCCTTTTAGCCCAAAACGGGTCAAAAATCACTAAAATCGCACCCCTGGCCCTTTTAGCCCAAAACGTGTCAAAAATCACCAAAATCGAAACCCCCGGCCCTTTTAGCCCAAAACGGGTCAAAAATCACCAAAATCGCACCCCCGGCCCTTTTAGCCCAAAACGGGTCAAAAGTGACCAAAATCGCACCCCCGGCCCTTTTAGCCCAAAACGGGTCAAAAGTGACCAAAATCGCACCCCCGGCCCTTTTAGCCCAAAACGGGTCAAAAATCACCAAAACCGCACCCCCGGCCCTTTTAGCCCAAAACGGGTCAAAAGCGACCAAAATCGCACCCCCGGCCCTTTTAGCCCAAAACGGGTCAAAAATCACCAAAATCGCTCCCCCGGCCCTTTAAGCCCAAAACGGGTCAGAAGCGACCAAAATCGCACCCCCGGCCCTTTTAGCCCAAAACGGGTCAAAAATCACCAAAATCGCACCCCCGGCCCTTTTAGCCCAAAACGGGTCAAAAATCACCAAAATCGCACCCCCGGCCCTTTTAGCCCAAAACGGGTCAAAAATCACCGAAATCGCACCCCCGGCCCTTTTAGCCCAAAACGGGTCAAAAATCACCAAAATCGCACCCCCGGCCTTTTTAGCCCAAAACGGGTCAAAAGTGACCAAAATCGCACCCCCGGCCCTTTTAGCCCAAAACGGGTCAAAAGTGACCAAAATCGCACCCCCGGCCCTTTTAGCCCAAAACGGGTCAAAAGTGACCAAAATCGCACCCCCGGCCCTTTTAGCCCAAAATGGGTCAAAAATCACCAAAATCGCACCCCCAGCCCTTTTAGCCCAAAACGGGTCAAAAATCACCAAAATCGCACCTCCGGCCCATTTTGCCCAAAACGGGTCAAAAATCACCAAAATCGCACCCCCGGCCCTTTTAGTCCAAAACGGGTCAAAAGTGACCAAAATCGCAACCCCGGCCCTTTTAGCCCAAAACGGGTCAAAAATCACCAAAATCGCACCCCCGGCCCTTTTAGCCCAAAACGGGTCAAAAATCACCGAAATCGCACCCCAGGCCCTTTTAGCCCAAAACGGGTCAAAAGTGACCAAAATCGCACCCCCGGCCCTTTTAGCCCAAAACGGGTCAAAAGTGACCAAAATCGCACCCCCGGCCCTTTTAGCCCAAAACGGGTCAAAAGTGACCAAAATCGCACCCCCGGCCCTTTTAGCCCAAAACGGGTCAAAAGTGACCAAAATCGCACCCCCGGCCCTTTTAGCCCAAAACGGGTAAAAAATCACCAAAATCACACCCCCGGCCCTTTTAGCCCAAAAAGCGTAAAAAGTGACAAAAAGTGCACCTCCGGCCCTTTTAGCCCAAAACGGGTCAAAAATCACCAAAATCGCACCCCCGGCCCTTTTAGCCCAAAACGGGTCAAAAATCACCAAAATCGCACCCCCGGCCCTTTTAGCCCAAAACGGGTCAAAAAATCATCAAAATCGCACCCCAGGCCCTTTTATCCCAAAATGGGTCAAAAGTGACCAAAATTGCACCCCCGGCCCTTTTACCCCAAAACGGGTTAATAATCACCAAATTCGAACCCCCGGCCCTTTTAGCCCAAAACGGGTCATAAATCACCAAAATCGTACCCCCGGCCCTTTTAGCCCAAAACGGGTCAAAAGTGACCAAAATCGCACCCCCGGCCCTTTTAGCCCAAAACGGGTCAAAAAATCACTGAAATCGCACCCCCGGCCCTTTTACCCCAAAACGGGTTAATAATCACCAAATTCGAACCCCCGGCCCTTTTAGCCCAAAACGGGTCATAAAACACCAAAATCGTACCCTAGGCCCTTTTAGCCCAAAACGGGTCAAAAGTGACCAAAATCTCACCCCCGGCCCTTTTAGCCCAAAACGGGTCAAAAAATCACCGAAATCGCACCCCCGGCCCTTTTAGCCCAAAATGGGTCAAAAATCACCGAAATCGCACCCCCGGCCCTTTTAGCCCAAAACAAGTCAAAAATCACTAAAATCGCACCCCCGGCCCTTTTAGCCCAAAACGGGTCAAAAATCACCAAAATGGCACCCCCGGCCCTTTTAGCCCAAAACGGGTCAAAAATCGCCAAAATCGCACCCCCGGCCCTTTTAGCCCAAAACGGGTCAAAAATCACCAAAATGGCACCCCCGGCCCTTTTACCCCAAAACGGGTCAAAAATCACCGAAATCGAACCCCCGGCTCTTTTAGCCCAAAACAGGTCAAAAAATCAATAAAATTGCACCCCCGGCCCTTTTAGCCCAAAACGGGTCAAAAATCACCAAAATCGCACCCTAGGCCCTTTTAGCCCAAAACGGGTCAAAAATCACCAAAATCGCACCCCCGGCCCTTTTACCCCAAAACGGGTCAAAAATCACCAAATTCGAACCCCCGGCCCTTTTAGCCCAAAACGGCTCAAAAATCACAAAAAATCGCACCCCCGGCCCTTTTAGCCCAAAACGGGTCAAAAATCACCAAAATCGCACCCCCGGCCCTTTTAGCCCAAAACGGGTTAATCACCAAATTCGAACCCCCGGCCCTTTTAGCCCAAAACGGGTCATAAATCACCAAAATCGTACCCTAGGCCCTTTTAGCCCAAAACGGGTCAAAAGTGACCAAAATCGCACCCCGGCCCTTTTAGCCCAAAACGGGTCAAAAAATCACCGAAATCGCACCCCCGGCCCTTTTAGCCCAAAACAAGTCAAAAATCACCAAAATCGAAACCCCGGCCCTTTTACCCCAAAACGGGTCAAAAATCACCAAAATCGAACCCCTGGCCCTTTTAGCCCAAAACGGGTCAAAAAGCACCAAAATCGCACCCTAGGCCCTTTTAGCCCAAAACGGGTCAAAAAGCACCAAAATCGCACCCTAGGCCCTTTTTGCCCAAAACGGGTCAAAAATCACCGAAATTGCAGCCCCGGCCCTTTTAGCCCAAAACGTGTCAAAAATCACCAAAATAACACCCCCGGCCCTTTTAGCATAAAAAGGGGTAAAAAGTGACCAATAGTGCACCTCCGGCCCTTTTAGTCCAAAACGGGTCAAAAATCACCGAAATCGCACCCCCGGCCCTTTTAGCCCAAAACAAGTCAAAAATCACCGAAATCGCACCCCCGGCCCTTTTAGCCCAAAACGGGTCAAAAATCACCAAAATCGCACCCCCGGCCCTTTTAGCCCAAAACGGGTCAAAAATCACCGAAATCGCACCCCCGGCCCTTTTACCCTAAAACGGGTCAAAAATCACCAAAATCGCACCCTGGCACTTTTACCCCAAAACGGGTCAAAAATCACCGAAATTGCACCCCCGGCCCTTTTAGCCCAAAACGGGTCAAAAATCACCGAAATCGCACCCCAGGCCCTTTTAGCCCAAAACGGGTCAAAAGTGACCAAAATCGCACCCCCGGCCCTTTTAGCCCAAAACGGGTCAAAAGTGACCAAAATCGCACCCCCGGCCCTTTTAGCCCAAACGGGTCAAAAGTGACCAAAATCGCACCCCCGGCCCTTTTAGCCCAAAACGGGTCAAAATCACCAAAATCGCACCCCCGGCCCTTTTTAGCCCAAAACAGGTCAAAAAATCACCGAAATCGCACCCCCGGCCCTTTTACCCCAAAACGGGTTAATCACCAAATTCGAACCCCCGGCCCTTTTAAGCCCAAAACGGGTCATAAATCACCAAAATCGTACCCTAGGCCCTTTTAGCCCAAAACGGGTCAAAAGTGACCAAAATCGCACCCCGGCCCTTTTAGCCAAAACGGGTCAAAAGTGACCAAAATCGCACCCCCGGCCCTTTAGCCCAAAACGGGTCAAAAGTCACCAAAATCGCACCCCCGGCCCTTTTAGCCCAAAACGGGTCAAAAATCAGTAAAATCGCACCCCGGCCCTTTTAGCCCAAAACGGGTCAAAAATCACCAAAACCGCACCCCCGGCCCTTTTAGCCCAAAACGGGTCAAAAGCGACCAAAATCGCACCCCCGGCCCTTTTAGCCCAAAACGGGTCAAAAATCAGTAAAATCACACCCCCGGGCCTTTTTGCCCAAAACGGGTCAAAAATCAGTAAAATCGCACCCCCGGCCCTTTTAGCCAAAACGGGTCAAAAATCACCAAAATCGCACCCCCGGCCCTTTTAGCCCAAAACGGGTCAAAAGCGACCAAAATCGCACCCCCGGCCCTTTTAGCCCAAAACGGGTCAAAAATCAGTAAAATCACACCCCCAGCCCTTTTAGCCCAAAACGGGTCAAAAATCACCAAAACCGCACCCCCGGCCCTTTTAGCCCAAAACGGGTCAAAAGCGACCAAAATCGCACCCCCGGCCCTTTTAGCCCAAAACGGGTCAAAAATCACCAAAATCGCACCCCCGGCCCTTTAAGCCCAAAACGGGTCAGAAGCAACCAAAATCGCACCCCGGACCTTTTAGCCCAAAACGGGTCATAAATCACCAAAATCGTACCCTAGGCCCTTTTAGCCCAAAACGGGTCAAAAAGCACCCCCGGCCCTTTTAGCCCAAAACGGGTCAAAAAATCACCGAAATCGCACCCCCGGCCCTTTTAGCCCAAAATGGGTCAAAAATCACCGAAATCGCACCCCCGACCCTTTTAGCCCAAAACGGGTCAAAAATCACTAAAATCGCACCCCCGGCACTTTTAGCCCAAAGCGGGTCAAAAATCACCAAAATCGCACCCCCGGCCCTTTTAGCCCAAAACGGGTCAAAAAGCACCCCCGGCCCTTTTAGCCCAAAACGTGTCAAAAAATCACCGAAATTTCACCCCCGGCCCTTTTAGCCCAAAACGGGTCAAAAATCACCGAAATCGCACCCCCGGCCCTTTTAGCCCAAAATGGGTCAAAAATCACCAAAATTGCACCCCGGCCCTTTTACCCCAAAACGGATCAAAAATCACCAAAATCGCACCCCCGGCCCTTTTAGCCCAAAACGGGTCAAAAATCACCAAAATCGCACCCCCGGCCCTTTTAGCCAAAAACGGGTCAAAAATCACCAAACTCTCACCCCCGGCCCTTTTAGCCCAAAACGGGTCAAAAATCACCAAAATGGCACCCCCGGCCCTTTTAGCCCAAAACGGGTCAAAAGTGACCAAAATCGCACCCCGGCCCTTTTACCCCAAAACGGGTCAAAAGTGACCAAAATCGCACCCCCAGGCCTTTTAACCCAAAACGGGTCAAAAATCACCAAAATGGCACCCCGGCCCTTTTAGCCCAAAACGGGTCAAAAGTGACCAAAATCGCACCCCCGGCCCTTTTACCCCAAAACGGGTCAAAAGTGACCAAAATCGCACCCCGGCCCTTTTACTCCAAAACAGGTTAATAATCACCAAATTCGAACCCCCGGCCCTTTTAGCCAAAAACAGGTCATAAATCACCAAAATTGTACCCCCGGCCCTTTTAGCCCAAAACGGGTCAAAAGTGACCAAAATCGCACCCCCGGCCCTTTTAGCCCAAAACGGGTCAAAAAATCACCGAAATCGCACCCCCGGCCCTTTTACCCCAAAACGGGTTAATCACCAAATTCGAACCCCCGGCCCTTTTAGCCCAAAACGGGTCATAAATCACCAAAATCGTACCCTAGGCCCTTTTAGCCCAAAACGGGTCAAAAGTGACCAAAATCGCACCCGGCCCTTTTAGCCCAAAACGGGTCAAAAAATCACCGAAATCGCACCCCAGGCCCTTTTAGCCCAAAACAAGTCAAAAATCACCAAAATCGAAACCCCGGCCCTTTTACCCCAAAACGGGTCAAAAATCACCGAAATTGCACCCCCGGCCCTTTTAGCCCAAAACGGGTCAAAAATCACCGAAATCGCACCCCCGGCCCTTTTAGCCTAAAACGGGTCAAAAATCACCAAAATCGCACCCCGGCACTTTTACCCCAAAACGGGTCAAAAATCACCGAAATTGCACCCCCGGCCCTTTTAGCCCAAAACGGGTCAAAAGTGACCAAAATCGCACCCCCAGCCCTTTTAGCCCAAAACGGGTCAAAAGTGACCAAAATCGCACCCCCGGCCCTTTTAGCCCAAAACGGGTCAAAAGTGACCAAAATCGCACCCCGGCCCTTTTAGCCCAAAACGGGTCAAAAATCACCAAAATCACACCCCCGGCCCTTTTAGCCCAAAAAGCGTAAAAGTGACAAAAAGTGCACCTCCGGCCCTTTTAGCCCAAAACGGGTCAAAAATCACCAAAATCGCACCCCCGGCCCTTTTAGCCCAAAACAAGTCAAAAATCACCGAAATCGCACCCCCGGCCCTTTTAGCCCAAAACGGGTCAAAAATCACCAAAATCGCACCCCCGGCCCTTTTAGCCCAAAACGGGTCAAAAATCACCAAAATCGCACCCCCGGCCCTTTTTAGCCCAAAACGGGTCAAAAAATCACCGAAATCGCACCCCCGGCCCTTTTACCCCAAAACGGGTAATAATCACCAAATTCGAACCCCCGGCCCTTTTAGCCCAAAACGGGTCATAAATCACCAAAATCGTACCCTAGGCCCTTTTAGCCCAAAACGGTTTAAAAGTGACAAATCGCACCCCCGGCCCTTTTAGCCCAAAACGGGTCAAAAATCACCGAAATCGCACCCCCGGCCCTTTTAGCCCAAAATGGGTCAAAAATCACCGAAATCGCACCCCCGGCCCTTTTAGCCCAAAACAAGTCAAAAATCACTAAAATCGCACCCCCGGCCCTTTTAGCCCAAAACGGGTCAAAAATCACCAAAATGGCACCCCCGGCCCTTTTAGCCCAAAACGGGTCAAAAATCGCCAAAATCGCACCCCCGGCCCTTTTAGCCCAAAACGGGTCAAAAATCACCAAAATCGCACCCCCGGCCCCTTTAGCCCAAAACGGGTCAAAAATCACCAAAATCGCACCCCCGGCCCTTTTTAGCCCACAACGGGTCAAAAAATCACCGAAATCGCACCCCCGGCCCTTTTACCCCAAAACGGGTTAATAATCACCAAATTCGAACCCCCGGCCCTTTTAGCCCAAAACGGGTCATAAATCACCAAAATCGTACCCTAGGCCCTTTTAGCCCAAAACGGTTTAAAAGTGACAAATCGCACCCCCGGCCCTTTTAGCCCAAAACGGGTCAAAAAATCACCGAAATCGCACCCCCGGCCCTTTTAGCCCAAAATGGGTCAAAAATCACCAAAATCGCACCCCCGGCCCTTTTAGCCCAAAACGGGTCAAAAATCACTAAAATCTCACCCCCGGCCCTTTTAGCCCAAAACGGGTCAAAAATCACCAAAATGGCACCCCCGGCCCTTTTAGCCCAAAACGGGTCAAAAATCACCGAAATCGAACCCCCGGCCCTTTTAGCCCAAAACAGGTCAAAAAATCAATAAAATTGCACCCCCGGCCCTTTTAGCCCAAAACGGGTCAAAAATCACCAAAATCGCACCCTAGGCCCTTTTAGCCCAAAACGGGTCAAAAATCACCAAAATCGCACCCCCGGCCCTTTTACCCCAAAACGGGTCAAAAATCACCAAATTCGAACCCCCGGCCCTTTTAGCCCACAACGGCTCAAAAATCACAAAAAATCGCACCCCCGGCCCTTTTAGCCCAAAACGGGTCAAAAATCACCAAAATCGCACCCCCGGCCCTTTTAGCCCAAAACGGGTCAAAAATCACCAAAATCGCACCCCGGCCCTTTTAGCCCAAAACGGGTCAAAAATCACCAAAATCGCACCCCCGGCCCTTTTAGCCCAAAACGGGTCAAAAATCACCAAAATTGCCCCCCCAGCCCTTTTAGCCCAAAACGGGTCAAAAAGCACCCCCGGCCCTTTTAGCCCAAAACGGGTCAAAAAATCACCAAAATCGCACCCCCGGACCTTTTAGCCCAAAAGGGGTCAAAAATCACCAAAATCGCACCATAAGGCCCTTTTAGCCCAAAATGGGTCAAAAGTGACCAAAATCGCACCCCCGGCCCTTTTAGCCCAAAACGGGTCAAAAAATCACCGAAATCGCACCCCCGGCCCTTTTAGCCCAAAACGGGTCAAAAAATCACCGAAATCGCACCCCCGGCCCTTTTAGCCCAAAACGGGTCAAAAATCACCAAAATCGCACCCCCGGCCCTTTTTAGCCCAAAACAGGTCAAAAAATCACCGAAATCGCACCCCCGGCCCTTTTACCCCAAAACGGGTTAATCACCAAATTCGAACCCCCGGCCCTTTTAGCCCAAAACGGGTCATAAATCACCAAAATCGTACCCTAGGCCCTTTTAGCCCAAAACGGGTCAAAAGTGACCAAAATCGCACCCCGGCCCTTTTAGCCCAAAACGGGTCAAAAAATCACCGAAATCGCACCCCCGGCCCTTTTAGCCCAAAACAAGTCAAAAATCACCAAAATCGAAACCCCGGCCCTTTTACCCCAAAACGGGTCAAAAATCACCAAAATCGAACCCCTGGCCCTTTTAGCCCAAAACGGGTCAAAAAGCACCAAAATCGCACCCTAGGCCCTTTTAGCCCAAAACGGGTCAAAAAGCACCAAAATCGCACCCTAGGCCCTTTTTGCCCAAAACGGGTCAAAAATCACCGAAATTGCACCCCCGGCCCTTTTAGCCCAAAACGGGTCAAAAATCACCGAAATCGCACCCCAGGCCCTTTTAGCCCAAAACGGTCAAAAATCACCGAAATCGCACCCCAGGCCCTTTTAGCCCAAAACGGGTCAAAAGTGACCAAAATCGCACCCCCGGCCCTTTTAGCCCAAAACGGGTCAAAAATCACCAAAATCACACCCCCGGCCCTTTTAGCCCAAAAAGCGTAAAAAGTGACAAAAAGTGCACCTCCGGCCCTTTTAGCCCAAAACGGGTCAAAAATCACCGAAATCGCACCCCCGGCCCTTTTAGCCCAAAACAAGTCAAAAATCACCGAAATCGCACCCCCGGCCCTTTTAGCCCAAAACGGGTCAAAAATCACCAAAATCGCACCCCCGGCCCTTTTAGCCCAAAACGGGTCAAAAATCACCAAAATCGCACCCCCGGCCCTTTTTAGCCCAAAACGGGTCAAAAAATCATCAAAATCGCACCCCAGGCCCTTTTAGCCCAAAACAGGTCAAAAGTGACCAAAATCGCACCCCCGGCCCTTTTAGCCCAAAACGGGTCAAAAAATCACCGAAATCGCACCCCCGGCCCTTTTAGCCCAAAACGGGTCAAAAAATCACCGAAATCGCACCCCGGCCCTTTTAGCCCAAAACGGGTCAAAAATCACCAAAATCGCACCCCCGGCCCTTTTTAGCCCAAAACAGGTCAAAAAATCACCGAAATCGCACCCCCGGCCCTTTTACCCCAAAACGGGTTAATCACCAAATTCGAACCCCCGGCTCTTTTAGCCCAAAACGGGTCATAAATCACCAAAATCGTACCCTAGGCCCTTTTAGCCCAAAACGGGTCAAAAGTGACCAAAATCGCACCCCGGCCCTTTTAGCCCAAAACGGGTCAAAAGTGACCAAAATCGCACCCCCCGGCCCTTTTAGCCCAAAACGGGTCAAAAGTCACCAAAATCGCACCCCCGGCCCTTTTAGCCCAAAACGGGTCAAAAATCAGTAAAATCGCACCCCCGGCCCTTTTAGCCCAAAACGGGTCAAAAATCACCAAAACCGCACCCCCGGCCCTTTTAGCCCAAAACGGGTCAAAAGCGACCAAAATCGCACCCCCGGCCCTTTTAGCCCAAAACGGGTCAAAAATCAGTAAAATCACACCCCCGGCCCTTTTAGCCCAAAACGGGTCAAAAATCAGTAAAATCGCACCCCCGGCCCTTTTAGCCCAAAACGGGTCAAAAATCACCAAAATCGCACCCCCGGCCCTTTAAGCCCAAAACGGGTCAGAAGCAACCAAAATCGCACCCCCGGACCTTTTAGCCCAAAACGGGTCATAAATCACCAAAATCGTACCCTAGGCCCTTTTAGCCCAAAACGGGTCAAAAAGCACCCCCGGCCCTTTTAGCCCAAAACGGGTCAAAAAATCACCGAAATCGCACCCCCGGCCCTTTTAGCCCAAAATGGGTCAAAAATCACCGAAATCGCACCCCCGACCCTTTTAGCCCAAAACGGGTCAAAAATCACTAAAATCGCACCCCCGGCACTTTTAGCCCAAATCGGGTCAAAAATCACCAAAATCGCACCCCCGGCCCTTTTAGCCCAAAACGGGTCAAAAAGCACCCCCGGCCCCTTTTAGCCCAAAACGGGTCAAAAAATCACCGAAATCGCACCCCCGGCCCTTTTAGCCCAAAACGGGTCAAAAATCACCGAAATCGCACCCCCGGCCCTTTTAGCCCAAAATGGGTCAAAAATCACCAAAATTGCACCCCCGGCCCCTTTTACCCCAAAACGGATCAAAAATCACCAAAATCGCACCCCCGGCCCTTTTAGCCCAAAACGGGTCAAAAATCACCAAAATCGCACCCCCGGCCCTTTTAGCCCAAAACGGGTCAAAAATCACCAAAATCGCACCCCCGGCCCTTTTAGCCAAAAACGGGTCAAAAATCACCAAACTCTCACCCCCGGCCCTTTTAGCCCAAAACGGGTCAAAATCACCAAAATGGCACCCCCGGCCCTTTTAGCCCAAAACGGGTCAAAAATCACCAAAATCGCACCCCCGGCCCTTTTAGCCAAAAACGGGTCAAAAATCACCAAACTCTCACCCCCGGCCCTTTTAGCCCAAAACGGGTCAAAAATCACCAAAATGGCACCCCCGGCCCTTTTAGCCCAAAACGGGTCAAAAGTGACCAAAATCGCACCCCCGGCCCTTTTACCCCAAAACGGGTCAAAAGTGACCAAAATCGCACCCCCAGGCCTTTTAACCCAAAACGGGTCAAAAATCACCAAAATGGCACCCCCGGCCCTTTTAGCCCAAAACGGGTCAAAAGTGACCAAATCGCACCCCCGGCCCTTTTACCCCAAAACGGGTCAAAAATCACCAAAATCGCACCCCCGGCCCTTTTAGCCCAAAAACGGGTCAAAAAATCACCAAAATCGCACCCCCGGCCCTTTTAGCCCAAAACGGGTCAAAAATCACCAAAATCGCACCCCCGGCCCTTTTAGCCCAAACGGGTCAAAAATCACCAAAATCGCACCCCCGGCCCTTTTACCCCAAAACAGGTTAATAATCACCAAATTCGAACCCCCGGCCCTTTTAGCCCAAAACAGGTCATAAATCACCAAAATTGTACCCCCGGCCCTTTTAGCCCAAAACGGGTCAAAAGTGACCAAAATCGCACCCCCGGCCCTTTTAGCCAAAACGGGTCAAAAAATCACCGAAATCGCACCCCCGGCCCTTTTACCCCAAAACGGGTTAATCACCAAATTCGAACCCCCGGCCCTTTTAGCCCAAAACGGGTCATAAATCACCAAAATCGTACCCTAGGCCCTTTTAGCCCAAAACGGGTCAAAATTGACCAAAATCGCACCCCGGCCCTTTTAGCCCAAAACGGGTCAAAAAATCACCGAAATCGCACCCCAGGCCCTTTTAGCCCAAAACAAGTCAAAAATCACCAAAATCGAAACCCCGGCCCTTTTACCCCAAAACGGGTCAAAAATCACCAAAATCGAACCCCTGGCCCTTTTAGCCCAAAACGGGTCAAAAAGCACCAAAATCGCACCCCGGCCCTTTTAGCCCAAAACGGGTCAAAAAATCACCGAAATCGCACCCCAGGCCCTTTTAGCCCAAAACAAGTCAAAAATCACCAAAATCGAAACCCCGGCCCTTTTACCCCAAAACGGGTCAAAAATCACCAAAATCGAACCCCTGGCCCTTTTAGCCCAAAACGGGTCAAAAAGCACCAAAATCGCACCCTAGGCCCTTTTAGCCCAAAACGGGTCAAAAAGCACCAAAATCGCACCCTAGGCCCTTTTTGCCAAAACGGGTCAAAAATCACCGAAATTGCACCCCCGGCCCTTTTAGCCCGAAACGTGTCAAAAATCACCAAAATTACACCCCCGGCCCTTTTAGCATAAAAAGGGGTAAAAAGTGACCAATAGTGCACCTCCGGCCCTTTTAGTCCAAAACGGGTCAAAAATCACCTAAATCGCACCCCGGCCCCTTTTAGCCCAAAACAAGTCAAAAATCACCGAAATCGCACCCCCGGCCCTTTTAGCCCAAAACGGGTCAAAAATCACCAAAATCGCACCCCCGCCTTTTAGCCCAAAACGGGTCAAAAATCACCGAAATCGCACCCCCGGCCCTTTTACCCTAAAACGGGTCAAAAATCACCAAAATCGCACCCCGGCACTTTTACCCCAAAACGGGTCAAAAATCACCGAAATTGCACCCCCGGCCCTTTTAGCCCAAAACGGGTCAAAAATCACCGAAATCGCACCCCCGGCCCTTTTACCCTAAAACGGGTCAAAAATCACCAAAATCGCACCCCGGCACTTTTACCCCAAAACGGGTCAAAAATCACCGAAATTGCACCCCCGGCCCTTTTAGCCCAAAACGGGTCAAAAATCACCGAAATCGCACCCCAGGCCCTTTTAGCCCAAAACGGGTCAAAAGTGACCAAAATCGCACCCCGGCACTTTTACCCCAAAACGGGTCAAAAATCACCGAAATTGCACCCCCGGCCCTTTTAGCCCAAAACGGGTCAAAAATCACCGAAATCGCACCCCCGGCCCTTTTACCCTAAAACGGGTCAAAAATCACCAAAATCGCACCCCGGCACTTTTACCCCAAAACGGGTCAAAAATCACCGAAATTGCACCCCGGCCCTTTTAGCCCAAAACGGGTCAAAAATCACCGAAATCGCACCCCAGGCCCTTTTAGCCCAAAACGGGTCAAAAGTGACCAAAATCGCACCCCCGGCCCTTTTAGCCCAAAACGGGTCAAAAGTGACCAAAATCGCACCCGGCCCTTTTAGCCCAAAACGGGTCAAAAGTGACCAAAATCGCACCCCCGGCCCTTTTAGCCCAAAACGGGTCAAAAATCACCAAAATCACACCCCCGGCCCTTTTAGCCCAAAAAGCATAAAAAGTGACAAAAAGTGCACCTCCGGCCCTTTTAGCCCAAAACGGGTCAAAAATCACCGAAATCGCACCCCCGGCCCTTTTAGCCCAAAACAAGTCAAAAATCACCGAAATCGCACCCCCGGCCCTTTTAGCCCAAAACGGGTCAAAAATCACCAAAATCGCACCCCCGGCCCTTTTAGCCCAAAACGGGTCAAAAATCACCAAAATCGCACCCCCGGCCCTTTTTAGCCCAAAACGGGTCAAAAAATCACCGAAATCGCACCCCCGGCCCTTTTAGCCCAAAATGGGTCAAAAATCACCGAAATCGCACCCCCGGCCCTTTTAGCTCAAAACAAGTCAAAAATCACTAAAATCGCACCCCTGGCCCTTTTAGCCCAAAACGGGTCAAAAATCACCAAAATGGCACCCCCGGCCCTTTTAGCCCAAAACGGGTCAAAAATCGCCAAAATCGCACCCCCGGCCCTTTTAGCCCAAAACGGGTCAAAAATCACCAAAATCGCACCCCCGGCCCTTTTAGCCCAAAACGGGTCAAAAATCACCAAAATCGCACCCCGGCCCTTTTTAGCCCAAAACGGGGCAAAAAATCACCGAAATCGCACCCCCGGCCCTTTTACCCCAAAACGGGTTAATAATCACCAAATTCGAACCCCCGGCCCTTTTAGCCCAAAACGGGTCATAAATCACCAAAATCGTACCCTAGGCCCTTTTAGCCCAAAACGGTTTAAAAGTGACAAATCGCACCCCCGGCCCTTTTAGCCCAAAACGGGTCAAAAAATCACCGAAATCGCACCCCCGGCCCTTTTAGCCCAAAATGGGTCAAAAATCACCGAAATCGCACCCCCGGCCCTTTTAGCCCAAAACGGGTCAAAAATCACTAAAATCGCACCCCCGGCCCTTTTAGCCCAAAACGGGTCAAAAATCACCAAAATGGCACCCCCGGCCCTTTTAGCCCAAAACGGGTCAAAAATCACCGAAATCGAACCCCCGGCCCTTTTAGCCCAAAACAGGTCAAAAAATCAATAAAATTGCACCCCCGGCCCTTTTAGCCCAAAACGGGTCAAAAATCACCAAAATCGCACCCTAGGCCCTTTTAGCCCAAAACGGGTCAAAAATCACCAAAATCGCACCCCCGGCCCTTTTACCCCAAAACGGGTCAAAAATCACCAAATTCGAACCCCCGGCCCTTTTAGCCCAAAAACGGGTCAAAAATCACCAAAATCGCACCCCCGGCCCTTTTAGCCCAAAACGGGTTAATCACCAAATTCGAACCCCCGGCCCTTTTAGCCCAAAACGGGTCATAAATCACCAAAATCGTACCCTAGGCCCTTTTAGCCCAAAACGGGTCAAAAGTGACCAAAATCGCACCCCGGCCCTTTTAGCCCAAAACGGGTCAAAAAATCACCGAAATCGCACCCCCGGCCCTTTTAGCCCAAAACAAGTCAAAAATCACCAAAATCGAAACCCCGGCCCTTTTACCCCAAAAACGGGTCAAAAATCACCAAAATCGAACCCCTGGCCCTTTTAGCCCAAAACGGGTCAAAAAGCACCAAAATCGCACCCTAGGCCCTTTTAGCCCAAAACGGGTCAAAAAGCACCAAAATCGCACCCTAGGCCCTTTTTGCCCAAAACGGGTCAAAAATCACCGAAATTGCAGCCCGGCCCTTTTAGCCCAAAACGTGTCAAAAATCACCAAAATAACACCCCCGGCCCTTTTAGCATAAAAAGGGGTAAAAAGTGACCACTAGTGCACCTCCGGCCCTTTTAGTCCAAAACGGGTCAAAAATCACCGAAATCGCACCCCCGGCCCTTTTAGCCCAAAACAAGTCAAAAATCACCGAAATCGCACCCCCGGCCCTTTTAGCCCAAAACGGGTCAAAAATCACCAAAATCGCACCCCCGGCCCTTTTAGCCCAAAACGGGTCAAAAATCACCGAAATCGCACCCCCGGCCCTTTTACCCTAAAACGGGTCAAAAATCACCAAAATCGCACCCTGGCACTTTTACCCCAAAACGGGTCAAAAATCACCGAAATTGCACCCCCGGCCCTTTTAGCCCAAAACGGGTCAAAAATCACCGAAATCGCACCCCAGGCCCTTTTAGCCCAAAACGGGTCAAAAGTGACCAAAATCGCACCCCCGGCCCTTTTAGCCCAAAACGGGTCAAAAGTGACCAAAATCGCACCCCCGGCCCTTTTAGCCCAAAACGGGTCAAAAGTGACCAAAATCGCACCCCCGGCCCTTTTAGCCCAAAACGGGTCAAAAATCACCAAAATCGCACCCCCGGCCCTTTTTAGCCCAAAACAGGTCAAAAAATCACCGAAATCGCACCCCCGGCCCTTTTACCCCAAAACGGGTTAATCACCAAATTCGAACCCCCGGCCCTTTTAGCCCAAAACGGGTCATAAATCACCAAAATCGTACCCTAGGCCCTTTTAGCCCAAAACGGGTCAAAAGTGACCAAAATCGCACCCCGGCCCTTTTAGCCCAAAACGGGTCAAAGTGACCAAAATCGCACCCCCGGCCCTTTTAGCCCAAAACGGGTCAAAAGTCACCAAAATCGCACCCCCGGCCCTTTTAGCCCAAAACGGGTCAAAAATCAGTAAAATCGCACCCCCGGCCCTTTTAGCCCAAAACGGGTCAAAAATCAGTAATCGCACCCCCGGCCCTTTTAGCCCAAAACGGGTCAAAAAGTG